>NW_010583717.1:0-30510 GCF_000705375.1 Tinamus guttatus | reverse complement strand
GAGTGGTTGCAAAGCTGGAATGAGTAAATGGTCACTGCTACAGACCGGGAATGCTTCATAAAGCCTTAGTGCCTTTACTCATTCTTCTTCAAACTTTAATTTAAGCTCCAGTAAAACAAAAAATGACTTGTAACAACCCATCTCTTTGACTCATATTTCTCTGCTAACAAACTACTGGCAAAACATATAATAATTTCCCCCTGAATTTGACATTTCGAATTAATTGCCTGATAAGTTCTGGGAGCTATTAATGGTATGTAAGTACATTCTGGATATTTTCATATTCAAAATTCGAACCATGTTGATTACGCAGCAGGCTGCATAGCTTGTTTCTGCTTCCTGGCTGTAGTGAAATGCTGTGAATGCTTTTCTGGTGAGACTGTGCACATACTCAGAGCTTTTGCAAATGTTTATTAAGATTTGTTTAACGTCAGGGTTTTAGGTGAACGTTTCTGCAGCAAGGTTCAGCTATACGTTCTATCAAAAAGAAAATCCAAACACCGCATAAAGTATTACCAGAAGCAAATTGAGGGGACACACTTAAGTTTTGTCAAAAATATTGCGTTAATCTACATAATGTCTTTCATTCCTCTGTTTTGCCAGTAGAAAGAAAAAGATTTTTTTTCCAAGAGATTATTTTCACTGAACTTAATAAACCATTTCAAAGCTTGACTTTCAGAATAATCATGTCTAATTTTTCCAGCAGAGAGAACCTTCAAAAATAATTTGCATTTAATTATCTTAATTCTATGAATAGTCTTCCAGATGACTGTTTTGTCAACTAACACATTTAACAGAAATCAAAAAAAAAAGATATGTCTCATCAAGCTACGCAGACACATGTTTATATCATTTACCCAGTTTCAGTAGCATGAATTAGCATTATTGAAGAGACACAAGAGGACTTACAAACCGGTTCTGTATCCTAATCATCTCCAACATCCATAAAAAATGAGACTGTGTGAGCGTCTAAGAACAAATCCTACACCTAATTCTATTTTTCCAAGTGGTAGACAGCAATAATCATGGAAGACTTTTAGAAGAGATCATTCTAAAAAGAGAGAGCACAACACTACTGTGAATGGTCCTTGCTGGTCCTCAAGGCTCTGCTTCTCAATGCAAATGCAAAATAAACATTTTAGAGATTTTTCCCAGAAATAAATAGCAGTTACTAAATACAAGTTGTAGACGCTTGGTGCTTGTGACTGCTGCAGCCAAGGTGTTCGATGGGGAAAAGAGGTTTTAATATCCAGACGTCGGAATCTATCAGGTCCCTTATTCTCATGTATGTTACTGGAATTTATACACTGAAATATATCACTGCTGATCAGTTGCTTTTCCTTTACCTATAAATATTCAGTTCATGACACTTTCCAGTGAGTGTTTCCCTGCTGTGGGATGGAGACCATCACCGCAACGTCAGTGTTGACAAACACAGATGTATCCTGGGTCATACCGCAAAAGACCCAAGGATGATGGGGTGAGGAAGGGGGATGGAGGAAGGAGAGGAGGTCTCCTTGAACCTCCCCTTACTAGAATCCGATATAGCCAAATTGGGAGCCCTGGAGGCAGCCCTCCTCCATAACCTACAGAGCACAAGAAATCAAAGATGAGAAAGGCCGATATTAGGATTGCAACGGAGAACCCAGCTTCAGGAACACTGCAGGAGATTGCACCATGGCTAACAGCCACGACTTATGTCACCAGAATCAATAGGACCTGAGGCGCTGAGCATCTAAGGCACAGGGCATATCTGCCCTGCACACGTCAAGCTAATAGATACTCGAGAGCTAGCTGAGGTATCAAAAGCAGCTTTGCTGCATTAGGATGCTGCCTGGTGTCTCAAAATTTGGCAGAGCAAAGGAGAAGGGACCCCAGACCCAGCACCCTCGTTGCTTCAACTCCCACAGTTGCATCAGTCTGTCGATACGTAACCTGTGCAACCCAGGAGCGCTGCAGGAAGATCCAGGAGGGACTGTGCCTACTTGCGCAGGGAACTCAAACAGCTTATTACCAAAGCCATTTTCTTTTTTTATTATTACTTTCTTCAAACAAAGCTAATAAATCAAATCACCCAAGATGCACATTATGCAAAGCTTAATTAGATTTGGCACACATCTCGCTAGGAGTAGCACCCATCTGACTTTAGATCAGAGAACTCAGGTTTGATGGGTGGAACCAAATCGCCCACTTTGGAGTTGCTAAATCTACTTTTAAATGCAGCGTGTTTGCATTTTTCACTCTGGGACCTGGAGGAGGTTGGCTTTGTTTGGCGTTTGGGCAATGGGAGCAGTAGGAGAGGATTCAAGAATAGGATGCACATTTATAAAACACATAAATCTCTGTTCTGTAGGCACAATGGAATCCCAGAATCCGCAGCAATCATTTTATGGAGCTGGATTACACAGAGGTACTGGGTGTTTGTGGTGCTTCCTCCTTGACCACCTGTTCTTCTTTTCTAAGACATTTTAAGGTATTTTTAGCATATACATATAAACTCATGCCAAAAAATACTATTTTAATAGTCCATTATTTGGCAGAGCAGACTTCACTGCTGCTACCTCTCCTGATTTTGCTGTCAATTTCTGGTGTTTTTCCTAAGCCCAAAGCTCCTCAAGGAACAAGGCTCCTGAAACCCCACAACCCCCTCCCAGTTCTCCCACGTCCTGCTCCTGGAATCACATGTGTGAGGGGCACCGAGGGGAGGACAGGAGGGTGCTCGGTGTTGGTAATGTTGGACATACGCACATGGAGGTGAGCACAACTCAGAGCTGCTTTGGGAGCCCAGTGCTCCAGAGAACACAACCAACCAATGCCTTGACCATAAACCAGAGCAAAACGCACAGCTACGGCCTATGCACAGCTCCCTGCAGAGCCCTGAGCAGAACAAGACCCAAAGAGCAGGCGCATCTCGAACCCTGGCACGGGGTCCCCCTCTCCCATCACCAGCTACAGCCACCCAGTTACTCCATCAGCTTTTGCTGAGGGAGCGCTGCAGTTTTTGACTACACAGGATGCAGTTGCTCGTGAGAGTCATCTTCATTCCAGCTACAAGGACAGAGGACAGAATTTTATTTTTGGGGGAGGCACAAAAGAACATGTTATTTTTTATCTAATGATCTGGTGCTAAGGGCATTTTCTGGTACTCTTTCTGTGGAATATCTGAGAGATCAAGATTGATCCTAACAAAAACAAAAGTACTTTCAAATCTCGGTGAAAAGAGTTAAAGCTCTCTTGATGGAGAAGGACATTAGTTTTTTTCAACAGCACCACAGAAAGCTGTGCCTTCCGTGCATACAGGACGTTTGTTCTGGGGATAAAAGAGCTACTTGCAACCTCGAGTTGGAGGCTGAAATCAGGACCTCAGTCTGGTGGAGAGAAGTGTGACTCTTTCTATATTTAAGCTTAAAAGATTTTCCTTTGAAGGTCTAGAGCTCAATTCCCACACATACAGTCACTAAAACTCCCACCCACTCGGTATCTTTATTAGTGCCAGCACTTCCTGCAGGTTGGGTTAAATGATCCCTTTCTGTTGAATGCAAATAATTTTTAACATAGGAGTTTACAGGATGTGGCCGTGGCGCAGATGACGAGCACCGAGCGTCTCCCCTGTCCAAAGTGTGCTCTGCACACAGCAGGAACCGGGTGACGGCTCCGTCACCGCAGTGACGCCCTGGAAGGACAACGGTCCTGCTGCTAACGGCACAACCGGGCTGATCCCACCAGGCTGCAGCATCCCGGGGTACCGGGGCCAGCACAGCCGAACGGCGGCTGTTGGGGCTAGTAGAGGTTTGGACGTGATGCTCTCACACCTCTCGTGGCCATAGAGACCTCCACGAAGCTTCAAGCCTGCCCAAGCCGAGGAACAGAATGGACTGCTTGGCTTGCATGGCCAAAGCAAGCGAACCAGCGCCTTCCCAAGCAGGGAAAGCTTAAATGGCAAAAGCAGCTCACATCCAGTCTTCTAGTTATGCTTTATGTAACCGAAAAATATACTGGTCAAATTTATTTTATATGGCAAGCACTCAAACAAGAAAATCATAGGTCACCTCTAGATAAGATGCACTCGTGCTTTACTTTGGGGTGAAACACACATTCAAGATCTGCCTTTTAAAAAGAAGCCACAAATCACTGTCGAAGCCCGGGTTTTGTAATCCAAACACCTGACAATTCTTGATCTGCTGCACAAAAGCCCCACATTCACCATACTTGCAAACAGAGAAATGGGCAGAAATAATTAAATAAAGGGAGCCCAGTTCATGCTCCACTGCATCATGTATGAGAAGTTGCTGCCGACAATGACATTGAAAACCAGTTGTCAGTCTAATGTAATCAAAGAGACAATTGGCTCTGCTGGCAAGAACTGAATTAGTGTTTTCTGTCTGAATCAGTGTCATCTTCTAGGAAGCAGTGAAGCTTATGCAATGATAACAAAACTCCCCAGAAGCTGCATTTGTTACTGAAATATGGTGGTGCTTTGGTGCAATGTAACCTCATTCTGTAATATAATATACCTCATGGTCATGCTACTGTTCTCATGTTTCTTACAATGATACAATTTAATGACCAGACACTTGATCAAACTAGACAACCATAATATTAAAACTTTAAAATCTCTTCTCAAGAGCTAATGCAGTTTATTCTCAAACGCGCTCTCTGCTCTCCCGCGCTCTGCACACACATGCAGGGCATGAAGTCAGGGCAGAGGGTCTAGATGCAGCTTCCAGTGCTCATGCTTTGGGGTAGGAGACTTTGGGGAAAGAGATGGATGAATAGTGCTGGGATTCATCTTCCTAATGAGGAGACAGAAGGAATTCAAACCAGAGTTAGATACGAATGAATCTCAGTTCTCAAGCAGGATCTATTGCTGATGAACCATTTTGCCATAAGAAACTAGCAGTAAGAATTAAAATAAACATATGACTTTTGGTATCATCACAGCACCGCCATTATTTTCCTTACAGTTCATAGCATGAGCTGTTGTTGAACTCTGGAACATGTTCAGCACTGGCATTTCCAATCACAGGTTTTTATTTTTCCTGTGGTAGAAGCCTGCACTGCCTGTCCTGCCTACTATCTGTATTACCCCTCTCCTGGATCATTTGGATAGTTCACAGAGGGCTCCTCACAGATGTCCCAGAGGAAGGAAGGACTCACAGTAGGTACAGAGCAGCACAATGCTTCAAGAAAGCCACTTAGCCCCAAACAAAAAGCTCATCCTAAGGAGCTTCAAAGATTTTTCATTTATGTGTAGCAGTATTATCCAAATACTTATTATATAACAAAACAACGAGCATCCAGATGCCAACCTGAACAATTCCTGCTTCCTACTCAATTTGCTTAATAACTATCTTTTCTAGTATGCAGCAATGTTGACCAACAGAAAATTCAAGTATTAATCACGACAATAAAAGTGGACGGTTCTTATTTCAGGTTTAAATGTCTTTTCTCTCTTTCATCTACAATGCCTGCTTCCTTACAAAGACATTGGTATAATAGAAGGATATTCTCACTGGATTGATATACATTAGTAATTAGCTGCTGATCCTCCTCAGGCCAAGGATGCACTGGATGATCTGTCACTTAAAGGCAGGATACCAGAATACACTCCTCTTTCTTATAATTTATGCTACATGTTAAATATTCATCAAGACATATAAATTGTTTCCTTGCTCAGGGCCCGATTTTTCTGTCCTCACTCAGACAAAGCTCCTACTGAATCAGTGTGTTTACCAACCTAAGACAGGATATGACTTCGCTTCAAATCTGTTGTACTACCCTCATTCTCTGGAAGCCTCTGGTCTTGCTCAGCGAGAACAAGTCAGATCCTGAAGCCCTTCATGAGCGACTCCCTTGTCTCTTCTCCAAAGCCACCGCAAATCAACTCCGGCCAAAACAAATCCATTCTAGCATAGGAATTCTGGAAGAGAGAGACTCACAGGAGCTGGAAGCATTGGTCCATTGTCGCCACATCCTCCAGACCAGGCCTCTGTGGACTCCCCACTGAAAGAGAGAGCAAGATGAGGAGTGAACAAGAACGGCTCATGCCTCACATGTGCTGTCTTTTTCAAACCAAAGTCCCAAACTGGAAATGTTTTACTAAAAACGTTTTGTAACAACATGGTTTTCACTTACAGAGAGTGAATTACGTTAGTCACTTGAACCACTGCTTTGATTTTACTGAAATAAGTCAAGAAAGAAAGAAAGAAAGAAAAACCCCAACAGTGAGAGCATTGCAGATGACCGCATCCCTTCGGCAGACTCCTCCTGGTCCAGCTCTGCCCTCGGAAGGGCCGTTCGCTCTCCAGCGGGGCTTACGTACTGCTTATTTCTATGTCACAATGCAGTGATGAATGTTACTGTTGCTCCCAAAAACATATGCTCACAAGTTTATTATGGCACTAAATATGGGCTGGGTAAGAATCTGGATTGTTTAAGTGTCAAACAGTGACAACATGTGTACAATACAACCCAGACATCAAGGGAGAACTAGCTCAGCTAATATGTGGTACTCATATAAGCCTTTAAGAACAAAGACCACCCATAAAGCAAAACCAAAGCTGCCACAAGAATAGGTGGTACTGCTTCCGTCATTGCATACTGTGTGCCAATTGGTTTCCTAATTAGATTTGCAAGCTAATAAAAGGCATAAAACACAATAAAAGAACAATATGTTATAACTTTTCCTATGACAAACATTTCTGTAAATTCAGTAGACTTTTGAGCATGGTAGGTACCCATGACACATTTGTTTTTCTATAACTATGAATGTTTTCATTATATTTTGCATGTTTTGTATCTATTTTCCTGAAAATGAGTACTTCCTAAAGGACATTCATGAACATGACAGTTTTCAAGTACTCAGTAAATAAAATCAGTACAAACAACTCCCTTCTCCACATCTTCCTGCAAGTGTGTTTTGTTCTATCTCATACTGCGTTGTGTTAAAACAAATGGCTAGTACAAAAAAGACCTGTTAAAGTATTTAATTAAATATGGAGAAAAACATTATGAAGGACATCTACTTAAACACTTGAGTTAATAGTTTGGCATCCTAGATAAAGCAGATGAAAATTATTGCATTTATATCCATAACAGAACTAGTCCAGCTTTAGTCTCATACTACTGCATTTAAGAATTTGACCAGAACTGAAGCACTACAGAACAAAACAAAGCAAAAATAACTGGAATAGGAAGGAAAAACAGGTTGGAGAGGAAACAGAATAATATATACATCTCTGTGTGTGTGTGTGTGTGTATATATAAATATATATATAGATTGAATTCTAATGCAGCTTTATCATGTTCACATATCAGTCTGAGCTGTAATAGAATTTCTTCCCTTTATATATTGATTTTTTAATACAAAACTTTATTTTCCTTGCAAGAGTTACTAAAAGAATCACTGAAAAAAAAAAGAGCTTAAACAATAGGGAAAAAAAAAAACAGAACTGCCACATGAATAACTCTTGCTCACATTTAACAATATGGACACAAGCTTGAGAACCCTATAGCCTCTCAAGATATGCAGAGAAAGTCCCAAATGAGGCGGCCACCTCTCCCAGGACACACTGGGAAAGTTGTTCTAAGGACACGAGTGCTCCTGCCCATTGCACAAGTCCAACAGCAACGTTACCAGTCTCCACGCTTGCACCAGCCGCAGGATCCAGGGAATCCAGACCCTGTTACTCAAATGAACAGTGGAACCTCTACCCTGACTGTGACCGATTCATGGCAGGTCCCCATCCATGCTGACAGGGTCCCTTGGTCCTATTCCCAGCCCTTTGGAGCATGGCATGGAGTCTTTTCCCCAGGCTTTCTCAGAAGAGGTGGGTTGAGGGAGGTGTGGGTGCTGGAAAGAAAGATATATTGGCTCAAAGTTAAACAGCTTTTTGTATGCACAACCCGAGGCATAAACAAGCCAGGATTTGCATACTGGACCTTTGCATATACAATCTGTGTGTGTTGGAAAATTGTTCATTAGTCTCTCTATTTCATGGGTGTGAAAACACTGGGTCAGCTTCTTTATATTTTAAACAGCACAGAAATGAGTGTGAAATAAGGAAATCCACAGATGTCTTTCTAAGCGCGTGGGCTATCAGAACAAGCAACCCCAGCCCTGGCTGAGGAACCATCAGCTGGAATTACGTGGCCTGCGCCGTGGAGGAGGCCAGGGCTGATGGTCAAAGCGCTCCTGTTATCAGGGCTGGCCGGGACTGGGCCCAGGCAGGCGATAACCTGTATCTGGCCTGGGCAGATGTCAGCGACACTGGAGATGGAGCAAAGATTGAAGCTGGAGCGATAATGGTGTGGGGACCTGTCACACGAGGCTCCAAGGGCTGTTTACATTTTGGTTTGTTTTCCCTCTTTTAAAAGACTTCTTGAAAGGGGAGGACTCCAGCTCGTAGGCTGCTTGGAAGAAAAGCATTTTCAGAAGGGACTTGAAAGAACAGAGGGTGGGGGAATCTGATTTAATAAATGATATATAGGAGTATAATTATACGGTTTTAAACACAATTCCAGTTCACTTGTCTCAGCAAGAAATGCTGGTGTGTGAGAGAAATCATTTATATTGCTTACTACGGTTTTTCAATCTTGGCAAGCACTTTTTCCATTCTAAGATGTGGGAACACCCACATCAGTAATTAGACACGTTAGCAAAAATATAAGATAACTTATATTCTGAGTAGTGGATTGTATTCTTCATTTTCTCAATGAACTCTTAGGGTAGAGAAAGAAGAGAATTTCTCCTTTATGTGCTCCATCAACACAAATACTTATTGTGAGAAGCCCAGGATGTCTCTCTGTACATTGGAGCATAGTTCCATTATTCAGAGAATCCACCATAAATCTCCTCTGTGACAAGCTACTGATTTAGTACTTTTCAGTTCTGGAGACTTTACTCAATGTGAAGAGGAATATTAAAGTTCAAACATTAAAGTCCATGCAGTTCACTCCGTAATCCTATCCACATGTGCTAACATTTGCAGGCTGGGCCTGTCAATTTTTTTTACCTGATATTATATGTTACGGACTGCACATTTTCTTTCTGTGCAGATTTATTCTGAATATGCTTCTAGATACAAAGATACAATCACTCTGTTTTAGTTTTATTTTTCCCTTTGTGGTTGCACAGCTCTCAAATTTCAATAAAGATTTAATTACATAATGTATTAAAAGAGAATTAGGCTAGTTTTCTTTATGGTTTCTAAAATATTATTTTTATTAAAGCAGATGCAGATCATCAAGAGTAGCCATGATAAGCTTTTGTATACGGTGACCTTAAAAAGACTCCAAAAAGTCTTAAAAGTCTCTAGACATAGAGACATCACACTGCTTTTGCAATACCAGAATGAGAAAATCATGGGGTTTTGACGCTGTATGTCCTCGGCAGGTTACTTTGTAGAAAGTGCACAAATCTCACTTAATTCTAAGGAGAATTTTATTTAAAAATTAAATAAGCTGTGCGAGAAATAAGATGATCTTTTTCAAGGTTTCTTTTATGGCAGTATAATAAGATATGTCGAGACTCACATTTTGATATTCCAGCTCTCCAGAAATCATTTCAGAGCTAAAGGAGAGGTTCTCTTGGGCTCCTGGCAGCACTAGGACCTTGGCGGACAGGAGCTAAAGAGAAATGGGGCAGATGGAGATTCTGTCTAAACTGAGCGACACGCGACAAGGAGAGGAGTGAAAAACAGAATCTACAGGCCTACAAAAATAAGAGCAGCCTGAGATTCCTCAGCCTTTATACAGAGCTCTGGGCATCCAGAGTTTCCAAAACTCAAGTCCTGCAAGACCTTGACTTTAGTACTGTAAGATGAAATAGCAAGTTACTTTGTATTGTTTTAATTTTGTAAATGATGTTCATGTCCTCATGCCCAATCCATATAATCTATACCTTACACTGGTTTAAAGCATCTTGAAAGCTCCCTAAGTCATCATCATGGAGTTACATCAGATGGTTTACGATATTACGCATTTCGTAGTAGTTTTGCATTTATTTAAATAGACTTGGGAACAGAAAAATAGTTTTCTGGGTTGCATGCTAGGTATTTTAACATCTTTGCCTACAGAGCAGGATAGGTGATTTAAAAATCAGATTATTATAATGCAATATTGTTAAGTAGCTCTTAAGAAAAAGATATAATCCATCCCCACCCCCCAAAGAAAAGCCAGATGCACACAGAAAAACCTGTCAAACTCAGTCTTGTCCAAAGCAGATCTGCCAATGTTCTGACAATGTTTGCACTTGCTTGTCAAAACGGTCACTTTAGCTGAGCATCATTTACAGTTTGGCTTACAAATTAGTTATGTAAATTACCTGTAAATTTAACATGAAAAAATCCACCTACATTTAAAGTCTCTCTCTATATAAACACAAACACTACATATTTATGTCTGTGCGTGCATATATATATTTACACATGTATATATACTATGAAATGTAGCATCATAGGACAAACATTTTCTGTCTGCAGCAAAATGTTGCAGATGGGCTATGGAGAGGAGACCGGAGCCTGGAGCATCTGGCTCCCAACCAGCGCATTCCCAACCTTCATTCCCTTCTCTGCTCCCAGCTCCCTGTGCAAGCTTGAAGAAAGTCACCTCTTTCGTGCTTCACTTTCTGCATCTTGCAAAGTGGACAGAACTGGCTAAAATATCTTTGTTTCGTCCAACTAATACAGCGATTCTCCTCCTTTTGAAAGCCATTCCATGATGCATTTTAACAAATTGTTTGTTCTCTCCATTCAATTTGAAATCAATTTATGGCAAGTAGTGCTTATCCACGGGATTTTTACTAAGCAGTCTATTGATCCGTGCAGCCCATTACTTGCAGAGCTGTACAGATTACATAACTTGCCACGTGATGTTGCTAATGTGCATGAGTTGGAAGAATGCCTTCACTGCTTCCATGATTGTCTTTAATTGTTCAGCAGATTTTAAAGATAACTAACCATATAGTTATTAAAAAAGAGAGAGAGCTGAGGGCGCTTCATCATGGAGTTATTTCTTCCATTTATAGAGTTCAGCTGAATACGTAAAAAAAGACTTGAAAGTAGGATCAGTTACAATAGGAAGAGAAGACAATCTTGGGCATAAAGAAGTACAAGTAGGGGCAGATGCATCTTTTATTTAGCTGGAGAGAGGAGCCTGCACACGGGATTGCCCTGTTTGAAACCGAGATGTGCATCACGGGTGAGAGGCAGCGCGGAGGGAATTCTAAAGCTTCCTAAGCTCTCCCGCTGTATCTGCAGGTGGAATAAATAAATGCCAATTACCCAATTACACTTGTAGTGGAATCTTATTATAAGGGTGTCACAGCAATAGAAGCTCCTGAAGACTGACTTAAATAATATCATAGATCCTTCAGAAACTAGCGACGAGGAGCTCCTCAAAAAAGACATGGGACAGATGGTGACACTCTACACTTAGGTGTGAAACCCATATTAGTAGCTATGTTTTCTTTTCCTTTCCCTTCCCTCTTCAGCATCTTGGATACTATGGAAAAATGGCAATAATTGTTTCAACATACCATGGAGACATCCTCTAAAACATTTATTCTAAATAACGTTTGTAACTTACTCCTTTCATCCCACAATATTCTCCTCTTCTAATCAAAGCTTGCCCGTTAACACCTGTGCCTAGAAGAGTTTGGACAGCGAGCAAAGAGGGCCATGGACAAACCCCCACAAAATCCGTGCACAAAACTTGCCTCTATCCAGTCATCCATATAACTGGACATAGGATGTGCTGAGTCCAGGCTACGGAATGCCAGAATTAACGTGACTGGGCAAGGCCAGGGCATTAATATGGCACTTCCCAAAATCACTATCATGATCTGGAGAGGCTCATCCCGCTCGGCTCTGGTTAAGGATTTCCTACAGCATCGTGATGCTGGAGGGATGAGAGGCACAGGACATATGAACGTGCTGACCTGGCCAAGACTGGGAAAGGAAGCTCTGGCCATGGCTTCTCCATCAGCACTCTGGTTTACGCACCCCGCTTACATATGACCCATCCTATGCCCTAAAAATCCTACCTAGGCATAAACTTTTGCAGTAAACAGAAAAGAAACCTGAGCCAAGTAGAACATCCTAGAAAAATGTAGTATGTTGTCAGTGCACATCGCTTTTTGTTGGAAGACAGAATTCCAGAGGGTCAAATAACTGGTGTGTGGGTTGCAGTCAGTCTCTCAAGTCACAGCTTAATTACACAGTAAGAGATCAATGCTGTATATGCAAAAGGCAAATTTAGCCTGAGTGTCCTGTTTTCCAATAAGCAACCCTGTAGAAAAAGAAATAAATCCCCAAGGAATTTACAGAGAGCTGGAAGCAGAATGAGAGCACTCAAGTGATCCACACTTGCACTTATTATTAGAACTGAGAAAGCTGTTAAAAACCCTGTGAATAGTGTGTTTCACTGCATGCAAGATGCTCTCCCACCTAATTCTTCAAAGTGAGTTCCTACACATCAAACTCTGTGTAAATACCAGAGCCAAAACCTGTGTGTCACCTAAGAGTTGGGTACGTTGCTTAATCAGGACGTGGGAAGGGCACAGATTTTGAGAACATAGCACTGGGGTGGATTTTGCCTAGAAAAACAATGTGTTTTGAACCACTGTTCTGAAATGTGAATAAATTCAATTCTAAGCAGTTGTGCACGCAAACACACACACACACACACCCCCTCGGCCCCCATTTTTCCAATCAGGAAGAAGAAACCTGCCACGTCTTGGATACCAGTTACAAAAAGCTGGAATTTTAAACACTGGAAACCCGCAACGAACTGCTGGCACCCGATCTACTGACAAAGGACAAATCAGGAAATCAGTTCACATAACGAATACATTGAGAACATCACAATACAGTCAATTATGATTCATTCGCAGAAAAGAGACACCATTCATTCACCACTATCTGGTGAATAAATCACTGAATTTCTCTGAGTGTGCTTCTCTAACAAAGCTGTATCCTATAATAGCTTCCTATTTTAACATTTACTGATAGTAAGGAAGAAGGAAAACCTACGTGAAACTTGCAGAACGTCAGTGTTTCCAAAGGGCCAGTTCTACCAGCACCTCTTGGCCACCGATGCAAACCAATGCACAACATCCTGCAGGTTACGGCTGCTCCCCACCAGCAGCTCCATGAGCTACGCAGGAAACCCTGCGACCAAGAACATCGTCGGGCCTTTGTCCAACAGATGTGTTCAACCAAGGTGAAATCCTGTCCACAGAGAGGCATTTTGCATTTGGCTTTAACAGACCCAGACTTCTGGTTTATCTTGTTGGCAATCAAAGGACAGGAGGCAAAAGCACGTTTTCCCTGTAGGTGCTCCTTTGTGTTCCTCAACCACTTTCATCCACTACCGTGTGCTTCCAAATCTCTAGCCAGACAGCTAGTTTGCATATGTTTTTGAGATACTAATTAAACACGTACAAACAAAGAAAAACCTTGAAGCAAAAGAGAAAACACAAAGAAATTAAGGAACAAGTCTTCAGAAGTCGCGGGTAAGCCAGTCAATTGGGTTTTCCCCACAGATTCCCCTACTGCGTTGACTTCCCCAATCCACACACTCCACTAATTCCAACGGTGAATCTGTATGCTCACAATCAAGTGAAATAAGTTATAGACATTAACCACAAAGCTACATGAGCATAACTGCACACAAGCACATGCATGTTTTAGAGAGGGAATCTAAGCCACCTTGAGAAATGCACAGTACACACTCCGTTAATCTTCTGGCTGCTTGAATTACTCTGTCCACAACAATGCAGCAATTACCAAAAAAAACAAAAAGTAACAACAAAGAACCCAAACCCAACCTTTAAAGTATTGTACCAGCAAAATGCCTCTAGCAATTCTATATGACTTCTAGCACAGAAATGATGGTGAGGAAAAGGGAAAAAATGGAAAACCAAGACGCGTTCAGTCAAAATTTGAGACTGCAACAGTGAAAGTGGAATTTCAGATGAGCAGATCGGGTGCCTCCCTTCTTTTGCTCCGAGCTTCAGTGTGATAAATGTGCCATCTTTGCTCTGCTATCATCTTGCTCTGCCAAGGAGGCTGTCCAGCCAGAAAATCTAAAATTGCATCCCCCTTAATAAAATGAATATAACATTTCTGTGTTTTTTTTTCGCAGAAGGGTAAGGTTTTGAAAGGTCTGTCTAAGGAAGAGTGTATTTGGGGTTCAGAGGGTATTTGACAGGTAGTAATGGCTTATCTTGTTGATTTTGCTCTTGGGAAAACAGCAAGAGGTGATCAGCTTCTGCACCCTTTTTGCACGTTTGTTTCCTATCAAAGATATTTTTCTTTCACAATGAAATGCAGATAAGATGTTCACCTCAACAAGATAAAGAGAGAGATGGGTGCAATTAACTCTATGGGTAATTTGTTTTCTACAAGACCCATGACTTCAATAACATAACATCTAAAATGCTTGAGGTATCAAAAAACTGGAAACAAAACCAATAAGAAGATGAAATGTCAGCAGATGGATTAACATCATCAAGAGTGTGCCAGACTCTTAAGGCTAGATTAAGCAACATTTTTTTCTCCCAAAGCAAATTCTATGATAATTTTAATAACTTTACCGTGGAACTCGGTTTCCTTTCTAAGACTGATTTCCCATTTTCCTGCTGCTCTTCATTATGCCTTTTGCATGGAAGGGGTTGTTTCCACACTGCTGTCGGGGCTGCAGCTTCTGGGCTGGCCTTTGGACTCCTCACCTCAGGTTTTGGTCCAAAATCCTCCATAACAACAAATTCTCATAAGGTCACACAATTATCATGATATCACACATCCAAGTCTTTTTCTGGATTTAGTGCAATTGTTTTATGTTTCTCCTAAGCACTAAGTTTCTCTCATGGGTTTGGCTTTCTTTGGCTATGTCTCCTTTTCCACCTGCATATCTTATGAAGGTAGAAAAGGAGGTCTTAAAATACTGCTGGGAATTTTAAGTCAATCTCAGCCCCTCCAGAGCAGTAGCCCAAGAGCAGCAGCTCAAAAGCAACCCTATAAAACACACCACACATGTTCCATAAATCAGAAATACTGCGGATATGCAGGAACCATTGCACTTGTGGATATCCATTAATCCAGCATGCCCGAGACGTCGCTGACACACTGGAGATGTGCAGATTAACAGCACATGTGCTGCAAGGAGCACAGCTCTGTTCCAGAAGCCCACAGGTGGGTGGGCAAACTCCATGTGCTTAAAACGTGCTGGACTTGCAAACTTTTGAGCAGAACTCCCTAGTCATTTTTGGATATGCAAACACTTGTGAGCTTCATAGATGGAGCTTCTCACAAATGCTTTGGCATTGATTAAAACAAAAACATTAACACTTGAGGTCATCAAAATACTAAAATTGACCTTAATATAGAAAATAAGTACAGCAGTTTTTCAAGTTCTTCAAAACCACTCTGAAAATTGTTCAAAATTTGCACCATTTTCAGAAAATATAACCCCCCTTTAGCTGATGTGCTCTGCTTGTCAGCCATCAACCCTACGCTCTTAGCGATCCAAGGGTCTGAGCACACATACACACACCCTCAGGGGATGACTATATATAAAATATGTGAGACTCAATAGACAGATGATTTAATATGACCTTATCAGCTCATGACACAGTGTCTCTTACCATTTTTCTTTGACAAGACGGAGGTGTGTTTGGCACAAAGCAGTAGATGCACACAGTATCACATTTAGCTCCATCCCCAGGAATCTCACAAGACTGACTTCCCTGGGATTTTTCCCTTTAAAATGGGAATTTCAAGAATATTGAAAAAAAGGCATATCAGTTCCTGAATCCCTAGCTTTATTGACAAGGAAGCAGAGGTTCTATTCGGCAGCTTAGTTATCTAGGAATGCTTTCATCTGGTTTTTTGTTTTGTTTTGTTTTTATGGGGGGGAAGGGGAGGGAGGAAGGGTCTTTTCCAATGACTCTGATAAGACCAAGTCAAGCCAGTAGAAGGAAAAGAAATTCCTCTACATGGGAGGACTCAACCAATCGAACTGATCATAGAAACTGCAGTGATGCCTAATTTAATTAGGGAAACAACCTGCAATGCTTATTATAGAGCATATCTGGCCAGTTGTTGTCACTTTGCAGACTGAATATTTCTCGACGTAACAGCAGAGTAGATGCGTAGATCTCTGCTTTCTCTCTTATGAATTACAAATTGGAAAACACAACAACTTTTCCACTTTGCAGTTGATTGTTCCCCCTCGGTAGCTCTTATAGCTTCCATGCTCGGGTGCTCCCAGCAGCACTAACTGCCCCCGTGCACAAGGAAACGGGGACGTTCGTCGGTCACCGCACGGCTGCCGCCTCCCCGAGCTCCCCGACGGCCTCCAGCCACAGGGACAGCTTCGCCCGGGGGTTCTTCTCCAGCGTTCCCGGCAGCAGGGAGCCGGGATCCTGCCGCTCCGCATCCCGCGGCACCAGCACAGCCATCCATCGCCTGCAGCCCTCTCACCACCTGCTATTTCAGACACCCCCATAACAACTCCTTATCAACAAGCACAAAACACCCTTGATAGAGAATCTAAACACGTGCCATTGCTCCCTGTGGCCTTCCTCACCACTGTGGTCTGGATTTACAATTAATTCCTACTAAAACAATCGGTTTCCTTTAGAAACCACTTTTGATTCTGCTCAAGTTTGTTCTAATTAGCACCGAATAACAGAAGTATAACAGTAGCACCTATTCTACCAGCATTTTTAACAAGCTGTCAGATAAGGAATGGTGTGAATAACAGCTGAGTGTAATACACTACTTTGTCATTTTTTGTTGTTCTGTTTGCACTGAGTTGCTTTTAATATTTCTGAGTGACTAAAGTAACCAACTTGAGGTCAAGTAAACATTCGCATACAAAGTCTCATAGGTCTTTGACACAAAGTGTGCAATCCAAAAAAAAAAAAAAAAGCTGATGGGGAAATCTCCTCCATGACTCAGGGAGCTGTCAGCTGACAAGTTTTTTTGCCCAAGGTCCCTGCTAAAGCCCTTCAGTATATAATTTTCTCATTGTGCAATGACTTTTATTTCTATGAATTTAAATTCTTCAGATTTCTCAAGGAGAACTTTAATGGAAATCTTTTCCAAGTTTGAAATAATGGTATGTTATTGGAAGACTGATGTGCTTCTCCTTTATCAGAGGTATGGTCTACATATGATAAAAATGGTATCTTATTCTCAACACTGATGAAAAGTACCTGTGTGAGAACTTTGGAGAAGTATGATCTCCTCTTGCCATACTGTAAACACCCCTTTGGAAGACCTCAAAGCTTCTACAGGAGCAGAGAGCACTCATAAGAGCCAAGGAAGGCATTTGTAATTCATCTTCCATGTTGTCCATTTAACTTAATAAGAGGTGTTGTCCATTCTTACACGAAGATGCAAAGCATCTGTAGGCATTTGCCCCTGCTATATAATCCTTCCTGCACATCCATTTGGCCATGCTGCACCAGACTAGAACAGTGATTCATCCAGCAGCTCAGAGGTGTGCCTCACCCTGCTTCCACATCACGGTGATCTCTTTTTCCACGAAAAGCAATAGAATGAGTCCAACCTTGTTTGAACCTCTTCAGATTGCTAGGTAAGCATGCTGCAGATGTTCCCTCAGACTGGGCCAAATCTCAGCTGTTAAGAAATGAGCAATTCCCTTGGAGTCACCGGAGTTCTTCCAGTTTCCGCCACCTGAGAATGCTGCCTACTGTTCAACCCCGATTCACCTACCTGCTGCAAACATTTACATGGAAAACAGGTTTAGGGAAGGAGAGATTGACAACATCATTCCTGATATTCTATTTGTGGGCTGGACAGCAATTTATCTTGTCTCTGATCAAACCTACCAGCTATGAAGTTTCACAACGACAGGAGGCTTTGTGTTGTAACTTGCAACAAAAATGTGGCATCATGCATTAGGGCTTAAATGTTCAATACGCACAGATCTGTTCTCATACGCTAACAGATCTTTTAATACAGGATTTTTGTTGTTGTTGTTGTTGAGTTGAAGAGATGTAGCTCTAGTCTTTGAAGTTTAAGACTAGTTGTAAATTCCTTGAAGTCAACCCTATTTCCTTTTATATTAGCATGTTAACAAGCTTTGGAAGACTGACAGACCTTACAGGAAGACACAGCTGGGTGCTCCTCTAGTCTGGGCTTAATGAAAACCAGAACATGAAGACTGAACTCTGTGGCTTGTCTGCTGTTTACAGACTCGGCAGGAAGAATCCACTGCCCCAGTGATGAAGGCATAATGTCCTCATCAAATACTGATACTTTCTGTACTACCAAGGGAAACAGTTGGGATTAATTAAGAAAGGAAATGCCACAATATTTTAAATTACTTCTGTAGTTTAAACCTTTGTACCAGATGAAGTCCAACAATAAAAAAAAAAAAACACCCCGTGAAATACTGTGAAAGATGGGATTTTGCAAATGGGGACTGATTAAAGCAAGAGCCTAACCATGAATGTGATCCAGATTCTGACCAAGAGAGAGATCACCTTTCATCTCCTCTAGCATGGAGCACTCCTTGTTACTACAAGCTAAAGGATGAGGAAGAGAAAAACAGTATGAACCAGAAAAGACAGCATCATAGAAAATACATGAAAATACATCAGGAATATGTTTATCAGGATGACTGTGATTTCAAAGGATGGCCTATCTCCCACACCCAAAGCCACCACAGAAAACCCTCCAACAAAAGACTGGGCGCTCTCCCCTTACGGGACGGTCTTTATGCTCTTCTGGTCCTTCACACACCATAAGCTGCAGGTAGACCTTTCCTCCAGTTTGTGCTTGTCTGACTCCTGACAGCTGGAAAACAAGTTTTAAACTGCGGAGAGGGAGGTCAAGCCCTGTCTTCAATGCTGCATTCCAGAGTTCTCTGTATCTCTGAGGTACATCTAGGAATACCCTTTGAAACATGAATTTTAACAGCAGGTTTTACTATGACATCTGTTTACACGCATTTTTTTGATTTAGTAAGATACATGCTTCAGTGCACCTGTAGTAGATGCCTAATTTCCACATGTATAAAAGATGAATATGCATATAAATTAAATAACTGCAGACACCCCTGGCCAGCTCTGGCCGATGACATGCACAGTTACTGTAGTTACATGTGTGACGGATAACTGCATTTTTCCCAGCTAAATTTCCATCTATAATGTTCATGAAAGTCTATGTTCGAATTCTTGAAAAGAACAACATAAAAAGTAGGATTACTGTTATTCATCTTTTGTTATATAATGTGCTTATCAAAGGCCCAAAGCTGACAAAGTTGGCCTTGACAACTACAATTTTCAAGTAGATCAGGTAGACTTTTGCATTCGCTGTTATTGCAGCACCATCAAAAATATGAAATGTTGATAACAAAGATAGTCTTTAAATCCTGTTCAATCTCTACAACCATATGTTGCATTTTCACGCATGCTTAGAGGTTTTTGTCGGATGCCAAATTTCCATGTGCACCTGGTTATGCAACCAAAATATTCAGCTAGAAATGTAAATAATGCCAAGTCTGAACCTCATTTAAACCATATTGTTGAACATGAAAAGTGCAAGTTAGAAATCTGTTTTGATAAACACTTAAATAAGTCATTTCTTGTGCAATGAAGACAGTTCATTGCAGTGACCTGCAGTGACAGGGAAGGGAGAGCATGGGGAGTCCAAACATGAATTTGCTTTTGCAATTCTGTGGCTGATGGACAACAAGGTTATATAGCACTTTGATGCAATCCAGAGACAGATGCATTGTTCCAAGTTTTCTTACAGCTTAGGGATATTTGTTTTCTCTTCTTGAAAGCTGTTCAGCCATAACTTTTATACAGGCCTATAGGTGCTGTTGGCTTTCTGGACAGCCAGGCTGAGTAGCTGAGATTTTTGTTGCTCCTCAGCCTTCCTCCAGGAATTGTTAGTGCCCAGGCCTAGTGACAAACAAAACCACATAGATAGTCACAAAAAAGATATCTTTGTGGCAAACTTCGTCATTTTTGCTTTGATTTAGATTCTTTGCTCCTGAAATAAAAACAGCACTAATGCAATATTGTACCTTCCCCCACAGAGTGTTGGGAATAAGAGCGTTCCTCTACCTTTCCTCAGGGAGGAGACAAGCAGCCTGGAGGGTGTTCACCCCATGTCCCGTAGCGAGAACTGCAGGCTGACCAAGGACATTCGGTCACCTGAGACGCTGCAGACCATGAGCAAAGCCATAAGCGCTATTAGGTGAAGCACCAAATTAAACTCCTTGACTGTGTGCATGGAAACCAGGCACGGCAGCAGAAGCAACAACGAGCAGCTTCACAGCCAAAGACACGATGCAAACGTAAGACACCGAGGGAGGCTGCTTCCCCTCTCACTGTAGACCAGAAAGCCTTCATCTCCCTGAGTCTGCCTCAGCTCTGCTGGACAAACTCAGAACAGTGTCTGAATAGCACTGGTTGGAAAATAACTTTTTATAAGGCAAAACATCTAAGTTAAAAGAAAAAAAAAAAATCAGGATCAAGATAAGAATCCAAAACTTAAGATGCTTATAAATTAAAAAAAAAAAAATTAATGTGCTTCATGCCCAAATTATTCTCATGGGTCACTTGATAATGATAACATCCAAATTAACAATCTTTCTCTGATTTATGCAGGTACCCTGCATCCTCCACTTGGCTCATCCAGTTTCTGGAAGTTCATATAGCTTTCATTAGTACTGCTTCCTATGAAATAGCAATATTCTAACCTGAAATACTGTTATTGGATCTTACTTATTTTCCTCCACAGCATTATTCCCAATCACATTTCTAACACTCATTCTCTTAAAACGGACAGCGGGTTCATTGCATCTGCTCAGTTGACGGGATTACCTTCCTGCTTCTGTTCTTATTCTAACATTCCCTCTTAAATGTTTGCAGACTTCTGAGAATTCATAAAATAGGAATTGGTGTATAAATAAAGTAAGTTTTGACAAATGCAGATTGAGTGTGCTCCTCTCGCAATCTCCCTATAACATCCATAATGTCAAGCCCCTGAGTGATTCTGTTGATTATGTACAGCATCCTGACATGCAAACGCACAATATAGCCCCAAGACATATGCAATTAATTAATTAATCCTAACAGAAATTATCAAAACTCATTCACTAGGCATTGCACAGCCAGCAGCAAGCAGGAAGAGACTTTCTAACCATGGAGGAGAATTCTTCAAGCAGAAATAAAGCCTGCTGTGGAAAACAAAATGTAAATTTTAGAACAAAGAAAGCTTCCTGTTAAAGCATGGATGCACAATGAGCTGCCCAAGGGTTGCATGAAGTCCACCAAGACCTATTTTGATGCCCATCATGCTTTCCTCAAGGCTCTGAGAGCTGTGTCTGACCTCTGCCATGGGTAACCGCAACCTCTCAACTTACCACAGCAACATCCACTTGAAAAGCAAGCAGGAGATGAACATTTAGGAGGAAAGGAAAAAAAAAAAGAAGAAAAACAAAGCAAAAAAAGAATAGAAAACATGTCAAACAACTGGATATCTCCTAAATATTTTGATGCAAGAATTACATGTTTCACTTGCAAGGCAGATGGATAGAAATGGTAACATGTATCAGGGATAATTTGTTTAGATGAAAATCTAACCAGATTTCAGACTAAATCTAAAATCTAAGCAATTTCCGAGTACCTTTTAAAAAATATACATGGGGTTTATTAAATGCACAGAAGATACACGCACTCCCCAACTAGCTATGGGGAAGTTGAAGGGACTTTGATACAAACTTTGGCTGGTTACCAGAACAGTCTGACCTTTCTACTGGACATGAGCTGCCAGAGTGAACCTGTGCCCATAGGAAGCTGTTTGGGGTGTTGAATATATGAGTTAATGGTTGGCCAGATGAGGGGCAGAAAGAAACCAACTGAAAATACAATCAAATGCGGTTGCCTGAAGTCAGCAGACAAGACCAAATATTAACTTTCAGTCTTATATTAAACCATCCACTGAAATTTAAGTGTGACTGATGTAGAGCTCTACAGCAGTTTCAGGGTCAACATCCCAACGCAGTCTGTAAGACACTTCTTAGAGACGACGCATTGAACTGCCTCCGGTGACGCCTCCAGCCCCATCGGGGATGGTTTCAGAAAGCCAAATATTAAACCCACTGTTTAAGACATGTAGGAGAACAAAGAGTAAATTCAAGAGCAGCCTCACATACACACTGCTGATCCAGAGGGCCTTAGCTCCCCCGGACCAACTCGGCGCCGTTTATGAACAGCGCGGGTTGAAAAGCAACATTTTGTAAAGCAAAACATCCAAGCTTAAAAAAGTAATAGCCTAGAATTGGGATAAAAAGCAAAAATATCAACAGCAACAGAAATTGAGAGAGGGGAATGTCAGGGCAAAATTTCAATTTAGTCAATCAAAATATTTTGTTTCAATGGAGTCAGGATGTCTTGTTTCTATGTTGACTGTTTCATCTTATTTTTTAAATATAAATTAAGTTTCTAAGGAAAAAGTTACTCCAAAATGCAAAACAGGATGCTTTACTGTTTTCAATTTTTTTTCTAAATAAAATTGCATCAAAATCCTCACCATTTTGTAAGAAGACAAAAAAGCTGTTTGGACCATACCAAGGATTGGTTAAAACCATGAATTTCTGCAGAAAATTCTCATGACAAAAGTTTTCCTTCATCCAGTTTGGTTTTCTTTGTTGTCTGCCAAATCCACAGCAGGCTTTTTTTAAAAATTTCTTTTTTAACTTCTTTTTTTTTTTTTTTTTTTTTTAAAAAACTTTTAACTATTTTTTTTTTTAACTTTCTTGGGCCAGCTCTGAGGCAGCTTAAACACCATCGGCCTTGCCAGCCGGGCGGTACCGTGTTGCTCCTTCCTTCCCCAAGCATCCTCTTCTTGACCTGCCCCAACTGTCAAACCCATCTGCTGCTGGAGCGGCATGAACACAGCAGCTACAAACTGGGTCCTTCCCGGCTCTCCTGCTTTCACCCAGCTCCATCCCAAACTCCTCCTATGTGCAAACTTCTGGGGTCTTGCAGAGCTGCTCTCACACCCACCGAGCCCACGCACACAAGTAGAGAACGTCAACACCAATAATCTGACCAAAGCCACCGCAGAGCCTCCTTCCCTCCTTGAAGCCCTTTCTTCTACTAGCCCTTGACCTCCTGGTTTTGCTACTAGAGGTTCATCACAGTCATAAGCTCCACTCCAGACTTCCTAACTTTAAAATCAATCTCTATCAAGAAAATTAATTGATATGTTCTTATCTGAAACAAGTTTTCCTGTGAAAACTTAGCAGACATTTAGACTCTAAATTCTTCACAATGCAGACAATATTTTGTTAATAGCTGGTTCAAGGGGTTACCGAACTCCTTTGGTGTTTGCAGGAATTATTGATATGATCAATACTCAAGAATAGTTTTCAGTAGGTTTTTTCACTCACCAAACTCCACTACAGGAGAAATACATAATTTGCTGTTTTTATTTCATTCCTAATACCAGTTTTCAGAAGCTTCTATTATAAAAATGCACTTTTGCATTGACTATCCTCTACAAGTCTTGGCCACTTTATTGAATTGATTAAAAATAATTAAAATAATAACTTTCTGGTTATGCGACTCGCATACTATATAGCTTTACATTTTAAGTTAATTCTTGGTGGTTAAGCCTTCCTCTGCATCTCGCATGGCACTATCCCAGTTGCCTAAATTACTCTTTGAGCAGTATGTATAATATGGAAGGAAAGGGCAGATGATTGGACAACTGAGCGCAGCACAAGGAGTAATTTGCTGAGTTTTGTTTATACTGGATGCTCAGAACCCACTTAAAAATTAAAGGGAGGCGGCTTCACTCCGAGCCTGCTGGGCATTCGCGCCTCCCCACTTCCTGCTGTGCGCTCTAACCAAACACAAACCAGTTATTCATTTGCATTTTTATTTCTTCTAAATATGTTTATGTTTACGACAGAAGAATCTAAACATGAGTGAGACAGAAAATGCTTGAATGGCATAAATCTGTCCACAGCAGCTCCTTAGAAATGCACGTGGAAAACATAATAATGTGGTCTACAAAATCCAGACCTGGATTTGCAGGTGTCCATGGCAAACAGGCATTAATTAGCATCAAGTAGACTTTCACACTGAGCAGATGAGAAAGACTCCTTGCAGTTCACAGGGCTTTATAGGAAGGTGACGTGTAAAAGACACCTTCGTTGGAAGAGCCTGAAAGGGTTTTACCCTTCCATTTTCCTTTCTTCGTTTTCCTATTTAAAATTATGAGGACGATGAACCTAGATCTTCTCTGTTTGTGATGGATGCCTCAAAGGGACAAAACAACAAAAAGCTTTGTGGCATAAAATAGTAACTAGTCAGTGGTAGTGACTAAGGGTTAACCTCATACTAAAACCAATGCACTTCAGAGAACTGAAGTTCTCCATCATTTTCTCAAAGTCCCTGTGCCAATTCACTTATCCTTGGCATCGCTAGGACATCTCCCTAATGCACATAGATATATATCACCCCAGCACAAGCATTTATAGCCAAACCCTTACTGGGCAAAGCCCTGCATGGGTATCTCTATCTGCAGCTACATAAAGCACGAAGGAAGGGTGACCCTGGCAAACCTGCGTCGGCAGCAAAGAACAACATCGAGGCGCCAAGCGCTTGTGTTGGGAGTGGAGCAATTACCCTGTTTGCACCTAGCATCACAGAGAGAATACTGTTTCTCCTGAATCCCCAAGAAAGGAAATACAGAAAGGTTATTCTAAGTATCACAATAATTTTCACATAGCAACTTCTGTGAACATGGGGTTGCGTTTATTTAACCATGTGAAAGCAGACCATCCCGCAAGGAATCTGCTATGTGATCTGCAAAGTCAAAACAAGAGGCACCATTCAGCACTGAGGAAGATGGCAATTTACCTTCCCAATCCAGTAGCTGAGGCTTCAAAGAGAAAGTAGAGCTGAGAGGAAAGAAAAAACAATAGCAGAACAAATTATCTACCTAAATGATGTAAAGGGACTGGAATCTGTCCGCAACTGCTAGATTGAGAATTCGTCTACTCCTAATGTGCAGGAAAGTGTAAAATCTGGTGTGACATGTTTAATAAAATAAAGGCGCAGGATCCCTTCCCCACCCCCAAAACGCAAACATCTTTACAGAGGATATATGACTCAGAATGGGCAAAGGAAGAGAGTAAGAGGTTTGATACTCCAATTCTGCACGTCTCTGTAATTTATTTAAGACCATAACCAATTTAGGAAAGACAAAGATAGCTACACTGGGCTATGAGGCCACCCCTGAACTTTAAGATATTCCCCTTATCTGTTGTAATCTGTTTTAAGTCCAATCATTTGTGTTTGAATAAAGAGCTTGCTTTAGAATGAGGTCTTCCTGACCAAAACGAAAAACAATCTTTTCACTTATTTCATCAGCATTTCATAACCATTTCACTTCGTATTTTTTCCCCTGAGACTTAATGCCCCGTTACTAGATGCTTTACTTTCAAGGTGAACTTGTCCGACTTCACTTCCAGCCAATGGTTTTTCTTATGTCTTTCTTCACTAGACTAAAATTTTACTCTAGAACTTGTCTTTGGAGGTGCTTACACATGGTAATCAAGTCACTCATTTTTCTTTTTGAAAATTAAACAGATAGAACCCTTTAGATTTCTCAGGAAAAATATTATTCACAAGCATAATAGTATTTGTGCCTTTCCTCCTCCTTTCCAAAAATAATTTTATTCCTTCTTATTCTCTAGTCTCAAGAACATGAAGCCATCAAGATCCCTTCCTTACAGGCAACTTAAATAAATAAAAGTTCAAAAGAAAAGCAGCCATCATTTTAAAGACGAGTTGAACTGTGGGGGGAAAAGCATTTTGGATGCTATTTTGCACACCTCTAATACTATCTTCTAATACCAATAAAGCGACATTTCCCAAACTGCTATTTTGTTAAGTTTTCAGTCATAGTTTTAAAGAATAAAGTCAGAATGATGACTGACAGTCAGCGATGTTTAGTGCAGGTCAAACGAGCAAACTCTGCATTCAAAGCTTCATACAATCCTTTTGCAAGTCACCACTGCTCTCCTCATATAACTTTCCATATTCTGGGTTATATACAAGTCACCATTTCTCCCCTGCATCTATCTATTTTCACCTTTCCCAAAGGATTTTTTCCCTTTATTTGAAAATTATTTGTTGATACGTGAGCCGCATTCAATCCAAAAACTGTTCAAATATGAAGACAGACGAGTTAATCAATTATGCTAATAAACTGCCAAAGGGATATTCAAAGAAGAGCCTGTTTTTAAAAGTGGTTTTTATTTTACCACGCCGTGGTCAGAGCCAAGGAGAACTGTTCCTTTTTATGGGGTACGTGCAAGCACTGAGTGTCTCCTTCCTGTGCCATTATTTTACTAAACTTGTCACACCAGATTTTACACTTCCTTGTAAATTACGAGCAAAAAGAACTCTTTGTTTGCCATTTTTCCCCTTTGGTGGACATGGATCATAACCAAGCAGTGCAACTCCCACTCAGAGCAGTCTCGGCTCCTGGAGAAGAGGAAAGTCCCCTAACCAGTGGCCCTGGGTGCACTTCGGTTTCTCGAGCTTGCTGGGTGACAACCTGCCCCGTTGTGCGCTTGTCTCACTGACCACCGCATGGCCACGTTGTCCCCCCGATGCCCAGAGGGTGACCAGTTCTACAATAAACCCTGCTCGTGGATGGACCTCATCCATACCTTGGCGAGCAGAAGGTGCCTGGTACTGGTTACCATCTGCTCCCCGCTACGTGCTGTATTTCAGACAGAGGGTACTCTGCAAAATAACGTAACGTTTTCTCTTCCACAAACCACCTGTTGCCTGTCAGGCTGCCTGTAACATTACATACATTAGTTGTATTACTTTGCCCCTCGAGCATGTACCTTCATCTCCCTGCACACTTTATAGCATCGCTTGGCCACGGCGGAGCTGGGAGCACCGGTCACTAGCGGAGGGCCCCGTTTTCCGACCTCCAGGCATGGAAAGCGGGTGGGTGAAACGGCCCAGGACGGAAATAACGCTGCGAGCATCAGTTCCTGTCCCTAGGCTTGCTCTGGTATTCACAGGAGGGCAGAAAATAAATCAGGGAAACCGAGCACTAACCTCCCACCTCAGTGACTTGTTTTACTCTCTGGTATAATTAATGTGCATGATGTCTAGAGGGGGACAAATGCGAGCTGAATGTCCTAAATAATAACGGAAACAAAACAAGAGCGCTGCCGTGAGCTGAGGAGGACGCGAGAGATAAAAGGGCCTGGAGAACAAGACCACTTGGAGAGCGAGCTCCTCGGTGCAAACCCAGGACCCCCCAGCCGCGTTCTGCTGTGAACACAGAGCACAGGAGTTATCCAAGGGTCCCTGGAGTGGCGAGGGTGACTCGGGACCCACGCTGGCGGGCTCGCTCATGCACATGGGCCTCATGTATACATATATATATATATATATATCTCACACACACGCACACACACGTAGCGGGCGCGGAGGCCCGGCCTGCCCAGGCATGGCAGCAGTGCAGGCCGTGGCCGGGCGCTCCCAGGCGCCCTCCCCGCGTTTTCTGAGTCACCGGGCCGGGAAGGGGCGGCCGCCGCGGGCCCTGCCCCGCGGCCATGTGGAGCGGGCAGCCATGAGGCGCAAGGAAAGGCCAAACGGGTTAAAACGGTGTCAGGAAAGGGCTGCCCTGCTCGGGGTGCTACCCCGTGGGCACTGCCTGGGCGCACCACGTAACACCAGACCCAAAAGGGCTCGGCCCACAGCCCTATCCCACCCGGAATGACCACGGAATCCCGGGAAAGCGCTGCCCGGCCACCCCCCGTGCAAGCGCTCGCTGCAGCGGGGCTGCACGGGGAACAGCTCCCCGGCGAGCTGCGTTTCTCAGTAACCCGGAGAAACCTCCACACTTGATCCCTTTCAACTCCCATCTCCACACCCTGCGAGTAAAGAGCTTTGGAACCACACTACATTGTGTAGGCACTGCGGATAGAAAACGCTTTTTCCTCTTTCTCTTTTAAATCTGCTCTGATGGTTTCTATTTCTTGCAACACGGCAAAGTTTTGGTGGTCTTTTTGAACAGACACACACTATGCAAGTCCTTACAAATGCGAAAGTATAAAACCAATTTACTGCAAACTACTATCTAATTACTGAATTGAAGAAATTTAAATAAATGTGATTTTACTATGGCTTTTCCCTCAGGGAGCTACAAGCAGATTCCTCAAATAACTTTCATTTATCATTGAAAATACACTATTCAGATCATTTTCCAAAGTATTCCTCATTTTTTTCTGTTTCAGAATACTGGAAACTTTAACACACTAATAAATCTTAATGCAAGACCGTTTCCAACATAATTGTAATAGCTTTAGGGTAGATTACTGGTGTCCTTTTAGACACTTCAGCTTGTTGTATTTACATCTTGCTGCATCAATCGTATGGCTATTGTAAACTTTATATTATGCAAGGTGTGTAATTACACAGCATTTCAAACTCCCATCACAAGCGCACACCTGGCCTGCTCCTAACTAGCACATTCCTTCTCAAAATGACCACGTAATTAGAAAATTCCACTTCTTGGACAGAGCACTATGCTTAACACTTATATTTTGCTGTGAAATGCACTACCATTTCTCTTACAGGGTCACTAGACACACTGAGAGCTGCTCATTGTTTTTAATCCTAACATGACCTTTATACTAAATACAAAAAACAACCTTGAGATTCAAAAGCCTGGCATGATGTAATGAGCACAGAGCAGGGTTTCAATGAATCCCGCGCTGCTTGATGAGGGACCAGTCCTCCCAAGGTGCTGAGTCCTCCTTCCCGTAGGGTCACGTCCCAAACCATAGCTTGGAGTGCCTGAATTCTAGTTGTCCCAATTAAAACTGGAAAATGAGGCATTTGAAGCCTTAAACCTCTCACAGAATGCTTGCTTTGAGAGTTTCCAAGTTAGAATGTTTTATTACGGCGGTGCATCTTTTACTGGACAAGCTCTGAAACTTTGTTTTCACATGAGAAAGAACATGAATTGCTGAAAGTGTAGATCAGTAGAAACACGGTAAGAATTTTAACGCTAATTTACTCAATCAGAATTTCTTACGCAGCCACCTACAGCTGTGAAAGAAGGATCTCTGAAGGGCCCTCTCCCCGCTTGAGCAAACAGGGATATATGTGATGGTAAATATATTAACGAGCATTCATGGCAAACAACGGGGTGTCGCTCCGGAATACGCTCCCGTTCCTCCTTCAACAGGAGGGAGAGGAGTAGGCAACAGCGCAGCGGAAAGTTGTAGGGATTTTCAGGATGGAGAATTGTTAGAAGCGGCAACTCTTTTCACACATATTGTTGAGGGTAGAATGTAGATAATTATAAATCATTATATTAAAAAGTGGCAGATCCCAAGCCTGCAGAAATCCTTTGAAAAAACAAGTGCGTAGATGCTTTCCCACACTCCTTTCATCAGAATTTTAGATTCACCCTATGTGATCTGTAAAGTAGCTGTTATCTGATTAAACCACCACTTCTCAGCTAAGCGATGCAACCCCGTGTATTCAGATGAATGAAGGGGCCAGATTTATACCGAGATATTTTAATTCTCAAACAGTTAACATAACAGTCAAAGAGCTACTTGGTTACTGACACAAAGGGAAGGCTATAATTGTAACATCGTTGCTCTAAGGTGAATAATTAAGTAGATTCCACTTACAAAAGGATGAGAAGACTGTGCCTCGGGACATTTAGTCAGTGGAACTCAGCAACAGGTTACAGGCAGCAAGCAAGGCTATATTTAAACACAGATCTATTGACCAGATGATTTTTATGCAGCAATTGAAAAGTTGGATTTCCCCAAATGATCTGACACATCTGAGGAATGCCTTGACAATTTAAAACAAGAATGAAAGGATTCAAGATCACAAATGCTCTTATGTCAGCATATCCTTTTGCTTACTTATCTATTCTCTTCTGGTTATTTTTTCCACAACTAAGTTCAGTGATGAAAGTCAGAAAAAAATATTTATCCTGTCACTTATTTATTGATGTCCCTCTATAAAGCAGAACCATATTACTGAATACTTTATGCAGTAAAATATTTGGCCCCCTGTACTTAAATCACTAATGACCATTATATTAATTACCTTCAAAATTATTTTCCTCCTCCTTCTTATAGAGTTTTCCTATATTCACATAAAAATAACCATAAGTTCTGTCACCAGAAAAAATAGAGCATTTCCTTGTAGTTATTATCTGTGTGCCAACCTAGAGGCCAGAACGTACTTTAGAAGAGCTGCCCAGGGTGGTAGAATTTAACCAGGACTGTGAATCGTGGCCCTTCGCGTGCTTTGAACGCACACTCCAATCTCCTGGTGCAGATGGACCAGAAGTGAGAACACAAATGATCTTGCCCTTCCCCTGGAGAAGCAAAGAGTATTTTATCCCGTTCTTAGCTATTCTTGACATTTATCCCCACACTAAGGCT
>NW_010583715.1:179142-192080 GCF_000705375.1 Tinamus guttatus | reverse complement strand
TACAGATTAGGGGTTGACCTGCTTGAAGTAGCTCCATGGAGAGGAATTTGGGAGTCCTGGTTGACAACAGGTTGACTAGGAGTCAGCAATGTGCCCTCGTGGCCAAGAAGGCTGATGGGATGCCGTCCTGCATGAGGAGGAGCGTTGCCAGCAGGTGGAGGGAGGTGATCCTGCCCCTCTCCTCAGCTCTGGGGAGGCCTCACCAGGAATATGGCGTGTAGTTCTGGGTTCCCCAGGACAAGAGGGATGTGGGACTTCTAGAAAGGGTCCAGCGTAGAGCGACAAAGATTAAGGGACTAGAGCATCTATTGTGTGAGGAAAGACTAAGGGAGCTGGGCCTGTTTATCCTAGAGAAGACTGAGAGGAGATCTGACCAATATGTACAAATGGCTGAGGGGAGAATGCAAAGAAGAGGAGGCCGAACTCTTCTCGGTGGTGGCCAGTGACAGAACAAGGGGTAATGGGTACAGATTGAAAGACAGGAAGTCTGTGCATCTGTCTATGCAGAAGAACTTCTTTGCTGTTAAGGTGTCAGAGCCCTGGCACAGGATGCCCAGAGAGGCTGTGGAGTCTCCTTCTCTGGAGATCTTCCAAACCCGCCTGGATGCCACCCTGTGCCCCATGCTCTGGGTGTCCCTGCTGGAGCTGGGGGGTTGGACTGGATGATCTTTACAGGTCTCTTTTAGCCTCAACCATTCTATGATTCTGTGACTAAAAAGTTCAGTGTCACCTGTCCACCTTGGTGACATAGGTCCAGAGCAGGGTCTTGCTTTGAGTGAGGTGCTCACGCTCCAGGATTTGGAACTTGAGGCGTTTTGGCCTGGTGTCACTTCCGATGGAAATAGCTGTTTGAGCAAGTCCTTCATCTTGAGTCCATGCATAAACCAACACCAAATTAAGTCAAAGTATGTTTTTAAACTATGCAAAACCCTGTCTAGACACACTCATTTCTGTGTGATTATAATTCAGCTGAGATCAGTTACTGACAAAGTGACATTAAATCAAACAGGAAAAAAAAAACCCAAAACAAAACAGAAAAAAACCCCTTCCTCCATCTGGTAATTGAAGCCAGTGAATCAAGTCTGACAAGCACTCATGGAGGCCTCAGATACCCTGAAGTTTCACAAGGAGTTTCAGGTTCCACTAAACACCATCTTGCAAAGGAGGATGCAGTAGTTATGCTAAGTTCCGTTTTGTTTATTCCAGAAAGTTGCATCAGTGTCCTATATGTAGAACAAATACGCAGTCACCCCAACCACTACAACCATCTCAAGTTCTTGTTTGATAGGCCACGTTTAGATTGTAAATCAACTTCTAATATGAACCAACAGCTTGACAAGTGGCTGGGAGCACTGGTATTCATACACTGCTTGGAGCAGTGGTACAGGCAGGTGCAGAGAGAAGGCTTTGTGCTTGGGAACAGAGCTGGATGCAATCCTTAACCTTGCAAGAGAAGTGGAAAGTGTCTTAAGGTGCTAGCTGCCACCTGCAGGGTCAGCCAGCTTTGTACCTTGATGTGTCATAGCCAGGGACAAATCATAACTAGTGATATAAGGAAAGAGTCTGAAAAAAGACCAGAGATTGAGGTTGCTCATTTGGGGTTGGTTGGAAGAGTCCCCAGGCCACAGTCAGAAGAGAAATGCTGTTTTCCAGGATTATAAGCTGCTTTGGTGCAAAACATTTCAGTCTGAGTAAAGAAATGAAAGAATCTTATCTGGGTCAAATTGCTCCAAAATGAAATACTCCAACCCCAACCCCCTTCATCCCAGAGAAAACTGAAAATCTTTTTCAGAAAAATGGAAACAGCCATTGAGAAAGGGGGAAACTGTTGAGGGGAAAAGAAAAACACATTTGGCAAAAAAAATCTGAGCAGGTTATTTAAGAGGCTTTATGGATCCTGGTCAGGGAAATGCCATGTTACCCAGAAGTCGCACACAGGCAAACTCCTTCACACACCCTTGCTGACAGCACTGTCCTACTCCTCTCTGACAAGTGCTGCCCATTCACATTAGAAGCATTACCAACATCTGCCGCTTGGTTTTAAATCTTGTATAAAAGAGTATAAAGGGCTTCACACTTTCTTGCTAGGAAAATATATATATATGTAGAGAGAGAGAGAGAGATGACTATTTCATCAAGTCCTGAAGAGGAATTGAGATGGAACTGCCCTCTCAACCCTCTGGTAGGCAGGGGAATGTGGGTCCCTTCATTCCATGCCAGAAAGAACTGATGCTCACCAAGGGGCTTCATAATTAACTTGTTCCTCCATCCAGCTGGTGAATGCACCATGCAGCACACTTGTGAGGCCAGATGGAAACCACATGTGATTTGCTCCCAAGCAGAACACGTTCCTCCCTTTGGGTTTCATTAAAAGGTGAGTGATGTTCCTGCAGGCGATCAGCACAGAGAGTAATGAGGCCCTAAGGAAGACATTTCCTGCAAGGCTTTTTTTTTTTAGCTGAAGCATAAGGTTTTCCCATTTATCATGAAACTAAAAAGAGCTCTGGATTCCTGGTGACATACTCTAACAGGGTTTCTGGTATTGAAGCACAGACACCTAGGCAAGGTGTCTCGAAGAGGAAATGATTTATTTGCAAATACAGCAAAGAGAGGCCACTGGAGTGTTCTTCCAGGGGACATAGTAATGTTTGCACAACTTAGATCTTGTCCAAATTCTCTGACTTCCAGCTGCTGATTCATGCCATATTTCTGCCTGCAGGAGAGAGCCCTCTGTCATGCCCTTTTGTGGAAAATTAGAATTTTATTCTTTGGAGCAGTCATCTCTGTAAGCCCTTGCTGGACTGGATCTTGAGATTTCTGGTCAAGGGCTGGCAGATACTGTGCATGGGGATTCCCTGTGAGCTAAAACTTCAGGCACAAAGGGTACAAAACTGCACACTACCTATAACAAAAGGTAACATGTAAAAAGATAACCCTGTCCTAACAGAAGTGCATCTCTTTCTTATTGACCAGTGAGGCTTGAGGCTTCAGAGACACATCCTGTCAATGCAGGAAGACAGAATCTTCTCTGGATGCCTCCAAAGGCACTTTCTGTCATGGCCACATAGCAAATGCAAACACCTAATTAAGGAGTGGGTTATAGGATACTCAAGGCTAGGGCATAGCATGTAAACTAAATCACAGATAGGAAATTTCAGGCTAGACTTAACACTTAATGCTAAGATTGAGCTTGAACTTTCATTTTTGAACATGTATGCACAGGAAGACTTTGTAGAGGTGTTACTCCAAGGGTGGTTGCGATGCAAGTGCTCTATAAAAACCTGTTGTCAGTGTGAAGAGTTTGCTTCAAGCCTCAGTGGCTCCCAGCTCTGGGGGATTGGCCACTAGTGCTTATGTATGGGTTTCTGGGGCAGGGAACAGTGAATTTGCTCTACTGTGGGAGCAGGACTACTCCAGGACTGATGCCATAGTGTAAATGATGAAATTACTCTTTGGAGTCCCTGCACTTCACATCACTGATTTCTTCCTCATCAGGAAACGGATCTGAAAGGCCTGAGCTTCTGATGACATTCAGCAGAATATTGACATTAAAAGTGCATGAGGATGTTGAAGGAAGAATCTGTCAATATTCACATATCCAGCTCAAAATAGAAGATGGAATGGAGTACGCAAACTCCAAATGAAGACAGAAAGTTGTAGTCAAAGCACAGTAGTTCACCACTTGGATTGAGATATAAGCTTTAATATACTGGGATAGCGTCGCCCTTCCTTGGCAGGAATCCTGCTGTGGAAATATTCAGCCAAATATCTTAGTGTTCATAACAAGATTTGTGGAAAGGATGAGATCATGTTAGCATGTGGTTGGGATGAAGCACACATGATCTTCAGTCAGACACGTTATTTGATGCAACACCCCCAGGCAGAAGAGAGAGGCCAAAGGCCCTGCAAGTCTCGAGATCAGGCTATGCTGTGTGGCTCACAGCACACAGTGATGGGAGCACATGCTGCCTCTTGCCCAGTCAACCCACTACTGTTCAATGCACCTGGAAAGAACAGATAGAACAGAAAAAAGATATATCACAGTTCGTTCTGGATGCTTTGTATGAGGATAACATATGTATCCCTTGGAGCAGCATGTTATTTTCCATGAAAGGTCTTCCTTTACACAATGATTTTTGGCACCAAAGCTGCTTTTCATTTTTCTACAAATGCTTTACTATATTGTAACTATGCAGAGGGCAACATTAGGAGTCTCTTTGGATCACAAGAAAATATATTGAGGTGCTTCCTGTCACAATGTGGACCATGATGAGTCCTCGTGGTGCGGAGGTGGAAGCTGTGTTTACTTTGATACACACTCCATCATGAACTATCATTAATTAATCTACCATTACTATAAAACGTTAGTAATCTCTGCCCTGCAAAAATGCATTTCTCCCTCAGCTACTCTTTAGCCAGAGTAAGCAGAATCATATTGGCACAGTGATTAAGGATTATGAAGAGAAGACATTATCATATCTGAATAATTTAATGAATGCACACTTAACATGAATTGTAGCTGTAAAACCAGGCTGGCTGCATGTCGGGAAGGAATTCTTTGTTATCACATTTATGGCTCCTTTACTGCTTTTTGATAGCTCCAGGTAGGGCTATCATAAAGGTTTTAAAATGTTGTCATAATTCACCACCAAGAAGTGTCACTGATGAAGATTTAGTGACGCTTTTCTTGTGGTGCTTTCTGCCTGTTCTAATATAGCCCTCTGAAAATAGAAGCACACAGTAACCCCCCTTAAACACCTCTCTGCTCTGGGGCAGAGATGCAGCTTGAACTACTGGATGCAAAAAAAGGAGTGACCAGCTAAAGCTATTCGAGCTTTACAGATAGACCATGCAACTGACTTTTTTTTTTCCCCTGAAATTTTCTCAAACACTGCTGATTCTTTAGACTGCCTATTTCTAGCTTTATATCTACTAACATTATTTTCCCTTGGACAGCACATGAAAGAAAACCACCAAGTGCAAGGCTCATCTACTTCAGAAACTTCTCTCCATGAACGGCCCCAGATGGTGTCTGACAATGAGCATCCACTTTCTTCCATCCTTATTACATCGGCATGCAAATCCCTGAAGGTGACTGGGAAAATCAAGAGCTGCTGCCAGCCGACAGTTCCCTGAAAGAGAAACTTTTTTTGTAATTGTTGTCAGAGAGTCGTCTTCGCTCCCTGTGTACAGCAGGCAGGAAGGCTGGCGGCTCGGTGGCTCTGGAAGCATCCTTCTTGATGAGCTTTATTGAGCTGTGTGTAGCATGGTGTGTCAATGAGAAGACACTGGGCTCTTGCTGGTGCTAGGAGGTCACTTGCTGCATGGATTGCTTTTGTACATGGGCCAAAGAGCATGCACATCCAGCTTTCTTGGCAGTGAAGGGGCCTGAGACCCGGAGCACAGCACAGCTACAGCAACTTGCCCTTTGTACTTGGTTGTGAGGAAAATCTTCGCCATCATCAAGCACAAGCCAAGCCCTGCATGCCCTGCACTAGAAAAAAAACGTGTGTCCTTCTGTAATGGCTCTTGTGGAGCCAGATTATTGCTCTGGGTTGGTTCCTCTAACAAATCTGGCAGTGAAATCTAGCTCCAGCATTGCCTTGCTTCCTGTCTCAGAAAACACCCAGCTGAGCAATGAAGGGACCGTGGAACTGTGATTTTATGTTTCTGTGATGATTATTCTGTGATGGTTATGTTTCTGATGATGATTATTGGTATTTTCAAAAGGTCCCATGTTCACTCAGAGACACTCGTCTGACCTGAAGGACAGAATGCATTCCGGTGTTCTTTCCATTGGAATAGATGCTGGAAATTGTGCCCTGGCTTCATACTTTCACTGAGGGCTAAGTCAGTGTCACTCCCTGGCAAGATGCAGGTGAGCTTTAGTCACAAACATACTTACCTCTTCCTTTTTCCTGTCCTCCTTCCCCCAGCCTCACTCACTACCCTAAATTCTCATTCATAAGTGTACTTGAGAAGCTGCCAAACTTCCCTGGCCACTGCTGTGGAAAGAGCTGAAATCCAAGGCTGATCCTTAGGAAAACTTGCTGCAGTGTAATAAAGACACCAGCTCTAAAATCTCAAGATACAACTTGACTGCAGTCACACCTGCGCACATCTAACCTTGACAGCCCTGATACATTCACGGCTCCCTGCCATCCCCTACATCCCTGAAGGATTTGCAAGTTAGTATATAATTAACACCTATCTGCACTATCTGTACTTTGGGGAACTTCCACGGGTGTTTTTTGAGCTCTTATTTCAATGTCTGGTTCCCTTGTGCTGCTATTCCTCTTCTGGACTAATGTCTAATAACAGAGTGGCTCCTGGCCAGCAGTGAGGGGACGTGGACACATGGACATCTCCAGAGCTCATACTGGGTGGACATGGGAGATATTAGTCCATCATTCCACTTTCTTTTGACCTCGACTTTTGTGCTGGTACCAGGATTATACCCAAAGCTGGGAGAAACATTTTTTCTTCCCCCCTCATCTTGCTCTGATGTCATTAACAGTCACAACAATTTTGGCAGAATCAGTTTATATAATGGAATCACCATTTCATTGAAAGAAAATATTTGTCGGAACATCTCCATTGCCTGCGGCATTTGACGGGAAAAAAATGAGAAGAAACTTTCTTATTTTTGTTTCAATACTGACAAAATATTCCATTTTGGGATTTTTTTTTAATGTGTTCTGTTTAAATGAGAGTTATATAGCCATATCTTGTATTTCAATACTGTCAAAAGAAAATGTTTGTATCTTGATGAAGGAAGAAGTTTCAGTTAGAACTCATGAGAACATCTGATAAAACACATTTCCAAAGAACCATGCTCCTCAGTTGAAAGCCAGAAAATTCTGTAGGTACATACTAGCTCCAACTGTTTTGGCAAAAGATTTCTAATTTTCAAGTATATTTGTCCTTAGGCTGCTCTGCCAATGAGACAAATATCTGACTGGTACAAATGCAGACAAACTCTCCCGAAGTCTCAATGAATTCTATAGTATTAACTTCAGGAAACCAGTTTTCAGCAATACATCCATATAATCCCAGGCAGGAGGAGGAGCATTCATGTACAAGGGCCTGATACAGAAAATACCCTGCATGAATTTTTTTGATTCAATCTCAAAACTCATTATTTAATAAGAAACTGCCTAATTGAAAGTGGCATTAGTGTAGAGCTGAGCTTCTGACTCACTTCCGACTACGATTCCTCCACAAATACACATGTTCCTCCACCATGTAGCTCCCACTTGCTGTATCAAACCTGTTCAGAACAGTAGGTTTATGTGCCCTTAAAGAAAATCTGTGCAGCACATTTCCATGGAGCCCTGGCAATTTTTTCTCCTTGCACACTTAGAGGATATCCGTGCCAAGAGCGCTTAGTGCACAGGAATCTCATGAGCGTGTTTGCTTTCTATATCTCATCTGAGCATAACTCAGTCTGAGGCATGCAGAACATAATGAATATACTGCTCATACCAAGGTCACTGTCCCAGCAAACCCAGCAGGTCTGATGTGTCCCAGGTGCGTTGGGAGGTGTCCCCCCTAATGAAGTCCATTAGAGTTTTATCATTGCATTACAAAGAAGGGAGCTACCTAAAAATAATGAAGTTTGTTTAAAATAAACTGAAAGAAACAGCTCAAGGGTAAAAACAGGCATTGATGGCATGAAAATCATTTTAAAACAGTGCTTGGAAGGCTCATACATCACTTAAAAGGTAGACTGAAAACAGGAAGATATCAAGGAGTGTGGAAGCTTTGTTGGGAGAGAGAACAGAAGCAATAGCCAAAAAATATATACATATAAATATTATTGTTTTTGAAGAGAAACTCCCTAAGACATCGCAAACTGCTAGTAAATTCTTTTTAAATTCATGAAGAACAGAAAGACAAAAAGAAAATGTGGCACCAGTAGGTGACCATGGAAGGAAAGAAGCTAGGAAGAGGAGGTTACAGCAGAAAAGCTGAATGAAGATGTGTAGGAAGGATCTTTCTTGATAAAAGATCAAATGGGGAAAATGTCTTAGAGTGAAGGCCCAATAGAGGTGGCTTTGGGACAAACCAATGATAATAAATAGCAACAGATCAGCAGAGCCAGGAGGAATTTACCCCAAGACTTGCTGATCTATTAACCATGGTGTGGAACATCTTGCAAAATATTTCCTTGGTGCAAGTGGGAAACAGTGATAAATGCTACATAGTTTGTTTAACGTTTATGGGGTAGATGTGTGGGCTGGTAAACTTGGGGAATTTACCCCAAGACTTGCTGATCTATTAACCATGGTGTGGAACATCTTGCAAAATATTTCCTTGGTGCAAGTGGGAAAGACAGTGATAAATGCTATGTAATTCCTTTAACGTTTATGGGGTAGGTGTGTGGGTTGGTGAACTTGATGTCCATTGTAGGCAATAAGTAGAGATGATAATAAAAACCAGAATTAGAAGAGAACTGATAAGCGTGATATGATGGAGAAGAACTTCAATGAAGAGAAATTCCTTGGAGGGCTCTCCAAGGAATCAATGAATAATTGAATAAGGACTGGGGTTTTCAACAAACTTTTAACAAGCTGCCTCACTGAAGCGATGGGATAGAGGGAAATCCCTTGCCTGGATGAAGAACTCATTAAACAAGGAAGCAATGCTTTGGAATAATTGAAGTCCCAGGGCTGTGTGCAATGACTTCGACTCCAGCATATTCATAACTGATTTGGAGAAGGGACTGTATAACAAGGGGCTGTACTCTGCAGATCCTCATTATTCATTGGAGTAGAAAGAAAATTGACTGAAGGTGGCTGTAGATGGACCTCATTGTGCTGAATGACTGCACAATAATGTAGCACGTGAAATTCAAATAGCCACATGCAAAGTGGCTAGAGGAAAAGCAGGTTTAACTTTGCGCATGCAGCGATGGGCTTTTAATTCCCTCCCACCACTAAAGGAAAAGAGTTAGGAATCAAAGATGAACAGCTCAGCTCTTCACAGTGGGGAGAAACAACGAACCAACCAACCAAAAAAAAAAAAAAATAGACACACAAACAAGCAAAAACACTTCATATGAAGAAATATCAAGAAATCACACTTCTGATTATCTGAATGCAAAAAAACCTTGGGAGAACTGGAAAGGACAGGTCACACCTTGTTAAAAACAAGACATCTAGTGAACAGCTTAGAGTTGTTTTTTTATGAAGTGTAAGTTCAGGACCTAGCGTGAAGCAAGGTTTCTTTCCAGGCAGCCGGTGATTTTTTGTGGCACGGCGAGAATCAAACCACACCAGCTCTGACTCAGTGCAGCCAAGATCCGATTCAGCTGGGATACTCTTAAATTAACAGTCTTTGGAGCCTGTTCAACACTCCATCCATCTCATTTATCTGGGAAGCTGCTCTTCTTCTTAATGGGGCACTTGTCCATTTTAGCAAGAAAAGTGCCAAATTTATGCTGTGTGGGGGTTCTTCTGGATGACCACCACACTTTAGCGAGGATCGCCGTAAATCACATTTCCATTTTGTTGGGCAAGGCAGCTTTTCTGATACGATAATCACCTTCTGCCACCCGTGCAGCACGTTTACGGGGCTGCAAAGAGCTCTGAGGGACACAGAGCAATGTAATATACCCTTGAGGCATGTTTTGGAGCCAATGCACAGCACTCCACTTTCTGAACTCACTGGCATGCACATGATGCTATACTGCATGACTGAGAGGAGGCAAAGATCCCATGCTGGGTACTTTGTGTGGGGCAGAGTTTTGGCCACAAGACAGCAGCAAAGATCCGTATCTGGAGAGAGGAAGAGCCTGTTTGATCTGATCTCTGACCACAAGGCAGAAGAATTTGCCACATGGGGTCCTTTTCTGTTGCAGACATTGGGTACTAAGCTAGTGGAAAGGCAGAGGTGAGTTCATGGATGAGAATACTGTGCTGGAAACCTGCTCCCCGGGATTCACCCTGGCCTGCTGAGGGATTTGCCATCTCCTAGCTGCACTGGGCAGCTCTGCATCCAGTTCTGCCCTGAGTCTAGCAGTGCTTCTGGGGTTGGGGCATGTTCAGGGGTACCTGAATGTCCTTCTTGCTTCCTGGCTGGGCAAGGAGACAGGATCATCCCTTAACCTTCGGTCAGTAAGTGCTCATCCATATGGCAAGCTCTTGATCTTTTAATGTAATAATTTCTACAGGTGTCAACTGCCAGCTGGGCTCATGATCACCTTCTATGTTTGAACAAAGAGTCAGAAATTCCCAAGCATGGTGGCTGCTCTCCTGTCACCGAATACCTCCAGACAAGGTTAGGAAGCACCTGGCAGAACTGGCCCTGGACACGTTGGCCCCATCCTACCTCTATGACTTAGGACTTACATGAAAGACTATACATTGATGATCTTCTTATGTAGAAGAAACTGTTTTCCAGCACATTTTCTTCCCCTCTGGGTGTCCACCGTAGGTATCCCTGTATTAGCACCTTCACACCAGCCTGCAGGAACAGGTACATAGAGGCTTGCACTAGTCCATCCACAGTGTAGCACAGAATTTTGCTGTCCATTCTTCACCCTAAAGTAGGCCCTAAGTGCTGACCTTGCTGTCCTCTCCCAGCTCAACAGAGCCTAGACTTTATTTTTCACCAGTTTAATCCAGTAAGAGATTCAGTCATCACTAGTGCTTGTTAGGAACTGGAAGCCCTCCTTCTATCCTGCGGCAAAAACATGTGTCTTAATGATTCCCTAGATACTTCAGGGCACATTCTGCATAATGAAATCAAGTTGCTGGTTTGCTTTGCATACTCATGCACACACAATTTCATTAGCTATCAGGCATAAAATGGCAAAATGTCCTCAAAATTAAAAATTTTGGAACTTGAAAACATCTTTCAGTTCCACATAAAGAAATCCGCAGGTATCTGGATCATGCTTCCCTGCTGTTTGTGGCCAAATAGGATGCATCAGACCCTATTCAACAACTTCTTGTCCTTGGGTTCTCTCTGGAACCATGGAGAAAACCTCTTCATCCTTTCTGGAACCAACCAATAGCACTGGTTTGGGCTGGGTTGCTTGCTGAGCATTTTAGGCATCTTCTGAAAGTGTTATGGGAGAAGAGGGATGGCAAGATGAGCTGGGACTCCCAAGAACCCCATCATGTTGGTTCTGGACCTCCACAAGACAGATCTTCCCTAAACATCTCCCAAGAGTATTCCCACCCCCTGAGCCAAATACCAAACTCGGAGGATCCAGGTCTGGAGCTGCAGCCGGTGTGTCTATCAGGGCCCTGAATGCAACTTTTTTCCCTGTTCCAGGGAATTTCCCACCTGGGATCAAGGTCAGCTCTGCTGTGATGCAACTGCTTATCCTTGGGATAGACTGCTGGGAAAACAGCTGTGTGAAAAAGGACTGAGACAGCCCTATAGGATGCTTTCTAACCCTTTTGCTTGGGAGCTGCATTTAAGCTCTTTTTACCTGGTTTGGGCTATCCTACAGGAATGCTTGTGCCTGGCTGAGCATCCAGCTGATCCTGGGCCTGCTGAATTAACTTTCTGTACCTGCCTTATCACTATGGACTCGTGCAGAAATCACTGGCCCTTTTCCTGAGGCCAGGTACTGCTTTCTGACTTTCCTCGGGCACTGTGGGACTGCACCCTCCTTCACGAGGACATCGCCTTGTCACCCTCGGGTCCCCTTCCCATGCCCTTCCGTACCCCCTTGCTGCCCCAAACAGTGTCTGCTCTGCTCACGGATGGCAGAAGGGAGGCAGAGGAGGTTATGAGCTTGCTGGCAATACCACAGGACAGGAGGGGATTAATTTTCTTCTATTTTGTCCCAGATTGTAGGTTACCCCAGTTAAGGCAGCTGCAAAGGAGACAGGGAAGAAATGCTCCTTCCCCCATCTGTCCAGGGGAAACCTTGGAGTCGTCGCAGTGGGCGTCTTCCTACAGATGGACTGTTTGCTGTGCAGCCCTTGCCAGCGCCAGCTTGGAAGCAGCTCTCTGCACAGATTTCTCCTGGGAAAGCTTCCTGCATTTGGAATGAGGTAGGGTCCTGGGGAAAAATGTGATCTGAAATACTGCAGAAACCCTTGCCAGGCCACACATCGAAGGCAACACACAGTCTAACATAACACAGTGCTCAGCTTGCTTGTGAGAGGTGACTTTGCAGTCATCTTTATACTCTTTTAATACAACTTTCTTAGTGTACAATAACAAATAGTATGTGAATGAGGGAAATATTAGCTTACTTACAGTACTTATGGCCATTATTTACAGCAATTCTGCACAGCCGCAGGAAGACAGCATGCGTGACAGATGCATAGTGCTTTCTGCTGTGCTTTGTTGACAGTAAACTTACTTTTGAATTATGTAGGGGTTTTTTTCTGCAAGAAGGGGAGCAATTCATATTTATTTCAGTCTGTGTTAACCTTTGGTGGCCTCTGCCCAGAATGCAGGGAGAGGCTGCATCTGGCGCCTCTCCCCTCTTCCTGCAGCACAGCTATGTTTAATTAGTCCAAAGTTAACTCGCTGCCCTACTTGGGAAGTGACATTTACTCCAGGAGCCTCTTTTGCTGCTGCTCTTTAGCTCTAATTAATTTCTTGCCGCTCACAATGGCCTGTGCTCGGTGCAGCGGCTGTTGTGTTACGTTGTCACCATCACCTGCTGTGCCCTCCCTGCACAGTGAAGACACAGTTATCCTCTGTCCTTCCTACAATAGATGTGTTACTAATTGACCCAACTCCCTCTGCCTTTTGCAAAAGAATTCTATTCTTCTCCATCTGCAAAGCTTGAAGCAATGGCAAATCTTAATGTGCAAGTGGGAGTTTGCTCTGGGATGTTGCTTAGATATGAGCTGCTGTTGCTGGTGAACAGATTCAGGCAGCATCAAACACGGGAGACTTGCTTACACGTCCTGATCTGCCAGAGAAATGTCTAAAACTCATCAGTTCTGCATACCTATAATTGC
>NW_010583715.1:149400-177563 GCF_000705375.1 Tinamus guttatus | reverse complement strand
ACTGCCGCCCCACCGAGCCAGCCTGCAGCCATTCTTCTTATTGCTGATGCTGCTTCCTATGGAAACAATTTAGTGCTAATAAGCTCCATTTATAATAGTAAGAAATGGTTTGCTGGAATAATTGTCACTAAATACCATTCAGGGCTTTGTTGCTTTTCCTGCATGTTGCTAATTATTCTGCATCTGAAATAGCACCCAGAGAAACCACTGAATGCCAGTAAATAGGGTTCTCAGTACTCAAAGAAGCTGAGGCAGGGTATGATTAGAAATATCAAGGCCCTAATCCACTAGACAATGTCTTTCTTACTGTATGTGTTTCTACAAAATCACAGCCTTTGCAAGTGCTTTGGAAATGCTGCATCCTCTACTGAACCTCAGGGTCCCAGAAATAAGTGTGTAAGTCCCAAGTAAGTGACTGTCAAAGGGACAGTATTGCGTGCAAGAAGACGATTGTGTGCACAAACTGTCCTTCTGACAAATGCTGGAGCAGGAGGAATGGGAGGACTTTTCTGTGTGGAGTGTTTCACAGGAAGAGCTACCCTCCCTCAGATCCCTTAGACCTGCAGAGGTTCATGGTTGAGAGTCCCAGGCAAAAGAAAATCAACAGTCCTTGGTGCAACCTGATTGCTCTGATGTCCTTCTCCAAAGGCACCAGACTATGTTCTGTAAGATATGCAGCTAGGAGTGACTCTGAGAGTAAGAGGCAGTAGGATAATGTTTGCTCCCTGATATTAGGAAGGATAAGATGAGAATCCATGCCTTCTTTCCTAACCTTTCCATCTGGTGGAATTCAGGCCTAGCTGCTGGGAAATCAGATTATTGCTTCTCCATTACTTCTCTTCAGAGATTGACCCTGAGCTTCAAGCCTGGAGCTAGACTCCTCAATCACATTCTAGCTCAAAGCTGGAATTTCCACGCAGTGGGTACACTGCCATGCATGTGCAGACTGGTCACCAAATGCAGAGCTGCACATTCTGTCTTTTCACCAAGCAGTCCCAAAGTCTATAAGGAACCACAATTCTGTAGAGCAAAATGATGGTTTGGTTTGGCTGACGTACCAATGAGCCAATCAAGGCAAACATGGGTAGTTACAGTAAAAGTTAATGCTGATAGAGATGAATCCATGCCAGCAAGAGATACACCAACCAGTTGCTGTCTTCCCGAAGCTGCTGCCAGCTCATCTCTGTAGCGGAGCCAGGTAGCAGTGTGTTAAAAAAGAAGGAAGCACTTTGGTGTCTTATATTCATATTCTGTAGCTGTGTTAGTCCTAAAATTGCATGGAAAATGTGATTGTCTTCATGTTCAGCACACCATCATACCTTTAGCTCCAGCTGACTGCCACTGCATGTCACTCATGCTTAGGCTTTTAATTTTCTTTAAATTTAACAGACTGAAAGGTCCTCTAATCATTCCATCCCAGAACTAACTGGAGGGTGACATCCCCTCCTTCCGCATGTAGAAACTTACCCCCAAAATGAAAAGTTTACACTAAAAGAAGCCAACCTTTTGTAACATGAACGTCTCTTTATGTCTTCCATGACAGCTACACCAAGTTTCATTTAAATATTGCAAAACCACTTCTATCAAATAATATTCCTTGATTACTTTAACTGCTTTGGAAAAGTCTGAAGATCTTGTGATAAGACTCAAAGGTCATTACACAACATCATGAGCTAAAGAGTCGAGGAGATTCTGTCCATTGACAATCTGTCCGTTGGCAATCAGTGTCACAGAGTTCCAGGAACGCCAACTTGATGTCAAATTAAGATGGCAATGTGAGGTCCCCAGGGTCACTACCCAGCACTGGACACTGGCAGGTGCAGTTGCATGTGCTGCTTGCAAATAAAGGATAACAGATGATTACCTGGGATCTGCACCTTGCACAGGTCCCATGGGAATTTCCCATGCTCTGCTGCCTATATACATTAAATATTAGCTATTTTTGTATCTCTTTTCTTTCTCTCATGTATACGTATACATGTGTGTGTGTGTCTATGTGTGTATGGGTTTTTTTAACATAACATCTGTGCTGTGAACAAGGATACAAGCAGAGGTATTCTGCAGTCTTTTGTGTTTCACCAGGGACTTGCTCCAAAATAAGGTTTTGGCGTAGAGATTATCTAATTACCACACAGCAGATGCACACCTTATCAGGGATTACGAAGAAAGAAAGCTTAGATCGTTCTGAATTTCCCTGTGCTGTCAACTTTAATAGGGGAAGTGTTTGTGCAGAGGGAATTATAAGTTGCAAGTAAACTGGGCAAAGTTGTTGTAAATGCCCAATTTAAAACATCTAAGAGGATGATAAAATGATTTACTGTTGGATTAAGACTCTGCCGATCCATTTTACTTAATGAATTTATCAATAGTCTGCTATGAGCAGCTGTGCCATGTGCTTTACATACAGTTTTATCTTAATTTTCTCTCCAGGAGAGATTTTTGCAGTCATATCACTGTTCAATTTACAGCTTCCTCTCCAGAGGTGATGGGCATTGAGTAGGGGTATGAACACAGGACAGCACGAGGTGAAGTGTGTGCTACAGCGCACTTCATCCCTCTGGCAACATGCAGAAAATGAGATATGATATTCTACCATGATCCTTGCCAGGTGGGTTTCACTTCAGGGCAAGCGCAGCAGCTAAATTCTTCTCATTACCCCTGGGATCACCTAATTGCAGACCTTTCCACAGGAAAGCAGAAGCTCGTGCTTTCAGAAAAGGGACTCGATGGGACCCTGTGATGTCTCTGAAGCCTGCACAAAAGCTGTGTTTTGCAGGAGTTTGCGAGAGGCCATCTGTGTTCTTTGTCCACATGGATCTTTTCCCTTTCTCTCTGGCTCTGATCTGCACTCCAGGCCTAAGCAAATGCAAGATTTCTAAATGACTGACAAAACTGGCAGCATTCTGACCATGGGACTCTGAGTACTAAGGAGTTCTAAGAGTCATTTAGTATTACCAATCTACCTTTAAATAGTATCTTAGCCACTTACATGGAAAAAACAGCAAAGCAGACAGTGGAAAACACTGCGCAGGAGGAGCATGGTCCTGTCCAGCTCCCGTTCACTGCATGCGCAGGGCATAGGGTCCAGTTTTAGATGTCCTGGATATGAGCAAGATGCTGCAGGATGCTGAGAGGTGGAAGCCCAGATGGTGTCAGGGCCCTGCAGACACTTCCCTTTCTCAGGAGTTCAGGAGGAGCTTGCTGGTAGGGAGATGCTCCTCTTACAGCTCCTGTATGGGCAAGGGCTTTTCCCCTCATCATGTTCTCGGGCATGGCTTGTCTGAGCAGCGCTGGAAGTGCAGGTGTCATCTCTGCTGGTGACAATATCTGCCATCTGAGCTGCAGGCTCATATTGGTTTAAGGAGCTGGGAAAACAGCTCCTGGCCTGGCTTCAATGTACACTTATTAGTGAAGAAACAGCTCACTTCAAAGTTGTAACCATGTATCACTATGGTAACCTTATAATTGACATTTCTGGGGTATTATAGAGTCTGAAAGTCATAAACTTAATGAAAGTATGTTTTTATTGCACTCCAGCTTCATCTCTGATTAAATCAAATTTGCATAATGGAAAGTTATTACATTTCCATGTCTAATTTCCCTTTTTTTATTCTTTTCGCTCCTTTGCCCACTGCATCTAAGGTTTTGTTTATAGCGAGGGATGCTGAAGGTCATGGCCTAAGCCATGTCTTTCCTGAAAAATGTTTTTAATAATTTGTGTTGGAGAAGCCCAGGATGTGAACCTCAGAGAAGCGGCTGCATTGTGATTCTTTGAAATGTCTCCCTTTCTTCCCAGTAATGAGAGAACCGCAGTGTTTCTACGTTATTAAGTGGTTATTGCAAGAGAGAGGTGCTGGAAGCTCCATGAAAGGTAATTTATCAAGGGGAGATGAAGCGTACTGCTCTTCCCCAGCCTTGCCCTTATGCCACCGTTGCAGAACACTTTAAGTAGTGTCTATATTTTTGTTTTCAATAAGCAAAAGCTCACGTCTCTGCCAGCCAGTAAATGATAACGTGTTCCTTACAGGAGTGAGTGACGACTGTTCCTAAACTCAGGTTAAGCAGAATGGCCGTAGGAGAAGATTTGTTTTCCTTGTTTTCTCCGGGATAGTGGAACAAACTGTTCTCACTACAAGTCCCTCATGTTAGAGGGCCAGACTCCCTGGACATCTCTTGCTTTTGTTTTTGTTTGCAATTGACTGTGAGCTGGTGTTTTAGTGCTTGGGACACCCCATAGCTCCTGTCCAGCAGGGCTCCACCTCACTACCATGTTCCTTTTACTCCTGGGGTGTTTGGCTTTGCATTTTGGACCTGCTGCCCAGCATAGAGCATAGTTCTTCTCATTTAGTGCATTCAGCGTGACACAACTTCTCACAAAATTTCCTCCAGAAATCCTCCTGGAACTGAATTCTAGGGTTAAATCCAACTGGGGGTTTAAATGCCTGAGATGTAGCAAGAAACACACCTGGGGAAGTCCACGAGATGAATTGCTCTTAATCATTGCTACTTGGTCCCAAGTCATGGCCTAGCCTGACTAGACAAGCTGAAGTCTTGTGCTCTGACATGTTGTAGTGAGAGCACCTGTGGAAGGTCTGCTGAGGAGCTCCACCTGGGCATCTGAGCCACGTGTCCCACCTGCACCTCCAGCAGCCTTCCCTCAGCAACCCCTCCATGAGGCTCCCCAGCTGCCTGTGCAGCTTGTGGTTTAACTGCTTTGCTAAATCTATCTCTTTTGAACTTTGAACTTTTTATTTTGATTTTTTTGAACTTTTTTTTAACCTCTTTTGAACTTTGAGTGCCTCTCTTCTCGGATATCTAGCCCTCTCTTGCCCACCTTGTGATCATGCATGTGCTGGCAAACGCTGTCATTCTTTCCACAGCCAAATGCCTCAAACTTGCCACAGTCAAATGACAGATCCTTATTTGCCATCACCAGAGCTGAGGGCCTTTTAATGGTCTCTTGGAGATAAGGACATCCCCTGAGCTTCCCACAACTTGTTGCCCTGCTGCTGCTTCATTACCCTGGGGCACTTTGGTTTTCATGCATATGTAAATGAATTTGGGCTTTGCACAGACATCATGGGAGCTCAGAGCCTCAGTGGAGCTTGTTTCAGACTGAAACAAGCCAAGTTCTCACCATATCTGTCCCAGCTTGTCTGTCTTTCAGTGCACGTGTGGCTGTTGTTGTGGCATGTTTCTTGTGTTTCCTGGTGACGTTTCCTCCCGTTCCTGGGTGAAGGTTTCCATGTTTGTGACTGGTTCCTGTGTATCTCTGCAAGAAGACAAGGGAAAGGCAAAGCAGTGCTGCTGACCCCTGCCAATCCTTGGATGCTCTGGCCCCATATGGGGCAGGATTCCAGGCAGAGAAGTCACCCTGAGGCCGTCCCCTGCTGCCCTTCCTTCTCCTGCAGGTAGGACCATCGGCCCCAGTGCTGCCCAGCCTTTCTCCCAGATGTGCTGGTCCAAATTGGTAAAGTGCAAGGGGTCCCTGGACTCCTAGCCCTGCTTTGGGCTAGCAGCCACGGTCTGATTCAGGTGATTATGGTGATCACTAGGGTGATCATTGCTCTCCCTTCCTCTTCCCTATTTGTCTTCCCCACAAATACTGAAACACTGCTTTGCTAGAAGAAACCTTCATAGTTTCTACCATTCTCTTTGCCTAAGACCTCTGCACAGGTGATACCTCTCACCAGAATTGTGCTGATTTGCCCCAGGTAGGGCCCTTTAGCCCTTGGATATGTTAGTTTTTCATTCCTCTATCCAGTGGAAACTATACACTTTCAGGGTTTGGTGATTTAGCTGCAAATTAGCCATATATTTTTATATTGCTTGGATGTATTTGATATTGCTTGGCAAAAAGCAAACTTCTTTGGCTTTTTTTTTTGAGAAAACAGACAGTATTTCTTTAAAAAAAATCAAAAGCAGTTGAAAATCTGATTTTTCTTTTCCTGAAGGAAAAGATTTGACAGCCCTCATCATGAAGTGATAAAAGCAGCACTCCAAGGATTGTGGGTAGTGGGGCTAGTACCACTAATGAAAATAAAGAGTTGTTTCCAGCAATCTTTAGCTAAAGACTTGTGCTAAAGGGAGGGAGGAAGAAAGCCACAGCATGGGAATGGCCAGGTAAAAGGCTGCTTAATCATTTCACATGCCAGCCCTGAGGAACAGCAGAAGAAGGTATAATATGAGAGCATTTCAGTCTGACACAAGGACAAAGAAATACTATTTCAGCCAAGGATCTCCTCTGAGACAGATTTCATTCACATGATGTGAGCTAGAGACCTGTCCTAGGACCATGAACACTTCTCTAAAGGATAAAAGATCCTGAGATATAGAGTGTTATGTAGGACAGGGATATACTGTGCCTCTCTTCTGCATGTATGGTGGCCACACTCTTTGCAGGAAAGCAGGTCTCCCCAAGACCAGAAAGGACTGTATGTTCCTACCCCAGGCTCCTGGTTATGAAAACCGGAGGAATATCCAGAACCAGCCAGATCTCCATGAGGAAGACATGGTTCCTTGGTAAGATGCACATTTAGAAAACGTATGAGTCATTGTCAGTAAGTGACCATTTCACCCAAAGACAGCTCCAAGCCCAGCCATGTCCACCTTGTGGCTTGCATAGCCCTTGGGAGGTCTCTACCCTTCCAAAGCTTTGCTTTAAATCACCTCTTTGGTTTCCTTCAGAGAGGGCCTTTCAGAGCCATCTGACATGACCATTTGCCCTTGGGCAGAGAGGGTCCAAATGAATAAGAACATCAGCTCCTTGGAGAAAACCCAGGTCAGTGCTCTCTCTTCATAGGAAATAAATGAAAGAAAAAAAAAAGTTGCAGCTTTCTGTGAAATTTTCAGCCCCTGCTGCAAAGCACAGAAGAGTTAGAATTATTCAAAGCATAAGTCTTCAGCGTTGCTCATTTAACAAAATGAGGCCTTTTCTCTTCAGCTCAGTCTCAGAAATAGCTACATTGCTCGGATGAAATACTGCAGAATGATTCAGTCTGTGCCAGAACCCCAGCATGGAAAACTGAAGCCCAAAGGGTTCAAGTTCATCAGGGGACTAAGTACCGGAAAGCAGGGTTTTGTAATGTGAAGCACCGGCAGTTTTTATAGTTCTGGTGTTATTGGTATCTCCTATGAGACTTATATGCTTCCCGTTCAACATATGCAGAGTGCTTTTCTGGGTAGGGATCAGCCTTGAGTGAAACTGAAATCACGTGTTTGCTTTGGATGGAGAGCAAGTTTCAGCTCCCTAGGAGATCTGGAGCACTCCGAACTCTTTCAGGATGCCCTAGTAGTCCCAGGGAATTGCTCAGCCTTCAGTATTGTATATTTGTCTTGCAAGGGTCCAGGGGAAAAGATCCCTATTTTCAGGGAGCCAGGTCAGACAGAGCCAAGCAATCGGATGTGGGAGGCCACAGGGAAAACAGCCTGAACTCACAGGTGAACGTGGCTGACACGTAACGCATAAAGTTGGATAAAGCTTTTTATTTTAGCAAAAGGAAAACTCACAAGTGGCTCATCCTGAAAGGAGGTAGCATGGTCTATTAAGTGCATGTATCACAGTGGCATCCCAGGACAAGTAGGTTTAGTAACAACGAGTACTCTCTTCTCCTGCCAGTAGGACAGTGTGTCCATGGTCAGGAAGGCTCCCCAGTACCCATCACCACCAGTGCAGACTTCAAAAACTGCCATGGGACAGCCTGTCACCTGGTGCTGGCTTTGGTCCTGATGTGGATTTCTATGGTCTGTGGATTTCTGTGGTGACATGCGGGCTGTGTCATCAGCCCTGTGTGAAAAGGAGGTGGGTGCCAGCTCCTGCGTTTCTGTGTCTGGGACAGGAATATACTGGCCTGTGGGCAGCCTCACACTGAGCTCACATGAACCACCTACCGTCTTCCTCCTGGGGACCCCGGGCTGCCCCGGGATACGTCAGGACTTCACTGAGAGGACAGGGCAGAGTGGGAAGAACAAAATGACCAACTGCTGCAGCAGCCCCTCTCCTGGCCACTAACAACCTCATCTCTCCTTTGGTAACATCCTGTTGCATCTGATGGAGCGCAGAGGTGCGGTCCCTCCTGGGACAGCCTGCCGTGTCCCCACTTTTACACCAGCTTAGCTGTGAGTGGATGGCCATGAAGTGATCATGAATGATGTGCCATGGAGGCCACGGCAGCAAGGCCAGTTGCTGCTTACCTGCAGAAGAGCAAAATATCATTTGTTTCAATCATAAAAATGAAAATCAATAAAACCAGAGCAGTAAAAAAAAAAAAAAAGAGGCTCATACCTGGCAGAGCAGGACAAAGCAGGCAGTGGATTAGGCATTGGGGCAGGTTTATTGGTCCAGCTTTAATGATCCCCATGGAGGACAGAAATGCACTGGAGCCTGGCTTATAATACAGCAAGCAATGCAGTGTCAACCAAGAGATGCTGGTCCCAAAGAACCAAGCCCACACTTGGCTCAGCACTTAGCACGATGAGACATCCCACCTGGGCTGCCGTCCCACAGCAAGGACCACGGCAAGGCAGCCTGCAGCCAAGAGTAACCTCAGGTAGACCCAATTTGCTGCAGCATCGCAGGCTTTGCGTCTCCCGTGGGGCCCTGAGCGGGATGCTCCGCACTGGGAAGCAGGAGGAGGGTTGGACATGCTGCCAGGATGACTACACAGGTCATTTGTCAGCCAGTCACGCTTGGGGGCTGAGCGCTCTGCTCACTAATAGAGAAGAAACGCTGAGTCTAAAATGAAAAGTGGAGGGGAAATGATATTTCTTCATCCATTGTGTGTTGCTAATAGGCAGAGAGATCTCCCATTTATAACCAAGAATCCAAACAGTAATTGCCTTTACTGGCCCAGCCCATTTTTAATATTCCTGGGCAGCCTAATCACTATTCCTCATAGACAGGCTTTTCTAAAAATAATGATAAAAGACGTAAAAGCTGCCTGGCACATAGCGCCTGCCCCTTCCAGAACCCCCAGCCCAAGGCAGAGGGATGAAAAGATAGTCAAAGCTACCTACAGTTTTGGGGAACAGTGGCTGCACCTGAGCAGAAGCAAGTGAACACCAGGGTGCAGGGGATGGGAACATGACACTGGTGACACGACACCGTTGCAAACTCTGCAGGCTGTACAGCAGCAACTGGCAAACCCAAAGCTTCAGAGATGTGGACCAAGTCAGAAGCATGACATAAAACATAACAAGGCAGGGTAAAGCACGTATGATGCTGTGGAGTTTCCTTTTTTGGTCCCTTGCTCTTCCAGGATAGTGGGAATCCCCTGCATGTCCCATTTCATATCTAACAGTTCTGTACAGGTGCCTTGGACACTCAGGGCATCTCAATGCTGGTCACGTTTGGATGACTGACTCAAACCCCATGTGTCAGCATTTTGGTTCTCCTGTCATTGCTGAGTGGTGTGCAAGACCTCCATCTCCCACAGATCTTCTGGCTAACACTTGTCATGGGAAGAAGACACCAGCCCTGGGCCACCATCTTTCAAGACATCTCTGTGCAGCTTTGCAGGCAAACCTGTTCCTGGAGCCCATGCAGGACTCAGCATCGACATGCCCAAAGGGCTCAAAACCCATTGTCCCAGTGACCTGGAAATTACCCTTAACACTAGACAGATTTTAGGAAAAAGGAAAAAAAAAAAAAAAGGGAAAAAAACCCAACCTGTCTATTGTGTTCCAAATCCTAGGAAGGAAGCAATGCGATTCAGATACCGACTCATGGAGATAAAGTACAATCGTGCTTATATTTTCCTGTACTGCAGATCAGTTCCCAGAAGTGCCTTTCTGCTTCATCCATCTAGCTGTCAAGGTGCTTGCACAGCCCAGTGGCTGGGATCCAACACGCACAAAAACTTTCATGTTTGCTCCAGCTTTCATTGATGAAGAAGGTGTTTTGGGGCAGCCATATCTCACGTATCTCAGCTCTTCCCGACGCTGTGTTCTGATTCATGTGCTGTCTCCGTGGAGGAGCCAGGCATCCAGGCTTTTTGTTCCTCTTTACGGAGCAGCTGAATTCCCCCAGATATCTTTAGATATGCTAATGTCCCTGGGTAAGCAAGGGAGAGTTATCTCCTGTCTAGATAGTAAACAGAACCTGTTAAAAAGACTCCTAGTGCTTAACTACAAACATATCAGTGACTCAGGAAAGGGAAATGCTGGGTCTCAGGCAGATAAAGGTGCATATGGGAACTGTGCTTAACAAACATTTGTGTGAGTGACAGGGATGTGACACGAAGCCATCCATCCAATCTGGTGTTGGTGATGGGTTTGAACAACTCACTGCTGTCTAAGGGGGAACAGGGAACAGTGACAGCCCAGAATTAGACTTTTAGGAGTAGTCTCCTCCTCGCACTCATAGGAAGGCAAGCTGGAGGGTTGCCCCCATGTCACTTAACATGTCTTAAGGAGGGGGCTGTGGTGTGAAAAACAGTAACATATTGGACCACTCCATCTGTGCTGGATGAACAAGCTCTAATTCTGTGTAGTCTTTTGCTAGCTAAGGACTCTGGGATCACCTGCATGGCTGCACTTGCCAGGAGGGAGATACTGCAGGTAAACTGAAAGACTTAGTTTGTCCCCCACCTCTGCCACAGACTCACTACCAGCTCTGGAGCAGGTCATTTGGGCTATATCTGTGCTATGAGATGGATACGCCAACACCACTCCCAGCACTGAGGCCAGCAGATGTGCCATGGCCCACATCTCTGCTCTCCAACTCCCATCTCTCCAAATGTGGGTGGCCGCAGCCCAATTCCCTTTGGGGAATGTCCCATGGTTGTGTAAGTCTTCACCTTGCATGGAAGGGTGGCTAGCAAACATGTACCAGTGCTCCTGAGAGCCTAGTGATAGTGAGTAGCTGTGCTGCAACACCAGGAGCCTTTCTGGGATCAGTTTATTCTACTAGCGCGTCCCTCCACTGTGGGTACCTGAAAAAGTGGCTGGGGAATGAGTGCTGACAATGTTCCCCTTCCCTGCCTTCTGCTATATCCCATCCATGACACTCTTTGCCCACGGTTTCATGGGCTTTCAACAGTGCATCAGACAAATCCCATGGCCAACTGCCAAGTGCCTGATGGCCTCCAAGGTCTGGGCTGGATAAGACACAAGCTGGATGGACATGGGATGGACATGAGACACTCAGGAGGTGCAGGCCGCACCACAGGGAAGTGCTTCTGTCCCCTTCAGCGTTATTCATGACGCTGAGTCCGGTCGGGAAAAGAGACTGGTCTTGCAGGGGACGATCTGGTGCCATCTAGGCAAGCACTGCGAGCTGCCCCAGTAAGGAGAGCGCATGTTAAATGCTCTGCAGCTGATGGAATTCACACTGGAACATTTGTGTGTTCGTTTCTTTCCTCTTCAGATCTGGATTTCTTCTGTGCATTATTAAATGATCCTTTAAGAATTAAACAAAATCCTGGCTAGTGCCTTTTAAATAGAAATGACCTTTACCATGATTTTTTTTTCCTGGGTGAGCGCTAGTGTATTTTAATGCCATTTTATTGTTTTTAAGGTTTGGGGTTCTTGTTTGGGCAGTGAGTATGTGGAATTTGGGGGCTTAGAAAGCTCTAGCAAGCAGAGAACCAATATTTGCTGAAGGCTGGTTATTCGGCACTGCTGGAATTCCTCTGCATGCACTCCAAGACTGTGCAAACCTCCTTCCATAGGTACAGGGAAGTGGGTGGCAGTGGAGCTCCGATGCAGAGAGGTTATCCTACCACTGAGGACACCTTAGGAGGTGTTTGCCTATTTGGGGGTGGTGAATCCATGGGGGCTGTGCAGAGAAGATCAGGAAACCCTCCCCATGGTGTCCATTCTATACATGTTCTCCTGCTGAGCCTGGAGCGGATCCAAGGCACCTGGAAGGTGCTGCTGCCAGGAGAGCTAAAACAGAGAGTGTGTGGAGTACAAGATAGGAGTGATGGAGAGGGACCAAATATTGGAGAGTCTTTGCAAGAAGGGATTCAGGAATACCTTGGCTGCTTGACAGGGACCTGCCAATCTTGCAGCACACACCGTCTCCAGCCCACAGAGCTGGTCCCAGTGGATGAGGTTTTCATGAGAAAATTGCCATTTTTCTGTTTCTTGGCCAGAACCTGAGCCCAGCCACCCTTAGCTCTGGGAATGGGAGTAACAAGAACACACTGGTACTGTCTACAGTCTCCCTGTAAGGAGAAGCACTTTCTAAGATAAATGAATCTGGTAGGTTAAAATATACAATGAAATCAAAGAGAAACCAGAAGGAGGTACAAAATAGATCATAGCGATATGAAGGAACAGCTGGAGTAAATTAAGTTAGGTAATTGGAGCAGGATAAGGTAAGCGAGCAGCGAAGCTGGAAGAAGCTATTCTTAGCATGAGTATTTACTCATCAGCAAATGCAATCCTCTCCTTTTCTGGCTGATGGGAGGTCTCGGAAAGGTTTGCCATTTGGCTGAATCTGCGACGCTTGGTTAGGACGTGCCAGGGAAGCCCAGGTGGGTGCAGGTGACACTGCAGGATTCCCTGCACCGTACCCGGAGGAGGGAGCAGCCCCTGCGCTGCTGCAAGGAGGGCTCTGCAGCCTGCAGGACTGACTGGAGGGTTGAGCTTTATTTGAGAACCCCAAAAGCCAGAAGGAGTTAGGGGGGCTCCAGCTCTCCTGGGAGGGAGCTGCTGTCCCCCATGGTGTCTGCTCCTGCATGGCACTGTGCTGCAGGCACCCTGGGCTTTCTTGGGAGCCACGCAGGACAAAGCTGTCCCCTAGCTGCCAGCGGCTGCACGTGCACCACAGCAGTGCCACTTCCAGCCTGATCACCTCCAGCATGTTGGCATCATGATCTCCAGAAGCTTCCCAGTGTCAGGTATAGCCTCCCAGGGGGATAACACCAAGGAGGTCCATCCTCATCCTATGGAGGCCTGGCGAGACATGTAATGATGCATTTACACCTCCGTTGTGCCACAGTACTGTGGCACAAAGTGCCCTGTTGTTGCTCTATCTGCACATGAGGGTATGTTACCTGTATCCCAAGAATCCTCATCAGTGTTTGGAACAAAATCAAGCAACCTCCATCCTTCAAGCAGAGCCCTCAACTTGATGACATAACCTGGGGACCCATTAGGTTTTCTCCATTTGGTAAAATATCAATTAATAAGAATAGTTGGAATGAAATAGCATGCTGCGGCCTCTTCTTATCCATCAACTGCAGAAGAAAATCCCAGCAAACAATTTAGAGTAAATGCCTTCATTAAACACTTAAGTGAAGTGGTTAGGATTACAACATGTCTGTAAGCAGGGGAACAAACACGCAGATATAATCTTAGAACAAAGTGAGCGCTATGGGGACAAATCTATATGTATATAAAAGGGAACTTTTTAATGAAGAGCTGATAAGTAAATAATAATCAGAAGGGATAATTGATTATAAATGTGGAGTTTGCTCTGATCACATGGGCAGGGAGTACAGGAGTAAGATCCAGGCCAACACAGGCCACCAAGCACAGGGAAGCAGGGTGGATGCTGAGCACAGCAAGGGCTTCCCTGGCCCCTCGCCGTCCCTGAACCATTCAGCTCTCCTGACCCCTGTTTCCCAGCTGCTAAGCCTGGATGTGCTCATATTGTTCCAGCAATGCTTTTTTCTTTATTACCAGTGTGCTGTTATTTTTCCGCCTGTCCCAATAAGTTTGTCCTTTTTTTCCTGAGAGGAAGGAATAGAGGACACACTGAGGAGTCCCTGATTTTTGCAGGAATCTCAGCTCTCAGTGGCAACTTCCAGGACCCTTTTGCAGGAGACTAAGCCACAAGAAAGAAGAGTCCACATTTGGCTTGTCTGGCTAAATTTTACCCGGTCATAAGCTAACGCAATTCGAGCAGAGGTTCATCATCTGGGCCTGGACCAACACATGTCAACATGTGGTCACCATGTATGTGGAGACCATCAGGCCTTTCATTGCTGGGCATGTCCCCCCTGTTTTGTCTCTTGCTCTAGGAGCCTGGTGCAGAGGTGGCCTTCTTCTGGAAGAGGTCTTATTCTGGATGATGCAGCTGGGGCTTCCCCAGAGATATCTTGTTAGCTCTGATGGTGCTGTAAGAAAAGTGGGTTTAGGGGATTTCCTCTCAGCCTTGTGTCCTTGAGGAGCTTGAGGCAGCTTTGTGCTCTTCCCTCCACAAAAACGTATATTTGTTGGTCTAGTAGTGGACATTAAGCAGAGATCTTTGCTGCTAAACAGAAAGGGGCAGCTGGGCAGCAGTGCACATGTAGGCACTCACAGCTCCCCCTCTCCATGCATCCCAGAGCCCACTTCCATTCCCAGATGGATTGCAGCTGCAGGCCAAGCTACTGGCACAGAGCTTCAAGCAAATGAATTTCAGGAATCAATTTATTACCTCTCCTATTTCCCGGAGAATCCATGAAAAATTAATGCAACTCCTTAAAATATAAATAAACAAATAAAAGCAGGCAGGAAAAGTCTTGGTATGAGGCTGAGGCTTGAAGATAAAGGGTAGAAGAGAAAAAGCATCCTGGGACTTCATGGAACAACTTTTAAAAGTTATTTTTTGCTTGTTTTGCTGGAGGAAAATGAGAATAAAGAGATCATCATTATCTCAGAGCTAGTAAAACCAGAAAAGACCTTTGGTTGTGGACCTTGAGAAATTTGTCTGGTAACATTCCTGAGGGGTTGGTGTTTCTCATTTGCTCTTCTAGATAAAAAAGACAACACTGATGCTGCATGCATCTTTTCCCTGGAACTCATCCCACAGTTGATCACAACATCACAGTTAAAATTTACTGCAAGAGCTTTTGCTTTTTATAACATTTACTAATATACTAATATATAATATATACTAATATATATACTATAACATTTACTGTCTTTTTTTTCGCTTGTTACAAATAAGAGGATGGGCAGCTTCTGTCCACTTCTTATTTCCCTCAGTCCGAGTACTGTTTTATTTTTGCAGATAAAGAAGGATTTGTCAAAAGAGGTTTTAGCTTTTATTAATTCATCTGACGGAGACCAAAATGATGGTCAAGCCTTCAGATGAATAAGACTTTGATCATATCTGTGCTGTGACGTGTTTATGGATCAGGAGAGTGCTGAAGTTTGAGAAGCAAAGGTGCACTCGCCTGAGCTGCAGTGAAGATTTATCTCAGAACATTGTGTCTAATGACCTGCTCTCCCTACCCCATGTCTGGTCTCATTAAGAAGAACTAGCAGCCTAAGGAAATTCTTATCCAAAGAACTTAATTAAGGTGGTGTTAAGGTTGTAAGCACCCAGAAAGCATTTGCTATCTGGAAGTCTGGCTTTCAATTAACGTAGACAGAGAGAGATGGGCACATGGACATGGAGGAGCACAGCCACGGGAGCATCATCCTGGATGCCTGCGAGCTCTCTAAAGGTGCTCAGTCCATCTCCCAAGTGCAAAACCCATGGCAGTGGCAGAACTGCCACAGCAGAGCATCATGGCCTGGACCAGGATGGGTTCAGGTAGTGCCAGCTGCGGTTCTTACAGAAAGAAAAGAAAGAAGAGCAGCAATGCACAGTGCCCTGCACATGCTTTGGCTTCATGTAGTCTGAGCCTCGGAGAGCTGCTCCAACAGGAGCTGCATTTCTCTGTCTAGGAGCCCTGGGGGGTTACTGTGGCATGGATTGCCACATAGCACATCTAATACAACTGTATTTCTTGTAGCAATAAGCTCCACATCAACACAGTGTTCAATATATGCTACTATTTGGAGCTTGTCATGCTTAGGTTTTCTTTATTTATTTTTCCTTTGTGCTATCTTTTCATAGAGTGGCAGTGTTAGGACACCTCTGAAAGCTACAGTACAAAGGACCCACTTTTCACTTAACAGATACAGAGTTTGGGCCTGGCTGACTGAATTAACACAAAGATGTGAAGGATGCCTGCACAGTGAAGTGAAGGATCACTGTGATCCTTCACTGTGCAGTGACTGATCCAGTGAAGGATCACAGCACAGTGCCCGCACCAGCCTGCTCACAAGAAAACTAATTCCTAGCCCGTTTTAGGCCGGGGTTTGTGTCTCTTGGGAATGTGTGTGTGTGTGATGGTTTCCACAGGTTCCCGAGCCACGGTTCATCAGTGGGTCTGTGTGGTGAGTGTGCTCACACCACACTTGGTCGCATCAGCGAGAGAACTGATTCAGCTTAATTTGGCAGGTTAGATGCATCCAGATGAGTGCGCTCCGAAGCACAAACGATGAAATCTGGAGTCTTTCCAATCAGAAACAGCCTATACTAACAGGTCAGGCAGAGCCTTTCCCCGAGCTCAGGAGCGACTCCAGGCTACAGAGGATCATTCAGCAGTGGCAAATGTCTGGTACAGAAAATCCTTCCTGCAGGTCGCTCTGAAGCTCCCCAGCCTCCCCGGCGAGCACAGCACCCGCGGGCAGGACCCGCGCTCAGCCCTACCTGCTGCCTCCAGGTCCTGCCCCATCCCAGTGTCTGCTTCCAGGACGTCCCTCATGGACACATGTTGCTTCTTGTACCTTCCTCCTTAGCCTTGATCATGCTCCTGACAGAGAACTGTGGCACCACGGGAGGCCTGCTAAATTTTCCTCTTTTCTCTGGTCAGTCAGTGCATCTTGGCAGCTGTAAAAAGCCAGCAAAGCTCCACTAAGTTCCTCAGAACTCTCCTGCATTTCACCAGCTGGAAAGAATCCTTACTTTTGGTTTTTTTTTGTGTGCTTTTAGTTTAGTTTTGTTTTTCTTTCTTTTTTCTTTTTCCTCTAGAAAGCTATCCTCTTTCTCCTCAAGCTGCTGCTTGCAGAGGAATCTCCCTCAGAGAAATCTGAATTGCTCTGCTGGGTAGACTGAAGCTGGTAAGATAGGAAAAGCTCACCTAAATCCATGATTCCCTCTTCCTCCCACTTTATTTAGGAAACATCAAAATGCTTTGGAAAGTTTCTGAAGCTGTTCAGAACTTAGATCTTTCTCTCCGAGACAGAAAAGGGCTTCTTTGTTGTTGTTAAAAAACATGAGGACTGGGAAGACATCTTGACCCCTTTTCAGAGAAACCAAGTTGTAGAAAATGTCTCTGAAAGCCCACAAAGGAGAACGAGCTTTCCTTTTGTGATTTCATACGCAGGTTTCATCAGATTCATAGCGGGAGGGGTGTTAAACCCTGAGTCTTGGCCCGAGTCCAGCGCAGGTAATTACAATTCTGCCGACCTAAATCTCTCTGCCAGTGTCAATTCAACGTGGTGTTCTTCTTCTGTTTCCTAGCCTCGGTGAAGCTGAACTGTCCCAAGCAGTGTGTGCTGCTCATCACACGCTGCTCCTCTTCAGAGAGCTGGCACATTTGGCCATAGACAACGTGGCCTCCATTGGCCCTGGGGCAGGGATGCTGCCCTCCCTGCTCCTCCTGCAGAGCCAGGCTGCAGAGATGCAAGGGGCGGTTATGGGGGATGCCTGGGGAGATGTAGCCCACCCGGTTTTTCAGAAACATTATATCCACCCCTGTCTCCTTAGCGTGAATTTTTGTTTTCATACTCTGCGGCATTTCCTGGTGATGGCAGCAAAGGAGGAGATGGTACTGGGAGGAAAAAGAGGCTGGAATGTGGAATAAAGCAGAGGAGAGAGGGAGGAGGGGTAGAAGGATAGTTTCACTTCTGAGTTTTCATGCAGTCCAAAACATTCCAGTTAACATTCCTGCCAGCGTGTCACACAGGGGCCTGAAAGCAGCACCCCAGAAACTCCCAAGAAGGATGTTAAAACTATCAGTGTGAAGAGCTGGGGACTATGTCCTCAAATGAAGCCACTGGGGAAACATATAGGAACTGTGTAGGCCATGAGGCTCTGCAATGAGTTATCCCGGGCCAGAGCATCTCTCGTGTCAGATGCCTCACCGGGGGAGTGACCTGAGCCAGCCTGTAAATCCCACTGAGCTTCACATCTGGGATAAAACCAAGCTATTTCCTAGGAGGAAAATGTTGCAGAGACCTGCTCAGAGACAGTTCCATTTCTGCTACAGGTCTGCGAAAATCAGCCAAACCTTGTGCTAGTTCTTTTTACTTAGCAGCATGGTGTATGGAGGAGGACAGGCACTACTTGCTGCCCGCCTGATCCAGCTCCTCCCTGCCCATCTGCAGTTAATGCAAACAGGGTCCCTGCCTTTCACACGTGTGTAAGCTACAGGCCAAGGGGTATTTCAACATGCAGACAACTGTTCTGAATTGAATATTTTCTTTCCTTTTCCTTCTTTCCTTCTTTCCTTCTTTCTTTTCTGCAATTGCATCAACGAAAAGAATGTAAAAAAGAATTTTAATAAAAGTATAACAGTAAAACGAGATCTAATCTCTAACCTTTCAAAATATAAAGAAGATATTTCATCTTCTAGGCTACACAATATTTCTCTTGCAGGGAATTTGTGGAAGTTAAATTAACCAAGTGTGTGCTCTCCTCTTGCTCATTGAGTGTAAGTAAGTGGAACATACTAAGGCTTATTCCAAAGACAAAATTAATAAAAACTAAGTGTGAAAGTTTCAAAGTTCCATCAGGTATGCTAACCAGTTCAGTCTACAAATCCCTTAAAAATACATTGCACTGTGAAAAACACAGCTATTACAGTGATTATTCTTGGGCTTTCAGAGTGATTAGATCTGCACACAGATCTGCAGAAAGCTTTCCAAAGCCTGAGCCTATTGGCTCCAAAGTCCGAAATCAACTTATGTGGATGTCACCTGATCTTCCAACCTCTCCTTTGCATCTTATGGTCTGCTTATCATGTTGCAAAGGTAGAACATGCCCATTGATTCATCGGTGCTTCACAGCCATGAACTTTACACCTAAGGTACATGGTATGCAAGGTACAAACATGGCTTGGCATCCTGATGACATTCTCTGCTATCAGGCTCCTACTCTTGCATGGATTTGTAAACCAAGCTACATGAAGCCAGCACAGGTTATCCCACACCTCCTGCAACTGGTCCTGGAGAATTAGGCTGGGGAAAAATCATCAGTCTAAGCCCCAGCTTAGATTCGATTGCCAAATGTCTGTCAGAAGAGGAGACATAGTACTGGCTGTGTCCTCGGTGAGAAGCAGGAGTAGGGGAGGGAAAATCATCTGTGTTGTTATCCCACCTTGTCTGCAGGATCAGCCCCTGGAAGCAGTGGAGGATTAAACAGAACAGGGCAATTTCTGTGTTACTGGAGTCAGTTTGACCAGTTCTACTGGAATGCAGCCATAAACCACCCCTAGGACTCCTCTTATTTCCAGGGGACCCCAAATTATTTCTTCTTATTGTGCTGAACTTCACGGGGACATGTGGGTTGAGACAATTTGGCTATAACACAAGTTCCAATGTGCAGCTCTGAGTGATGCTCACTGAATGGGCAAGAAGTTGTTACTGCTGCACAGTCACTTTTAGGTGAGATATACTTTGGAAAAGGGGCCTTGAATCATGTGAGCATTTCCAGAAATATCACCATGCCTTCGATTTGTGCTCATTTCTATGGGCATTTAAGCTGAAATATATGCAGGGAGTGAAAGAGAATTTCAAATGAAAACCTGGCAAGTGTGCTCTGCACTTACCTAACCAGAACACTAAAACAGATGCAGTCTTACTTTCATCTCCAATCCTTCCCAGGCAGCATTTATGGTGAAACTAACCCAATTTTATGAAGTAGTTTGATGTTCTCAGAACCACAAGTCCTGACAAAATATGGTCCTTCCAGCGCATCCGTGCTCCGCTCTCCTGCACGCTGAGCTCGGAAAACAGCTGGGATAACGCCTGCCCTCTTCTGGACTGCTCCGAGAGCCGTCGTGCCGGCTGCTGACAGCAGCAATTCCACTCCCAGCATATGTTTTGGGCTTGTTAAATAGCAGAAGTGGCGGTAGCACCAAGAGGCAAGAAGTTTCCACAAGCCCCAGGGATGTGGTAAGGGCACCCTGCCCAAGCAACAGCGCCTGCCTTCAGCATGCTACATCTCCTGCTCCTGCTCGGCGTTTTGGCATTGCTACATGCACAAAATTTATCCAGTCCTGCTGTGCAAGCAATGTTCCCATTCCTTTGTCTTCTCTGATTTTTGTAAACCTGGGGTTAGGCTATCTTTGGTCTCATTCACAGCCTTGGAAAACACTAGAGCACCCTGAGCGCCGTCCAGATGATCCGAGGTTTCTCCCACTGTGGAGACATTCACCTGTACTCAGCTGCAAAGAGAAACAGCACCCAACAGAAAGAGCAGACAGGATAAGTTGTGTGTTTTGAAGGCCATGCCATGCTTGAGTAACTCGTTTGCCTTATGCAGAAATCTATCCTGCCGATATAACAGTTGCAAAGAAGGGCGGTGAGCCCCGGTTCGGCTGTTCTCCTCAGCAGTCTGTCTCTTACCAGGTCACTCTGAGACCTGCTTTTCCTGCAGCCCTTCCCATATTCCTTCTGCTTCCTGGCACATTAGCATGCATTAAGCCTAGTACTGACACTTACAATGCGCATGGGCCTGGTTCTTATATAGGCAAGTGTGAAATCACGGATGCTGCTGGAGCCCACCAGAGTAAGCGAGAAAGTCCAGCTCATAAGGATACTGTGGCCATAATGTGGTGAAATATTCTTTCTCCTTTAAATCTCATCAGAACTGCTCCAGAATTCTTCCTCATCCCAGCACTTCTCCCACTGCAAGGAGGAGGGATGATTGGTGTCTTGTGCATCTCTGCTTCTGGCTTCATGCTGTCCTGATGCTCTGTGAGTAGGAAAAGTAGAGGACTGGGAGCTGGTGTGATGGGGTCTTGGGTGCCTGGGCTTTCCAGATGTGGGTACTTCAGAGGTTGACCAGCAGGGTAGGAATGTGGACAAGGATCGTGATGCCTCTGTGGGGCACAGATGGTGAAGATCATGGACTGAGTATCATAAAAATATGAGTTCCCCAGTGAAGGAGACAACTAGCCCAGAAAAATCCCCTTAGATTTGAAGGCATCTCAGGTTTTGGTCCTCCCATGGCCTAACTACAGTTACTCCCTTTAGAGGGAGCAATGAAAAGATCCCAGGCCAAGCCCTGCCAGGGAAGGTATGATACTTCCATATGAAAGTTGGGTCACATCACCCCAAGAGTAGAATATAGGTAGCACAGGAAAATCCGCTGGAATATCAAGCAGGATCATGATGCTGCCCCAGCTGGTTCAAGCAGGCAGCCAGAGGACTATGGTCAATGGACACCACTAGGACAGACAGTCTCAGAGTCCCTCAGACTTGAGGTCACCGTGTACGTGGTCTATGGGACCAGGCTTCAGCGTGGCCGCAGCGGCCCAGGCACTGTTGTTTCTCCTTGACACCAGACCTGCAGCTTTCTATCCATGACCTGGGCACCAGGGATGGCTTCTAGCTACAGCACAGGGAAAGACCAAGTCAATCCACCAGCGTGAATCCTGCCATCACAGTCACACAGAGCTTGGGCAAATATTCCTGCTCCCTTCTTTTCCAGGGGGCCTGACTCAGCCACAGGGCTCAGCGTGGTGGGAGCACATCCAGCACTGCTGTCTGTGTGACACCCGCTGTAAGCACATCAGACTGTTTTTTTTTTTTTTTTTTTAAACCCAGAACTTTAGTTTCTTCCTAAGGAGCTTTTGCAAATTCAGGCAGCACAGCTTCCCTGTCTCCATGTCCTGACTACAAAGGATGCCTGATAGGCTAGGCATAAAATACAGGAATCCAATTGTTCTGCTGAGCTGCAGCCTCCATTTTAGCAGTCTTCTAGTCCCACAATGCCAACGACCTGGCCTACTTTTGCTAAACAACATTTCTGTTTCTACTTCTATTCTATTCTATTCTATTCTATTCTAATCTTAACTATAGGATTTTACTATGTGCCCACCACAGTAGCTTCTTTGCCTCCTCTAGAGGTAGTGTAAGCACAGTGTCTGTGCTCCCTTCAGGAAAAGCTTGTGCAGTCACATATCTTATCACTTATCATTTTTGTTTGTTTTTTTTTTGTGTGTGTTTATGTTAATGAATGTGTTTTGTGAACCCTGGAGCAGTAGCAGGTGGCAATGATCCTTAACCTCTGTAAGGAGGTCATTCTGGGTACCCTAAGTACACTCATCTGCAAGAGGGAACAGAGACTTCTCACAGATGAGAAATGAGAGAAAATTTATCTTATGATTAGTATAACAGAAAAAAAATAAAGCAAGCAGACATTACAGTGGCAATCTGAATCTAGAAAAGGTACAGAGTAGTTGTGCGTGTGACCTTTCCTCGGAGCAGGCTGAACCCTGGCTGTAAACCATCCAACTATTCCCATCTGCTTGGCATCATCTCTGCCTTTCTCAAATTCAGATGCTTTACCTTTGTATTCCTAAGAGGCTGTTGAATATTTTGAAAAGCAAAGAAGTTCCTTCCCTGAAATAAGCACTGGCTGTCTCAGTCAAGTGCTCAGTTAGGTTTAAGAGGTAAACATTAATGTCTGGTGTCAGATATCACTAGTTGTGAGCTGATGTATTTCCAAGAATCTCCACTGGTGTTCAGGAATGCAGAAAAGGTCCTAAAAGGTGATCCTCACTGGTTCTCCCAGATAAGCTATTGTTTTCAATGGAGCAGCGGGATAGTTCTCTCCAGGACTGATGCTCACTTCTGCTATGGGCAGTGTACATTACACAACTGTGCAAATGATTCAAAGCTTTTTGAAGTACAAGTGACAGCAGAAAAAGAAAAGAAAAAAAAAGCACTCTTTATCATGGCCACAGACATAGATGTAAGTGATTTGATGGCATTTTATGATCCTGGTGATCTGGCTTCCACCCTATTTATTCATTTGACAGATGCATCAGAAAATCTAGGAGTCCAGGAGGTGCTGCTTAAGTCCAGAGTCTGAGCAATTGAGCCTAATAAGTCAAGTGTTGCTTCATTCTGTGAACGTAGGAGTATAGCCTGAATTTGCTGGAGCCCATAAGTCTTCAGGGTTACAATGAATTAATGCTTCTTTTCCTGTGTTGCAGTAGCTGGGAGTGCTTAAGCAGAGATGTGTCTGTCAGCCCAAGAGGTCTGGATTGTTTCCAGCCTTGAGAGAGGAGCTGAAGTCTTTTTGCGAGGATAAGTCAAGATGTGTGGGATGGGTAGCAATGAACATGACAGTCCTGGGTGGTCTGTAAGAAGATGACATCTGAGATCACACAATCTTCCTACCTGTGGCAGGCCCCTTGGTTTCTACTGTCAGATGAATAGATTTATATAAAACTGTCTTGCCAGAAAAAGATCTCCCTTATCTAAGATTTTTGGAGAAAATCAAATGCTATTCACATCACCTTGACCCTGCCTGATCCTGTGTTATCCTTAGCATCCTCGATGAAGAGGGCAAGAACACAGAGCCTGCAGAATTATAGAGCCAAGAAGCCATGTCAGGAGAGAAAGATATCTAAGTTCCTCACCATATTATTTCTCACTTAGGAGGAAAACCTGTGATCACCACCACCCACGTTAAAACCTCTCATTTTACGTTATGATCTGCATCCAGCCTGTGGCCAGGTAATGACTTGTGCACAGTGTTGGATGCCTGCAGACTGGTTCCTTACATCTGCTTCTCTGCTTATTTGGACAGTTCTTCCTGATTCAAACTAGCTGATGATGAAGTGCCTTGAGACACAGGATAATCTGAGTGGACGGATTGCCTGGTTCCCTGGGAAAACTGTATCTGTTGGATACTGAGGGAATGGTGTCCTCCTAGGTCCGGGGCAGAGGAGGGGAAGTCTGTTCTTGTGGCTGTGAGGGCAGTGCCAACAGCATCGTTCCGTAATGGCAATGGAAATAACGAGAGTGGTAGTCACGATGCTCAAGAAGAAAGCTCTCATAGGATTGGCTTCTGTTCACAATATAGCGAGGTGAAGAAAAATAACCACCAGAACCCAATACGCGAGCAAGACATCCTCATGCTAACACCTCACTGCCACTTTTCCCTTGGCAGGCTGAGTTACCCAGTCTGGAGAAAGTCAAGACAGGTTGAAATGTCCTCCCTGAAGTTCTGGATAGGTCTAGAAAAAACATTTCACAGCAGATAACAGTAAAGGAGAAGAAGGCCATGTCTCTGTATTCCCTTCTCCCTCTCTTCACATAAGTGCTGTTTTTTTTAACAGGATTTCAAACCAGGGAGAAAACGAAAGGTGTATGAAGGTGAATGAATGAGCTTTGCAGGCATCATCACTGCCACTCTTCAGGCCACAGAGCTTTACTGGAGGACCCTTGTGGGACCAGCCTGTCAGTTTTGTGTCAGAGCTTCTCCCATGAGGAGACACCGCGTGACAGCGCTACCCCTGGGGGTGTCACCCTAGGACTTTCCAGGGGGGTGGAATATCTGCCAGAATCAAAATATTTTCTGCAGCCTGTTCTGTAAGTAGATCTGAATGGATAATGAGGAATCAACCATTGGCAGGAAAAATTTATTCGTATTTTGCTTACAAATGGCTCAAATGGGCATTTTAAATGAGTTGCAGTACAAGTGCATTGATGAAGCAACTCACCAAAGCTCCCTGAACCTGTCTCTGGAGCTTTCCACGCCTGTGGCACCTCCTGCTGCCAACACTGCTAAGGACGGCACCAGCATTTTGATCCCCCAAGCTGCCCAGCTGGGTGAGTTGTCTAGAACACTGTGTACACAGATGTCAACGGCCATGGCAATCGCCTTGCCCACCTCCCCTTGTCAACAACCGAGAGAGGTTAACTGAGAGAGGCTTAAGAGGTGGAAATGCCCTGAAGACGGACACATACATCACTGCTGACATCATGAACTTGTGACATTCCCTGCCACTGTGGCTAGGTGGGTGGGAGGAGTCAGAGAGTAATAAGATAAGGTAAGTGTAAGGATATTCTAAAACTATCTAAAACTATCTAAAACACAGGATTCTCTCAGGCTGCAGGGAATAAACAATCTGCTAAAAGCTAATGAAATGTCCCTTGTCTGAGCAGGTCTGTTTTTTCTCTCTTTGAAGCAGCTGTTCAGGACAGTGCATAGGCAACTGATCCCACTTGGCTCTGCCCATAGTTCTGTAACTGCATGTGTGCCCTGTCCTCTCAGTGTCCATTCTCCCTGTATTTGTCCCCATCACACTTCTCAGTGTGTCTGGCTTCTATCTACTGTCTGTCTGTCTTATACCTGGGGATTAGCAGCCTTCTGCCTACAACAGAGTTGGGATCCCCTCTGTCCCTCCTCTACATTCATGAAGCAAGCTGATACCTAGTCAAGCAAGGAAGAATCCAGCTTCGTAGGAAATAATCCCAAGCACTCCTATTATTAGCTTTTTGTGGCTACATTAATTTTAGAAGAAAAAATTAGGTCCAAAGTGTTGAGCTCATTTTAATAAAGATTCACAATTTAATCCCCTGATGAGAAAGAATCAGCTTTTGAGTACATCAGACTCATTATAAACTCTTCACAAAGTCATCAGAGTCCAACAAGTGTTGGTAGGGAAAACAGGCTAAAGGTGAATGATTCTGTGCGTGAATTAGATTAAATAGAAGCTGCTGAAACTGCACTTCCCTTCACTGCCAAGAGCCATAGGATTTCTAGGAGATGAAAGCACCCAGAAAAGAAGATAAACAAAAAAGCAACTTGAAAACAGGCATGCTGATAAAAACAACCCAGGAAGGATGAGATTTGAGATAAAAGAGGAAGTGATAGAGATTTTGTAGCAACTCACAAGTGGGGATGAAGTTAAGGAGTGGAGCTGTAACCAGAGTCATCTTTCCTGAGTATCCCATCACTGTCATCATGGTTTAATTTGGACCAGGATCCTTAATCCTCATCCACCCCATTACTTCAGTTTTGAGCAAGGCAATGGAGTTATAAGGGAGACCTATGGAGACTTCTTCCTTCTTTAGCATGCTTAGTTGTGACGATATGTTGAGTAGAAGGAGGCAGAGGTATCCGGATGCTTCATCAATACATCGGTCCCATACAGCAGAAGCAGCTTCACAGCAACCTGTGGAGCCCAGGTCACATCCACAGTGCTGGATACTCTACAGATGGACTAAAAAAAAAGCCAAGTCTCTGACCCCAGATAGCCTCTAGAGCTGAATACTTAACATTTTGTGCTATTCTCCAGGAATATTTTTTCTGCTAGACATTTCCTGTGTCCTTGTAATACTTAGCTAAAGGACAGATGAGCATCAACACTGTTTCTGTCTCAAGGATACAGATCTTGTCATAGGACACTGCCTTCAACAAGCAGTCTTGCCCATGTATGAGGGAATGATGGGCTTTCTCTAAGTGATAGCACCTCTCCCTAGAACAGTGCTTTAGCAAAGGCCTTGGTTTCTGGATCCATATGCAGGAAAGAATCATATAAGGGGGAGATGTACATTTGTACATGTTTGGAGATGCCCACCCAACATCAGCCAAGCCTGCTGCTTCCTCGTCAAACCGCTAGGAAGGAAGCTGATTTGCAACATTTGACATAAAGTTATGGAAAACACCCTATGTTGGGACCACCCTTCCCAAAGAGCGGCTGCAGGCCAGGTGAGCTGGGCTGGGTTTGCAGGGCTCAGAAGGGTATTTGTGTTAAACCAGTTCACACCAACTCTTCCTGGCTGATCGCACATCACCTGAGCTCCTTCTACTTCACTTTCAAGCTTGGAGCCAGTCACTGCTGGGTGTTGAGGCTGTTGAATCACCAGTGAGATCTGGACACATCACTGAACCAAAATGAATGAAGAGATGGGAATGAGGAGACTGCCTGATTTCCCCAGCGGATCTGCAACATCAGGGCAGACTTAGGCTAGAGCCATTGCCTCCTTTGCCAGCTTCACAGCCCAAGGCTCTTCCCATATAGATAGAAAATTCCCCTGAATGTGAGCTGCAGACTTTTAAACCTATGCACCTTGAAGAAAATGTTTCACAGGGTGTGAAGTAAACGTGAGGAGATTTTCAGGGGTGTTTTCCCCTTCCCACCGGTCGCTCTCCCATACCCACTCTCCCTATGACTGTTTGTCTACAGCTAGAGAGTATCACTTCAGTTCCAGTCTGCATATACTCCTTTTTCCTGTGATTCCTCTCTGTCCTCTGTGTGTCCTTACAGCTGGCAACACCCTGTATGTCTTCAGAAAATATTTGCTTTAGTTTAGTTTGCAGTCGGACGCAGGGGAAGAACCAGAACTTTGAGGAAATCCTGGCATGGAGGCCCGGTGACTCACAGCAGTGAAACCTGCAGGGGAGGCTCAAACCTCCCTTAATAAACTCGCGGTGGCTCTGGCTGTGTCACGGTGGGTATAGCTCACTCAGGGAACTGTTCGTCCATTCCTAACGCTCAACACGAGGTAGCTCAGAGGAGAGCTGGTCGGGAGCAATGGGAATAGCGTAGGGCAGTTTGGGGTGGGTGATCCCTTCTCCTCCTGCCCTGAGGAGCCCTTGCAGCAAGGAAGCAGGACACAGGCGGGCTCAGGTATCCAGGCCCTGGACTATGTTCCAGGCACTGTCCAGGGCTAGAAGGGAGCTCTGCCTCCTACGCTGCCTGGGGCAGACCTACTTCTACATCCAGGCTCTGTCAACCCTTGAAGACCACATGGGTCTACAGGCTTCACCTGCTCCAACAGGCTGCAAACACCTACAGGGCCTGTCCACCCACAGCAACAGAGGCCATACCCTCCCATACACTCCGATAGTTACCATATCCCTGCGTACATTCTTAGGATCCGTAACCCTCATACACACCTATAGATACTTTGTGGCCTCAGACATCTATAGGGGATAAATTCACTGCACCTAGTTATAGAGACCATTACCTAATACTTGCTTCACACACCTATAGGCATCAAATCCCCTGTACACACCTACAGGGACCAGTGCCCCTACAGGGGGGCTATAATTACCTTATAGTCCCTTACAAGGACCATACAGATCACTGAATCGGAGGGAGGACATTCCCTGAGCACCCTTATAAGGCTCGGACTCCATAGGTGTCTAGAGGAACCACACGCCATTTGCACCCATAGGGACCATACCCCCTGCACCCATAGGCACCATACCCCCACGCACCACACCCGGCGCGTGCCCATCGGCAACGCTCGTGCCTGCACTCCCGCGCACACCCCGCACATCCCGCGCCGCTGCGGGCTGTCCCGGGCGGGCACCGAGGGGCACCGGGGGCCGTTGGCCCGGCCCGACCCGGCGCGGAGCGGCGCGGAGCGGAGTGATGTCAGGAGCGATCCCGGCGGCGCTGGGCGGGCTCCGCGCGGCGCCC
>NW_010583715.1:93737-148823 GCF_000705375.1 Tinamus guttatus | reverse complement strand
GGCGGCGGGGGCGGCGGCGGGGCCGCGGCCCCGGCGCACGAGACGTGCTGGGGCTACTACGACGTGAGCGGGCAGTGGGACAAGGAGTTCGAGTGCAACAACAGCCTCACGGGGTTCCGCTACTGCTGCGGCACCTGCTTCTACCGCTTCTGCTGCAACAAGCGCGCCGAGAAGCTCAACCAGAGCCTGTGTCGCAACTACAAGAGCCCCGAGTGGGCCCACCCCACCACGGCCAGCGGCGCGCTGCCCGCCGACGGCAGCAAAGGCGCCGACGGAGACGCCAACAAGTACGACCCGGACAAGGACAGCACCAATGCCACTGTCTACATCTCGTGCGGGGCCATCGCCTTTGTACTCATCGCTGGCGTCTTCGCCAAGGTGGCCTACGACAAGGCGCGGCGCCCACCCCGGGAGATGAACATACACAGGTGCGATCCTCCCTGCTGTTTTCAGCACCCCTGCTGTCTAGGGACACCCTCTTGACCAAAGGTTCCCCCTTAGCGCTGTGTGTTCAAGGATTCCCCTGTGGGACTGTCTGTCCAAGGGTGGGACCGCGTGTCCAAGGATTCCCTCACTGCGCTACCTGTCCAAGGGGTCCCTCTTTGAACCACACGCCCAAGAGTTTCTCCTTTGCGCCGCCCTTCACAGGGTCTATCCAGGGATTCCCCCTGTTTCCTGCCTCGCCAGGGTTTCCCCTCTGCACCATCTGTGCAGACACTTGGCTCCCGGACCTCCCCTCCAGGCCCCCTCCCAGCCAGGCATCCCTGGGCACTGCCCGTCCTGCTGCACCTCCAGCCCTTCCATCCTCGGGGAAGCCCCGTGGGGCCTTCTCCCAAATTCCCTCTCACCCCGAGCGCCCCACTGGGCCCCGCAGGCCTCCTGCTCTGCCCCCCGGCGCCGCGTTCAGCATCGCGGCCGCAGACAGCCCTGCCGCCCGCCCTGCGCCGCGCTCGGAGAGCGCCAGGTCCTCCGGGCAGGTCCCCCTGCCCTGCAGCCCCAATGGGGATTTAGGGAAAGCAGCGATGCCGTGGTTTTATTGGTTTGCCTGTTTTGCCCCCAAAATCGAGGTAACTCAAGCTACGAGTCCGTCCTTCCTAGCTGTCTGCTAGGGAAGTAGTTTGATATCCTATTTGCAGTGATTTTAGGCATCTTTGTTTTAATGCCTTTTTTTTTTCTTCATAAGATAAAACAGTCCAAATGTGTTGAAAAAGTACTGTTCAAAAGCTAAAGCTCAGGCTTCCATAACATCTCTCCTTTCAGACAAATTCACGCTTTTTTTTTTTTTTTTTTACAATTCATACTTATTTTGGTGAAAAAGTCCCTGCAAATGCTGTGTGCTTCTCATGTGCTGGGAGCCCAAGAGGTTTCCATGTCTGAACACATAAACTGGGGAAGAGTTTCTTTATAAGAACAGCTGGTAACACACTGATGGGAAGGGTGCCTACTTCAAGCACATCATGCTTAACTTAAATATTTTTAATTAAAAGCTCTTAATCAAACAAAGCCCTTGACCGTATTTTTAAGCTTGAACTTCAGATGAGGTTAACAGCCCTGGCATTAGATTTTTAGGGTTTTTTTTACATAGAAAAAAATGAAATAGTGTCACAGTTTTTATTTGGTGAGATCTGTTTTCTTTAGTCTCCTGTTCTTTTAAGAAAATACACTGGCTGGTGTAAATTGTTATGTCTTTAATGAGGACAAAAAGTAATGCTGGTTTACATTTGCAGAGAGTCTAGCCCATGTTTTCTAACACAAGCACCACTGCTTTAAGAAAACAACTTGCCAGTGCTAAAAACATTGTAATATCTCTGAGGTCACTTTTGTCTGTGTCAAAAGCATCCCAAAAGCAGCTTAGTTGAGAAATAGATTCTTTTCCATGCTTTTGTAAATAAGGGTTGCTTCCCCAAGTGCCCAGATCATTTGGTTTCAAGTCAACTGTATTGGTTTGTCTTATCTTCACAGGAGATTTGTAAATTTGACACTGATGCCCATATATTACTTTTGCTGTAGCTCCAGTGTGTTGCAGGGCTGGATCCTACACCCTTTGAAATCAGAGACAGTGTTGCCAGACTTGTCTGAATTATTCCTGATGTTTTCATTTCTTTGATGCTTGCTTTTCTTTATTTAGATAAGTTCTGGTAAAATGATTCACCTGTGTGTAGAAGTATGAATGGCAGATTGAGTGCTTGGAAAGCTTGACTTTTCAGTGCATTTTAAGGAATTGATTGACTTCTATAATATGGTAGCTGGTGAAAGATTATACCTTTTGGAGATATGTTACCTGAACTTGATCAACACTGCACGCTGGTTTAAATATTATGAGGTGCATTTCCAGCAGATAAGGTCTACATCAGTGTGAGGAATAATGTTATCCATAGTCTAAACAGAATGTGAATGTGTGGAGTGGAATGGTTTGTCTTTGTTTGCCTCCGAGAACTACTGCTGAGTAACAGGGAAGAATCAAATACAGAATGAACAACAGATATTTATATCTTTTTTGAGGCTATGTCAATTGGAGTTAAGTGTAACATCCAGAGTAATTCACTGTAGTGATGACGAGAAGTGCATTAAATCTCAGTGTGCATCCCACCAAAATCTCTGGAGTGAGAAGAACAACAGCTTAAACAAAAATCATATCCAGCCATCATGAGCACTGTTCTACACCCAGAGAGATTAAGCAAGACTTCGCCACACTTCAGTACAAACAATATCTCACTTTAAATTTTGTCTTACAGTAAAGAGATACAAATGGTTGGTTAGCAGAATTGTGTTTTCAAAGTTATCATTCAGCTCTTAGAGAAAATTCTTGTCAATACAGTTAGAAAGAACATTTTGATGGGTACAGGGCTCATTTGTGGCTTTTGATAGGAAAGTGGGTGTACACATTCATAGCAGAGCCATCACTCTCATGTGAAATGAAAGGCCGACTGTGCATTGAGATAGGCATGTGCGTTGCAGAACTGAAAATTGAGCCTTGTTTGAAGGTGCTCGCAGGCACCTCTAACGCAGAGGCACTGCTGTGATCTGGGATGAGGCGTTTCAGCAACTGATACTTGTGTGCGTTTCTGAGAGGAGCAAAAGTGCTTGGAAAAAAAAAGGAAAAAAAGAGGCTAAAATATTCGTCGTTTACAGAAACATTTGCAATGTTTTAAAACCGAACAGATTTTTTTAATGATTATAATGTCTTTCAGCCTGACCGTATATGAATGCCTCTGGCCTGAATCTCTTCAATTTTGCTTCAGAGTTACATAGAGAGAGCTAATGCATGTTGGGCTGTGAGTAGAAATTGAAACTGTTTTCTGAGAGTTTTACCAAGCAGTGCTTTGTATGGTGTCATCCTCTGTCCTCCGACTGCATTTGTGTGGGTAATGGTCAGTTTTCAGGATTTTTTTTTTCCTTTTTTCTGAAGCATTTCTTAAGTGGGTAGAATTTTTTCCTTAAGTTAACTATGGGAACTAATTAGGGAGTCTTTGGCTGCAGATGAGGCATTTCGGCTGTTTGTTTTCAAAGCAAAAGGTCTTCTGTAGCAAAGGGGGGATGACCCAGAATATTCTCTTCCCGTAGGCATGCCCCTGAATCCCTGCTCCACAGCACATAAATAATTCAGTGCTAGTAGTATCACTCCATGACCCCTATTTAGCCCTCCGCAGCAGTAACCATTGCACTCATTACCCAAATAAGAGCGCACAAACTGGAAAAACTCTTCCTCGTTTGCAGCTAGGGTTTGAACTGCTACCAACCGCTGGCCACATGGGCAGCCAGAGCCCTCGTTGCTGCCAAGCCGGGGACAGATCGAGCGGTGAAGGCCTTGGGGCAGCGGTGGGGAGCCCAGACGTTCCCCTTGCAGCTGCTGGGAAGCAGGCTGGGGTTTTTTTCCCAGTGAACTAGGTCTGCCCCTGTTAAAAGGCATCTTCCACGTGTGCCCCTGCATCGCGTGTGCCCAACTTTAACTTCTGGAAGGGAAAGGGGCAAAAGCACCTTCTTGTCAGGGAGCTTCCAGTTACTCCATTCCCAGATCATGTTTGTTTTTGCAAAGAGAGTGATTTGTGCTACTCTTTTCATCACCCTCTGCCGTGCATCCTCTGCTCTGTGAATAACAGTGAGCATTTTTATAAATGAGCAGCCTTTTCCCAAGTAGCAGCCCGGTTAAATTGATGTATTCCTTGCCATATTTACTCTGCAGCTCTGAATTTCAACAGAAACCCGAGGCAATGGATCCGTTTGTTCACAGATCCAGCAAGGCTGAGCTCTTTTGCTATCTGAAAATTTTGGAGATTTGCTTTTGCTGCAGGCAGTGTCTCAGCACAGCGCTTGGGCTCCAAGGTTGCTGGAGGAATCACTGGAGAACAGATAGTTTCAGGCCTCTTGGCTAATGGAGGAGCCTGTAAAACCACCCATCTCCAGACTTGGGTCTACAGAGGAGGTGCAGCTGGTGCAGCTCTGCTCTTGGACGTGTGTGTTCCTTGAGCTAAGCAATCCCATTTTATGCCTCCCTAGGGCTGGGGAGAGTGCTAAGAGCACGTGCCTGGCTGTATGGGCTATACAGAGACTTTCTGTTACCATTTTCTTTCACTTTTTTTTTTTTTCATGCCCTGCTTGTTTTTACTCCACTTTGTCTTGTTCATCTGAGACACTCACATGTCTTTCATATGCTCTTTGCCCTGCTTTACATTGTGTATTCCTGATGGTTTCTGATTTTCTTCTCTAAAGTGCCCTGTTTCTCCCATAGGCACAGAATATAGGTCCACAAGTAGAAGCCAGTCTTGATTAAGCCAAAATAGAAAAGGTACAATCTTCTTGCCTCAGAGAAGTTACTCATAAATAGTTTTCTATTTCAAACCAACATTAGAGTCTATTCTAGTAACTAGAGCTCCCATCCAACAAGAATCTGAATCTGGTCTTGTTTTCCAGTGGTGAACTGCCCATTTCCAGGTAGTCAAGGTGTGATATATATTTCTGGGCATGTACTTTTGCAAAACTCTTTTTCCTTTTCCTTTGTACATGCGTTGGGGAAAATCCAGTGTGAGGCTACGGTTGCAGTTTGCTGGCTGATTTTGCCATACTTTTTGTTGTCTCTGCCTTCCAAAGGATCTAGCTTGGTGATGGCATAGTCTGCCCAGCTGCAGATTTCCCCTGTCCGTATTTGAATTCTCCTTTTCTCTTTCTGAACTTCATGCATTGAGAGCAGCACTCTCAGAGACCATATTCCTTTCACCAAATCCTTTCAGCGTCTCTGATTCCCATTTATTTAACATTTTCCTGCTTTCTAACTATCTTTCTCCATTAGTAACCCTTCATCACAAGGTGCCAAGGGAACCCTGCCTAGCTCTGAACTTCTGTTTCTTTTAGTTTTGCAGTCTCTCGTATCCTTAACTACTGGTTGATCTCTGTATCTTTGAGATCAGAAGCCTTCTAAAACTTCTGTCTCACATAAGAAGATCTGAACCTTATTAGGAAAGCCAGATTTTTTTATTTTATTTTATTTTTTGCTTGCCTTTGCCATTACTCACATGGGTGATCTGCATTTCCTTAGATCTGCGCATACTATGTAACATGGTGGTCTCAAATGTCTCATTACCCGGGCAGATGAGCCTGATATTCTTTCACAATAAATATTTTGCTGCAGTTTTAGCTCTCGTCTTCTCTCCTTTATTGCAACGATAGAGTTCTTCCAGAGAAAGTCCAGTTTTCTTCAATATTTTAAAGCATCCTAGTTGTGCTTACAACACAGAATTTGGTGCAAATGAGCTATCTTGTGGGAGTGCCTGCTTATGTGCGCACTCACTTATTTTTCAAGGAATATGTACACCAAGCTCTCTAATTGGTTTTGTCCATGCAGATGCACAAACAGAAGCAACAACCGACTGCAAAACTGCACCAGCAGAGCTCTTAGCATAATTTATGCAAAGATTTTCCTGACTCCAAAGTCCCAAGGAAGCCCTCCTGTTTTATTTTATCTCCTCTGCCTGAGCAAAACCGGTGCTTCGTTGTTTTGCTGCACGAGAATTCCCTTTCCAGCTCTTTCCAGCGCCCAAGCCGGACGCGTCGCTCCTGGACGCGTCGCTTCGCCGTGTTCCCCCCAGGCCGGGTGCTGCCCGGGCAGGAGCTGCTCGGGAGCGCTCGGAGCATCCCGAGGCGGCCGGGATGCTCCGAGGAAGCAGGCTGGAAGCACAGCAGGTGGCAGCCTGCTCTCTGCCTTGCTCCGAGCTCGGCACCCTGGACGATGCCGGCGGGGAAGGAGCCGCTGGAGGCGTCAACAGCTCCGCACCCCTCGCTGCCCCTCAGCAGCCCGTGGCCCTGCTTTGGAAGTAGATCTTTGCCGTTGGTTCAGGCCACTTTTTGTGCAGAATAACAACACTCTGCAGGAAAATACCAGTTGGCAACCTTTATTTTTACCTTATTACAAAATCTTTACATAACAGCTTTTTTTTTAAAAAAAAACTTATTATTTTATTCTCAGTGTGGACCTGATGTGTGATATTCCAAAGCTACCAGTATGATCTATTGTGAGTTTAGCAGTTGCAATAAATTCCATGCTTCTATCACAGTTATATTTGGAGATTTATTCCATATGTACAGAAGAGTTAGATGTGTAAAGCACTTAAGACTCCTTGTATTAAGATGCATATCCTAAGTATTGCTGGCATTTACTACCCTCTACATATACATTAAAATAAGGAACCTGTCTCAAATGCAGGAACTTTACTTTCCTGTTGATGATTCCACCTCATCTTTTAAACACAGGAGATATGAGAGTCCTCCAACAATACTTGTTTCTTTGCTGGTTTATCAGGAGTTTCTATCCCACTTTTATTTTTAGTTTTTAGCTGAAATATCTGCTCTATATGCATGCAAGAAAAATGGGTAAGCAAGTTTAAAGGCATTAAGTCTGCATTAGATTTCATCCATAAGAGTCAGGAGCAAATCACACCTCACTCCTTTTGTTATAATTGATGGGAAGGATCTGGCCTTTAGTGCATAAATAATTAAGTTTTTAATGAAATTTGCTCTTAAAGCAGGTCTTAAACACGAGGAGCTTCATAGATAATTATTGCATTTGGCATGAATATTTTTCAGAAGAAAGCTGATTTTTTTTTCATGTAATATTTATTTTTAAGAAAGAATATTTCCTAACTTACGCAGGATGCAAGTGCAAAAAATGCTTCCTTTTTGGAATGATGCCCTCAAGTTTTCATTTTTTTTTCTTTTTTTCCTTTTTTTTTTCTAAACTCTGCATGCAATCACCCGTTCCTGTACCCAAACACATGTGTGCACATATACATGCACACGCTGCCATACCCCACCTGGGGCATTTCCAGCGCTCCTCTCCAGGAAACCTGCTCGGAAGCGATCGCTGCTTTTATTTCTTGCCCCTGCAGAGTCTGGTTATCTCTCTTGCCGACCTAAGAGCTGTGCATCTCTAATACTCCAGACTGACACACTTTCTTGCTCCTTGCTAGGCCTTTTAAATTATAGTAGCCGCTGGAAAGGGTTATGGAAGGGGCTGGGCAGCCCTGTGGTGAGCTCACGCTTTGCAGCAGTAGTGGCCGTGCACTGGTGTTCACAACAGAAATGTTTGGCCCTCCTGTGCAGCATCTCCAGGAGATCTCATAAGGATCTCATGAATTGGGAAGGGCTCTGATTGTGCCATGTTCAAACAAGCAAACACGGGATATAGCTGGAAATAGCCTGGTCACTCCAGCTGAGCCCCTGCACTCTCGGAAACAAAATCCGCTTTGGCAGAGTTGCTTCCATGGGGAAGAGATTGCGTCTCGCAAGAGCTGCTGGCAGCAGGATCCTTCCACTGCTGTGCTGCGTATCAGTTTCCAGTGGTGTTTGTCAAGCACTACCATGTAATCAATTAAAAGCGCCTCATCCTGGTGGTAAGATCAAAGTCCCATCTGAAAATATGGTCGGATGTGTCCTGGAGGTGATGGCAGGGAGGCAGCAGAGCCCGGGAGAGCTGCCAAAGGAGGTGCAGGGTGTCTCACGTGCCTTCCCTCTTCTGTTTTACAGCTAGCATGGGGGGATAACGTGGGCAAGCAGCGCTCAGCCAGCTGAAATTGCTGCGTGGGAGCCCATGGGGCAGGAGAGCCCATGGGACGGGAGAACCCATGGGGCAGGAGAGCCCATGGGACAGGAGAGCCCATGGGACAGGAGAACCCATGGGGCAGGAGAGCCCGGGCTCTGTGTGGCCAGCAGGAGCACCCAGCAGCTCCAGGGCCAGGTGCCCAGGGCAGCCATGGGTAATTCCTGGTCCTCCTTGCACGGACTTGCGCGCTGCCCAAAAATCGCTCTCCCTTGGAGGTATCTGTCCCTTGCAGGTGAACTGTCTCCATAGCTGAAGGAATCACCTCTCCATCCTAACTACCCGCCTAGTGAGAGAGCATAGGGGAGTCTGTAACCTCACTTCTTTTTTTTTCTTTTTTTTTAAGTATTTGTAGTGAAATCCTGGCCATGCTGAAGTCGATTGGAGCTCTGCCACCAACTCCATCACAGCTATGCTTTTAGCAGACTTTTAGCTCAGCCAGACATTTTTTTTTTTTTATTGTGCTCTGCCAGATCCACTTGGACATTCTTCAGTTCTTCCCTCAATTCTTAGGGACTTGGAACAGGCAATTCTGTTTTTAAATCCCCATCTGCCCTTTTGTGAGGAAGCCAGGTCACCCAGAAGAGGGGTTTGCAGAAGGCCCTGGAATGACGTTTTGTGTGTGTACAACCCACGCTATTGGAAATAAGCATATTTTTTCCATCCAGCCTTTAAAGAGCTCTCCACACCTGACATTTCCCAGGCCACATCCCAGTCTTTTGCAAGGCTCCCACTCCCCTGAGGTGTAAGTTGTGATCCTCTTCCTTGTCTTGTTCCCTCCTGTCAGGATCCTGAACTCCAGCACCTCATGGCTACTGCAGCCAAGGGTGTCAAGGTCTTCACATCCCTAACAAGTTTCTCGGTGTTCTGGGGTATGAGGTCCATCGGAACACTTCCCCTTCTTGGCTTCTAGGTCACCAGTGTCAGGAAATTACATCAATACACTCAAGAAATATCTGTGATAGCCTGTGCCATGTCGTGTTGCCCTTGCAGGAGATACCAGGATGGTTAAAATCCCCATGGTGATCAGGGCTTGCAGAATTATTACTGATATTTTACAGCCCTGTGGTACAAAGGAGCTCTTCTGTCGCCTTCCACATGTCTGTTCTAAGGCTCTGAAATAGGGAGACTCTCCATATATCTGCTCACTTTCACACTCTGCCTTTTTTTCCACCGCTTGTTTCTGTTCCCTTGGTTGTAAACTCTTCCGCTCCGTTCTATTTTTGCCTTCTACCATGCAATGTGCATCTCTTGCCTTACCTTACCTTAAACCTCTTTTCTTCTTAGCAAAGCCTGTTGATTGTGCTTTTGTGTTCAAGCTAACACCCAACCTTGCTACCCAGCCTTGCTACCCTCTTGTCCATATCCCTCTTTGCCCTTTTTATTTCCAACAAGCCTTTATTTTTCCTTTTTAAAGATGTCACAGCTGATAGTTTGCAGCATAGCTCTGATCCTTGTGCTCATCCTACTGTGTTTCTTCCCCCAAAACTCCCTTAAGCCACCCCTAGTCTAGAGTTACCTGGGAGCCTTTCATGCTGATGTACCTCAGAACAGGACCTAACCCGCTGCGCATTGTGATGTCCTGCTGTTCCAGCATCAGTAGTCTGCTCCCATGCTGCTAGTCCAGCCTGGAATAACACTCCTGATGTAGATGCATCTATTTTGGATTTATGTGGAAAGGAGCTTTAGTGTTCTCACTTAAATGACATTAATGAAAAAGCTGTCATAAATCATTATCTCAGGACATGACTGCACAGTTACTCATCTCTGGCTTCTCCATCCTCTGGCACAGGTAACTTGTTCCACTGAATGAGGTTTGTTTTTCCAAGATAAGGGATGTTTGGCACAGAAAGACTTCTGAGTGTCTCATAGCCTTGTCCTATGGCCGTTGTGTAGGTGAATAGGATGCTGTTGACATCAGTGACAGTAGTTGTACCCAAAAGGCTGCACACACCAGACCAAAGTATTTACAACATTTCTGTTACTCTGCTTGAAACTTTTAGTGGATAATTAAACAGCTGTGCAAGTGACTTGCACAGACCGGGTCCTTCCTCAGTTGAAAGTAATGGACCTTCCATCAGCACTGGTTTCAGCCCACTATGTTTTATGGAAATAAACTTGATCACATCCAGCAATGTGATCGAATTAACAAGCCGCAAACCAGTATGCTCCAAGTCTGACTTTCGCTTTCACCCACAATAATATTTTTTTCTTTTTTCCTGATGGTTTTGAACAGTCTTTTTTTTCTCTCTCTGGAGCCATTAAGGAAGGAAACAAAAAGTGAGCATTCAGGGCAGACAGTTTGGTACATTTAGGACATAGAAAGATCACCCCTCAGTGTTGCTCAACTCATATTGTTTTAGATGCATGCACTTATAATTTATGTCAGCCTAAGTCGTATTCTTAGACTATATTGAAGGTCACTCAGAGAAGTAACACTAGGAGAACAGATGAAAGTAGCAGGAGAAACAAGATGACCTAAACATGTGGTGGCTCAGAATCGTAGCAGAACTTAGGTTGGAAGGAATCTCTGGGTTCTCTAGTCCTGCCATCTGCTGAAAGCAAAGCTTTGGTGCTTGATGAGGTCATTCAGGGTCTTGTCCGGTTATGATGGATGATGGAGATAATAATGGAGATCCGTCAACCTTGCTGGGTCCCTGTTTCAGAGTCTTACCATCCCCACTGTTATTTCTTTTTCTCTTTTTGCTTATTTTCTTTATTTTTTCCTTTATAGTCCAGCGGAATTCCCCTGTTGCAACTTGTTACAATTGTCTTTTATTCTTTTGTTGTGCACCTCCAAGAACAGACCGTCTCTGCTTTCTCTGCAGCTCCACATTATTTAGTGGGAGAATACAAGTAGATCCTCTTTCAGCCTCCTCTTCTTCAGGCCCAAAAAACTCAGCTCCTGGAACAGTTAGTCACTATTCCACCAGTACCTCCAAATGCAGATACTCTTTTATTTTATTTTTTATTATTATTTTTTTAACTTCTTGCACTGTCCGTATGCACTTTATCCTACACAGACCCTTCCCTGGGGGTCTTCCCTTCCCTTCTACACAGACCAATCCCTGGCTTGACCTTTCCTGTCCAGCTAGCTCTACTATATTAAGCTAAGTGGTAAATGGTGTTTTAGTGTTATGCACACAGCCATCTCCCTCTGTACTTTGAGTAATTGCACTCTTGACACCAGGATTGTCTTCTACAAGTGTTCAGAATGAGCCCAAGCCACCGAGGGCTAGTAAATAATAATCCTAATACAATCGCTGTGATTGAAAAATGACTCTTAGCATTTCTGTGCTGCAGATATCATTAAATGGTCATCAGATGCTTAATATATCTTGAAGCTGTGTACTAAGAGCTCAGTTCTGCCAACCTGCTGTCTTTAGAAAATGTGTTGTCTCCAATGGGATGTACTGGACACTGGTGCCAAATAGATAGACCTGGTTTAACTCCAATATTCTTTGCAGTCGGCAAGATCTGTAACACAGTGGGGAGGTATTTGCCTAGAAAAGTCCTCCAGATTGCTGGTGCTGAGTGAATCCTCTCTTCAGGAAGGAACTGCACAGTTAGGCAGGGACCTCAGCCCCTGACCTCCATTTCTTGTCCTGCCACTCACTTTCTGTAGAACCCTGGACAAGGGGAGAAAAACTCAAATGTCCTGAAATATGATGAGTTTGTGGTATCTCAGGTGTGATGGTGAACACTTATATTTACATATCAAGCAATGGGAGTTCATTATTTTTTTGGAGAATGACAAATATTAGATCCACTCCTTCATTGAAGAATAATAGGAGCAAATAGGAGGAATCCCTAACATTGAGTATGTCTCTTCTTACTGCCACCTTCACCTCACTCCGAACATACCTTAGCACAAGAAAAAATTGTGCTCTCCTGTCTCTGAATGTGACAACCTCTTACCCCATCTGTTAGTATGTGTGCACTTATACACATCATATAACTGGTTAGAGCCTCTATGGCTGCTCTCTCTACAAATAATAAATGATCTGATAATGTTCATAGCATTTTTATTCTGTACAGGGCAGTTGAGAACTAATGTAATTCTCTACTGGAGCCTCTGAGATCTTCCAAGAGTTTCTTTTGTAGAGCACATTAGTGTTGCAATTCATTATGCACAAGGACAGCAGTCTGTACAGGAAATGATTTGGAAAATGGAAGGCACTCCAGCCCCAAACTATTTCTTACACAAAAGACCAAAAATATGGTATTTAAAGAATGCTAGTAGATATGGGCAACATCAGAATCTTTCTCATCAATATGTAATGAAGGAATTTCTCCTACTAACATCTTTCTTAGTACCTGAGGTGACATTAGGTATATTCCCTCTGCCAAGAGAAAGTAACCTTTCAAAGTGTATCATCTTTAAAATGCCTCTGTTCCTTATAATCCACACAGCTCACTCTCTTCCCTCTGTTCCTATGGCTTAAGAGATAGCTTGTGGCTGCACTAAAAAACTCAGTGTGTTTCATGCTATAATTGCTCCACTGTGTTCACGATATTCGCAGAGGAAAAAATCTTTGAGGCTCCACTAATCCAAGGGGAAAACACTGGCTGCAATTGAATACTGTGACATTTCTTTTTCTTGGGGAATGGTAGTGAGGCCTCGGTGCCATTAAAGAAGTCCCTAATGGACAAAAAGCTAAAGATAGGCTAATGGCTGTGATAGCATTAAGCCATGAAAATTGTTTTAGTCCCCTTCTTAGGGACTGCTGGTTCTCCTTTGAGAAACCCACTCCCATCACTACTGGTTTTTGAACTCCTTGCAGAAATAGTAGGGTTTTAAAGGTGTGGGGGCCGGACTACCCTTCTCACTGGATTCAGTGTTACCCAACCAACGTGGTTTGGGCAGTATAGGGTAGTGAAACCTTCCCAAGCCCTGTGCAGCAGACATGCACGTACACAGAAACTGAAAGCTTTTAAGCCATAGTTTGTTGTTGTTGTTATTGCATTTTTATGTTTATGGTACTGATGGATTTTTAAAGTGACTGTAGAAGTGAAAATGTGGAATGTCATGCTGGCTACTTTGTGTAAATGTGCCTTTTCCCCTATCCCTCTCTCTCCCCAGGGCTCTGGCTGACATCTTAAGGCAGCAGGGACCAATCCCAATAGCACACTGTGAAAGAGAGACTATCTCGGCCATAGATACCTCCCCCAAAGAAAACACCCCAGTCAGGACATCTTCCAAAAACCATTACACCCCTGTGCGCACCTCCAAAAGCAACCCAGGTAAGTGCCACCTTCCTGCTCTCTTTCTTCATCGGCTGTTGCTTGCTAGAAGTCAGCAGAATATCACACTTTACCATAGCGGGTTTTGAGACCTCGAATTAGGATAATATATGGCTTTAAAAGGCAACCAAATTGAGCAGGGTAATGCAAGTATCTGTGGTGATGATTCTTTAAAGGTTTTTGCTGGACAGAGTGGCTGTTCTCTCTAGGCATTTTAAAAATTCAGAGTCAATGAGGTATAAATTCAGCTTGTACCAAAATGCTTGTAGCAAGCTCAGAACATTGTGTATTTCCAACCAAGCACACATGCCATAAAGCAAAACTGGGCTCTCTGCACACAGCAGCTGAGAAGGAAGAAATTCTCATAATTGAGGCTACCTTATTAATTCAGGTAAATTATAGAAAGGTGCCAAGAGGAAAGTATGGGGGATGGCCTGGGTGGTATCCTAAGAGCTCCAGGACACTTGACCAGGATCCTTTGGGGGGTATTCATCTGGGAACTGGACACCCACATTTTCTTCAGGTTCAGCTGCTGAGTGAGCTTGGTCAGATCATTTGACTGCTCCTTGCCTTGATTTCCCCAGTTGCCTAAGGAGGCCAGCCTCTTCGATAAAGATATTATTCTGATTTCTTCGCTGTTTCATACGTAGATAATTATCAAAACAATATCTTGACGGTTGCTGACCATCTTCGTTAAGTGGGATGTGTTGGATTTTCCATGGTTTGCTGTCTTTCAGTCACAACTGGATGCGTGTCTCAAAGATGTGCCCTCATTCAGTCACAAGCTATTCCGCTTCCTGCAGAAGCTTCTGGGTGGCTTCCCTGGCCTTTGTCACCCGGAGGTCAGAGCAGACTTTGCTAATGGCCCATTCTAGGGAACTAATGGAAGCTCCGGCTGCTCCACAACCCGCGGGACTGGATGTGCTCTGTTCTTCGTGGAAAGGGCCCATGACTGAGGGCAGTGACAGTTTGATTTTCTTTGTCTAGTTGAGGTGACTATTGGACGGGGTTTGCTGCTGTGCGTATAACCCGGTGGAGACAGGATCAGGTGACCACAATGTTCTTTTGCTTCTGGGAACAGAAGAAAATTCCCTGAGAAGTTGAAGGGATTTTTTTTTTCCTGTTCCATTTTTCATCATTGAGAGGAGAGTGAGCCCTTGATTTTTATATGTCAGAGAATTATACCTGGGCATATTCTGGTCTGGAAAATGGTATGTGAGTTGAGTTAGCTAGAAGAGGAAGGTCTTTTTCCATCTCTAGGGCTTGGAGCTGGCCCTTGAGGGATTCTCTGCCTCATGATAGCAACACAAGAAATAAGGGTTACAGTCAGTGGATAGGAATAGGCATATCAGAAGCCTTAGGAGGAGAGAAACCTTTTTCTGAGGATGCCCTGTGTCGCCCTCTTGGCTCCAACCAGGCCTAAGTGAGGGCAGGAAAAGTCCAAATGAAGATGCAGGAGAAATTTCTTGCTGGCAACAGCCAAAGAGACCAGCTGGGCATAGGAAGCCAGAATTAATTGTCATATTTAGGCACTGTCAAGGATGGAAAACAACAAGTGGGAAGGTTTGCGAGGGAAATTGATGATTTCAGTGTTATCTTCTGGTGCCTGTCAGTAGCTGATGGATGCTTACATGACTCACTAGTAAATCAGTGGAGGCACCACAGGAGGCAAGGGAATGAGCACAGGTATGAGTGGGGTGGTAGTGCAAATGGCTGCATAACAAAGCAATAACATCCTGGAAGGAATCTACTTGGTCCTCATGGAAGACTGGGATAGGAGATAGCCAAGGCAAAGAAATGGCTAGGAAGAAAAAGGCATAATGTTAAAGGTGGCCATCAATTCAGCTTCTACTTGTGTTTATGTGTTTGCTTGTCCATACCGCAGGAAAGAGAAAAGTGACTATTGCTCAGTGGGCAGGATAGAGCAAGGGCAGCAGGAATATCAAAGGGAAAATATTCACAAACCCAGATAGAGGAGAGCGGATTTAACTTCCAGTACAGCCTTCCAGCCTTCCACATGCCGTGGGTGGTTGCAGAGGTTATTGATCACTTCTGCTTTGGGGAAGCCAGTTGGACATCACGTAGGAGCCCTTGCCAAAGCTCGGAAGAGAAGACTTGTAACTTGCCCAAAAGAACTTGTTCCTGGCTCAGTTGTGACTGTTATTAACATGTCCTTATATATCATATAAGACAGAAAGCTAATCATTTACCAGATTTTATGATCCACTAAAAAGCTACGCAGATAATGCTTTTTATATGATTTGATGTGCAGAGTGTTGCAATGATCCATCATAACTGAATCAGTTACTCAGCTAGTCTTCAGGTTATCGTAGTGCACGGGATACTATGAGTAAACATCAAAAACTTTTAGGCTAGGAGGAAAGTGCAAGTTGGAGAACAAGACAAGGTTAAACAATGTAAAACTGGCATAAATTTGGAAAGTAACAGAAAGAATGAAGACTTAACCATCTGCAGCTTTACTTTGGGAAAAAAAAAGTGGAATGAGGAAAAGCTGGGGGAAAAAAAAATGAGCCAGTAGTAGAAGGATCCAGGCAAAACACTGCTTACTAGTGCTGCAAATTGGCTTGGAAAGATCCACACATGCAGAGTTTTGCAGTGGAAGTGAAGCATCAGCTCTGCTGGCTGCAGTTTGCTTTAGGACTTCAGAACATTAAAGGTTAAGCAACCAGACAGGACTGTAGCTGTTACGAATAGACTAAGATTAAGTTTTATATTTGTTTTACTTGGAACTTCTGTTTCCAAACTTATAACTAGAAGGGAGACCTTAAGTCTTGTTAAATAAACCGTGGCTTCATTTTTCCATTAAGTTTGCTTGTGTCAGCGAGCAGAATGATTGTGGGTGACAGTGACAAATGGAGGTGGCCTGTGTGTGAGGCAGCAGGGTCCAAATGAAGCAGCATGCACAGGTGGGCCCTGCAGCCAACAGCTCACGGGGTGGTGGCTGGTGATTCCTCATGCAGGTGTGGGAGGGAGTCCACTTCTCACACACAAACCACTTCTTGCAAGCACACAGACCACCTTCAAATAGCCGTAGAAAGAGATCACAGCATGGAAACATAAAACTACCTATTGTGTTTTGCACCAAACCAAAGTAGGCACTGCCTCCAGCAGGTGCCTGAAAGGGGTTTTCAGGTAGACACTCAGGAAGAGGCCTCAGTGTGTTCTCCTGGGGACATCACAGCAGATGGTTTTAGAGCGCTCAAAAGCTAAAGCTCTGCAGCTGAACATAAGGACCTGTCATTAGGTTTAGGCTATACTTCTTTGTTGAGCCTGTGTTGAACTCTGTTTGAGACAGAAGAACCCAGGACTAACTAGTTCTTATGAAAAGGGAAGTAGGTGTTTCGGATCTAGGCATAGGAACAATTGTCATTCTCTAAATAGAGTGGCAGGTTTTTAAGAAGGCTTCAGCCTGCTGTGTTACAACTGCCACGTTCCCCAAGTGGTGTGGGGAATTTGTCAGAAGCAGAATGTACTTCCAACACTGAATTCTCCAGGTTCTAGAGGTCCCATGTGTTTCAAGGTCATTCCTCCAGAGATTATCACCACTTCTGCTTTCCTCTGAGCATCAAGTTCATGGCCTTTGGGGATGGTTGAACTGTTCACCTTGCCCCTCACCACGTCAATGCTGTTCATTGCTTTTACACAGTGCTGCTGGCTTGGTGGTGGTTAGGTTCTTCGCAGATGCGAAGAGCTGAAAGCTGTGTCTCCAGATTGCTTGAGTCAAAGCATACCTCTCCAGTTGTGCACCATGTAATTAGGATGAGCAACAGCACTCTTTGTAGACAGGAAAGTTCCTCCAGCCCATGCAGACCTTCAGTTATTTCACTGTTTGCTATTGTGAGTAACAGGTGAAATATAATGAATGTGAGATTGTAGGAAATCTATCTCATCTAGCTATCTATTGGCATTTTTAATGTCTCCATGCCAGCAGAACCTTTAGGCATGTTAGAAAGAAGACCTGCAAGATTTCTTAATCTTCAAATTGCCTCATTAATAGAATACACTGATTTTGTTCTGAAACAAGCCCTAGACAAGCAGGTGAAGAATTTACCTCTGTGATCAACTGGTTTAATTTTCCATTGTTGAAAACTTCTTGCTATGCACCTATATTAAGGGTAGAACTACCTGCAGGTGTGAAATGTGTAGGGCAGAAGTACCTGCAGGTGTGAAGGGCCAACAGGTGGGTTGATAGGATTGCCACTTTGAATGCAGTGAACCACGAGGCTACAGCTCTGATTAGCTTGATAGAACTGAGGAAGGTTTTTAATAAGCATTTAAAGGGGGGCTGTTCTAGAGATAAATTCAAAGTGTTGGTTTCAGCAGTGCCTTTTACCTAGGGGCATATTCTGAGCTTGTTCTGAATGTGGAAAAAAATGTGGGAGAGACCTTTAATCTCTATGGAAATTGTAGCTAACAAGTGTAGACAAGTATAGGCAGAGCAGCATGGAGAGCCCTTCCATCCCCATCATCATAGGGAGGAGGAGATGGTTGCGGTTTGGCCCTGCTCTCACTGGTATGCAGTCAGTGTGCAGACTAATCCTTTTGTAAAGACCAAGGTAAGCCAAGGCAGATCTCCTCTGCAATATATATATCTTCTCACTCTCTATATTTCTCCCTTTCACCCTTCCTTTCACATTTCTCCTAAATCTCAAGCTAGTCTCCACTTTGAATTTCTTCCTTTATCCTCTCAGTGAATTCTCTAGCTTCTCCCCTCAAATCCCCAGTAAGTATTTGAATTAATTTACCAAAGATCAGTGTAGGAATGAATGCTGAAAGTGTTTGGATTCCCTGCCGCTTCACAGTTTGTGTTTTCATTTACAGCTGTTCAGGGGAATACAAAGCAGGTGTAAAAAGATCCCCCAGTCCCTGCTGTAATGTTTTACAGACCCTCTGCTCCACTGTAAGAAACTAGTTAAGGTGCAGGAGTGTGAAGAACCAGGCACATGGCTTGGAAAACATCCAGAGAATTCTGGGGTGAAAATTCTTTTTGCCATGCTCCTATTTCCACTCACTGGTATTTGAAAAGAGAGAAACAGCCTCAACTTTGAAACCTATCGTTTGTGTACAAGATAAGGTGATTTTTTTAGGCCGTTCCATCCACTTTTTCTTCTAAGCGCACCCGTACAATAAGTCCCAATAGCTTTTGCACCTGACCCAGATGCATTAATGTGTTTTGTGACCAGTTTTTTTGTTTGTTTGTTTTTATCAGAACGTTTCAAAGATGAGAGTTTACTTGGTGTAGAGGCATCCAGGATAACATTGCCAAAAGGGACAATCAGTCCATCAGGGAATGAAGAGAGGGGAATGTCATACAGATTAATATAGGACAACCAGGATAGAGAACCGGCTGTTATCTATGTAGGCTTGCAGATTCCTTATTGGCACCTAAGTTAATTCCTGTGTTGCTTAATATCGTATGGGCTCTCAACACCACTCTCTGCCATTCTGGAGTTGCTGATGGACCCTTTAACTCCCACTGTCTGTGATTCTGTCAGTCTCCAGCTTGGAGATGAGGAAATAGAGCACAGAGAGGTCAAAGGCTGTACACTAAAAGGTATTTAGGTTACCATTTTCCATTCACTTCAAAATAAATAGCTAAAGCTGTGTAAATATCTGCCCCAAGTAATTAATGCACCTTACTCAGCTACTGAGAGGATTTTGCCTCAAGTCTGTTACCTTTCCTACAGATTGGCACGTTGGAGGGGTTGTGTGCTGCACTGTGCACCGAGCCCTTTAGCCCTGTCCTGAAAGAGCAGGGAAATCTCCCCCTGCATCATCACAGAGGCACAGACATGATCATCCTCAATCCTGTATTGCAAGAGCTCTTGAAGCTGTGTTAGAAAGCAAAGGCTTTGTCCCACATTTGTAGTCCAAGGAACACAGAAGATGGTCTGGGTTGAAAGGTTATGTGAATGAGGTATAATGTTATCTCCTGTTACCTCTATTCCCTTGACTTGAAATGGACCTTTTTAATATTAAATACTACTTCACTTATCCCTCCTTAGTGGGCATCCTCTCTCCCTATTCTGTTGTTGCTAGAGCTTAGGACTTCTTGCTGTGGAGATGCTCAGCTAAGGCTTCAACACACACTGCCCGCTAATCCTGGGAAAACAGCCGGAGATCTCTCCTTGGGCAAGCAGCTCCCTCCTGCCCGCAGTAAGGCTGCGACTGCACCTACCTCTGCTTCCAGATATTGATTAATTCCAGTCTCCCGAGTATTTTACTGAGCTGTAAAGTTTGAGGGTAATCTGTTAAAAAGAACCTTTGGGAAAACTATGCCCAACTAACAAGACCCATGAGATAACAAAATATCCTCACTGCAAATATACATATTTTTTTTGCAGTGAACTTGCAGGCAAATAAAAAGCAACAATATTTACTTCGTCATGAGAAAAAAGAAACTGCTGTATCTCCCATGAATAATGTCAGGGCTTCACATACCAAGAGACCAAATAGGTGAGAAAATTTATACAAGCGTATGCACACATGTATATAAGGTTTATGCTGTTGGAAAAAAAAATTGTAGATGGAAAATATGTACACATGCATATGTGTAATGTGAAGATACTCAAATCAGCCACATAGCTACAGCAGAGTAGCAGAGCAATATCCAGAGCTGCAGGATAAATATCAGAGCGCTGGTAGAAGTGTTTTGGTGGAATTTAGCATTCATTCAACAGAATGCAGTCCCAGAGCCACAAGGCCAGACACGATGTGCTTATCATCCACAGTGATATCTAGAAACTGTAGGATACTATGGTAACGGGGTTTTTTTCTTCTTCTTTTTTTTTTTTTTTTTTTTTTAAAAGAGTAATACGAGTTGTGAGCAGGAGGGAGGATTAAGCATATAGATTTATTTTGAAACAAAGCCTCACAGTGAAACTCAACCTGCTGAAAAGCGTGCAAGAAAACACATGGAGAATGTGGAAATTAATTGAATCGGGCTTTTCTGGAACCATGCTCCAGTGGAGAAGAGGCGTTAATATGGATAGAGTGTCGGAAAGTCTAAGGCAGGCGCGTGATCAGCCAGGGCCCCCACATATTGCAAGGGACATAGTGATGTGTGTGACACACTGAGTAATCCCGCAGATCGTGCCGTACTGCACCGTTTGCTCCCTTGCTGCCCGGTGCTATCTGCTTGTTGCACACACAAAGGAGTGGAACCGCACGTGCCTCTTCCTCCTAACTGGGCCCTGATTTTTGCAGGATTAAGAGCAAATTCCTGAGCTAAATGGAACTGATGGGTAGAGAAGTGTCATAACGCTGACCAGCAACAGTGAGGAGTTTCTGGAGGATGGAAACTATCCTACTGTTGCATGTAGGAAGTCTAGCCTGACATCAGGATGCTTCTCCCAGTTCCTGCGTGTGTTGGGCTGGGTTGGGGGTGGCCAAGGAGCACCTTCTGCAAACCATGCAGAAGCAGAGGTGGAGAACAGTTATGGACCATGACATTTAAGGAGGGAAGGGGGAATGTCAGCCCTTGTCCCAAGTTGTCATATTCAGTTCATGAAGATTTCATCCAGCATACGATAAACAGCAGGAGTGTAGTAAGGAGCTGGGTTGAAATATGAAATGGGAGAGAGGGCTCAGTCTGCTCAAGCCATGATGAATTTGTAATCAGTAAGCTGAGCTTCATGTAACCATTTTTTTCAGGAATTGCCTATGGGCAAGCATGTGAGAGAATATGTGCTTAGATGATCAAGGAATTTGGTATCCAACAAGGATTAACTGTTGCACCTCTGAGCTGCATACTCCTTGACCCGAGGGTGGCTCAATCACTGGCCGAAGTTCAGGGCACTATGTCTGGGATTTTCCAGAACTCAGATTTGGCATCATGGCAGTGTTTTGCGATCAAAACACATCTTAGAGTTAGGATATTTGATTTTTATGCTCTCAGAATTTTCCGTGGCTGGGAGGTAATCCAAACCTGTTGTCTAACGAGGTGTTTTGTGCCATCCGGCAGCACTACTGGTCAATGCATAAGGGTGGAATCTTTTTTGCAGAAGGTTCGCTTCTCCCAATCCACCTGCATGCGTATTGCTAGATCAATTATTGTTTCTAAAATGCATTAGATCTTCAGGCAAAGTGCAGAAAGGCAATGTTTTCTTGCATTAATCAGAGCAGCTTACAGAAAACATCAATTTAAAATGTTAAAGTCAATTTGCAAGTTGTATTGACAACAATTAAATTGGCCTCCAGAAAGTCATGCAACTAGTTGCTTTTGACACTATGAAGAATGAAATCTTTATAAGCATTTTCTATGTGTTGAACTTCCCCTGATTTCATAACTATTGATTCTATCACACTTTGTAGAAATGTAAACAGAAGAGGGGAGTGGGAAGCAATAATCCAGTTAAGAATGTAGCATAGTTTACACACTTTCATTCCCCTCCTATTTGACTCCTACCCAGCTTTTGCAGCTCAGTCTATGCTCTGTTTTCATCACTTTCAGGTTCCATTTTCCATTTCCCAAGTGTCCTTAATGGCTTGACCATTATGCAGAAACATATGGTAAAAAAGGGTCAGCACCTTATCCTGATCTCTGGCCAGAGACCATAAAACCCACAGCACATCCCTAGTCATACCCTCCATGAAGAGCATGGGTGCTGGCTCTGCAAAACCACGGTGACTCTTGCCGTGGAAATCTACCTACCCAGCTCACAGAGGTGTGAGAGTAAAAGTCCTACTGGGGAAATCACGGATAACTTTTTGTAAACAGCTCTTTAAGATGGTATTGAATGGGTCATCTGGCATCCAGCAGTATAGATTTCGAAGACCTTGCAAGACTGGTTACAGAGAGGGGGAATATTCCCAGCAGGAGATGTTGCTCAGTTCGTGAACAAAACAGATTTTTGTTCTAGGCATCTACATTTGAAGACATTTTTCCTTCACTGTTGTATCTCAAGCTCTGCCCAGCCAGAGAGAAGAGATATCTAGGATGCTGCAGGTCTGTCTTTCTGTTTCCTTCAGTAGTGTTGCTATGCATGAAGCAGTTTGCTTCACAACATTCACATTTCTGGGGTGTTCCCACCTTCTATTGTATACCAAGATATTTTCTGATGTTTTTCATCACAAGATTTTTTTTTTCTATATTGGAATATGGTAGGAAGGTTTGGCTCATGTTGGGGATCTAAAGACAGATTTTATTATTGGCACAGTACCTGTCCCTTCTGGCACAGCAGCCTTGCACATGCAGCTTGAGAATTAGAGTGTCTTGCCTCGCTTCCTCTTCTCTGATTCAGCTCTGTTATCCTCAAACCATCTTACTTGTTGCAGGTATCTGAAAGGACTCCCATGTGGCTATTTACTAAGTGAGCCTATCCGAATGGGAACCAGCCCCTCCAACCACAAAAGGACAAATCTAATTGCTCTTTCTGTTTGATTTAAAATATTTGAGGAGAAAGGAAAAGGGAGAAGATCTGTCACAATCTTGCTTAGAATCATCAGAGAAGTTAATGGAAAAATTCCTTTTGACTCTCCTGGGCTTCAGACAAAACTGTGCTGCGATATTAGCAAGTAATGTAGCTCATATCTCATCAAATCCTTCTCAAGGAAAATATTTCTAATGTGAGTGGATGGTGTTTTGCCTGTCTCTCCCAAAATCTGTCCCTGGTTTGTCAACTGTGCCAACACCTCTATCTTACAGTGTCAAATCACTTCTGTGGATAACTGTTGCTCTCTAAACAAACCCCACAGAAAATGTTCATTTGCTGCCAGTCACAGATCAGTGCCCCAGTGCTCAGAACAATCACACTGAAAGGCAGCAGGAGCAATATTAATTCACACAGACCTGGGGCTTTTTACCCATTCAACTCAAACTGCACTAACGCAGTCTCTGCGGCGCGTTATTTCATTTCCCATCTATCCTCCCTGGATCCGCAGCATTTCCTACGTGGAAGGCACTTCTCAGCAAGCACCGCATGCTGTGGGCAGTTATGCTGTTTACACCATCCTGGCCGGAGGGATCTGAAGAGCAGAGCAGTCCTGGGGCTGACTGCCAGGTCCCTGTAGGGTCCTCATGAAGAGCCTGCACTTGGGCAGAACTCGGGGGAACATCCTGTCCCGCTTGTAGCAAGCAGTGCCGTGGCACTTGCAAGAAGGATCCCTGGGGATTCCCGAAAGCAGTTGGTCCTTATGATAGCTGGAGAATGCAAAGAAGGTGCTGAGATGTGTCCATGCTGTAGGCCAAGTGGGGCATTGAACATGCTGATGTTTTGCAGGGCTGCCTGAGAACATAGGCAGGGAAAGTGGCATCAGGGCTTTTCTGCTCATCAGAACATGTGTTTCTAGCAAGTCACAGTTCAATCTCAACTCGAGTCAGTGATCAAGAAGCTGGGGGGTGGTGAGGGCAGTGGCAGGGACCATTAATGGGCAGGCTGCAGCCCAGTAGTTCCAACTACTTGTCCCTGAGGCATCCCACAGCTGCCTTCAGGCTGGGCATTTATAATCTTAGAGGTTATCATGGTAAGTTTCCATGCTTATTGCTGCTGGCATCACTGACAAATTGTGACATGTCACTGGCTGGCACTAGCAGAAGCTCCCAGCAGGTGTAGTTTGCTGATGTTCTGCCTCTTCTCAGGCTAGTGCCTGTGTGTGGGTCTTACTCTTTGAAGAGCATCTGAGCGGCACACGGATGACCACAGAGGACTTCAAGTATAACTTGGCTGGAGGAATTTAGATGGAAGTGGAGAACTCCCTGCCAGATCTGCCTTCCTGTCCTTCCTTTTTAGTCCCCAGCTCCTCTGTTGTGACAGACAGCAGCACTAGAAGAAGGGTTAATGACACCCAGGTTCTCCACTTGCCTAGTGTCATTCTAACTGTGCTTCTCTGCCAGATAATTTGAACAGATAAAGAAGGATTCTGTATAAGAGTTACTGTTCTCCTGACTTATGGAGGAGAGAATTTTACTGAGGGGATAGACACATTCCCATGAGTTGTGATGCCATCTGACATGCAAGAGAGTGACTGTTCAGCATGATGGCTGTCAATAAAGATGGAGTGGGTTAGATCAGCAAAGTAAAAGCTTTCCCTCAAACACTGCTGGGCATCAGCTCACCTTGCCCATGGGACCTCACTGCAGAATACATCCAGGAGAGATGAGACGTCATTCAACCCACTGCCACAGGGCAGTCAGGAAACTATAACCCTTCTGTCACCAGGGTATAATTCTTAGGAGAAAAACAAAAAGAATGGAGATGTGGTCTCAGAGTCTTATCTTGCTCTGGGAAGAGTTTCCCACATAGTAAATTCCAAACACTTTTCCTTATTTCTTGATTACAGTGCAGATAGGAAAGCTTACCCTCTGCTTCTGACCCACTAAGATAGTAAAGCACCTCAGCTTGCTTTGTACTGGCTGAGGCAAAGGGACAAATAGAGCTTCTGGAAAACATTGGGAGAGGTACATCTACACAGCCAAGAGGTTTGGTTTGATATAGCACCAAGATTTTAGGACTTTCCAGGTATCCCGTGATTCAAATTCTGAGCTTTTTAATCCCCGCCCCTCTTTCTTTTGTCCTTCTGAAATTAGTAAGTTACACCTATATTCAAGTTAGAGACTATTTGGAAGGTCTGCATTATGCAACTAATCTCCAGGCCCAAGCAGTGTAACCTCTTGTGAGCCTTCCAACTGATGGAAAAATGTATCAATTGTTGCATCCAGGAATAGCTGGGTTTTCCTGTTAGCAGTGGTATTATTTCTCCTGCCTGGAGGTGGGAGTTAAAATCTCCCATGATGACGCACTTCTCAGTGGTATATGACTGAGAACATTATAAAGACTTCTATTGAAACCTGTGTCCCACTGTGCAGGTTTGCAGCAGGATCCAGGTCCTGCAGTAACCTCCTTTTCAACATATTTTCTGCAGTTATTTTCCTTTTTTTGGGTAGATTTTGCTTAATCCAGATTATCATTTTAATTGATTTGAGCAGATTTTGTTTTATCAAAGTTTTTATTCAGAATTCTTCCTCCCCATTTAGCACCATAAGTGCAGCTCACCCTCTTCATTCTGCCTCCCAAGAACAGCATACAACTTCTTGCACTTGATTTCCCAGTTGTGCTACTGTTGCAAACTCTCTGGTGTCCCTGCAGAATCTGTTTTCACATCCCATACAGGGATTCAAGTACTACATTTTGCTTTACCCTAGGCTTTAGCAGAACCATTTGTGTCAGTTGCTTCTGACCACTTTCCAGCCCTGGCAAGCTGCTGGTGGTGTTTATCTAGCCAAGCTTCTCCAACATGCCTCTTCATCTCCCTGTCTTCATCTCCGTCTTCATTCCACAGTTCACTGTTACTTCCTTATGCACTACTGCCTCAGCACTTGTGTTTCTCTGGATCTCTTTCTCTAAATGTGTTTTGGATGGGCCCAATATGAAAAATAAGCATTTTGCACAGGAAGACAAAGTCATGATCCCATGGAGTGAATGCCCTGGTCTTCAAATGTCAGGTTAAGGATCGGTATGATTAGATAACAAAGGATTTAAGTGCCTTAGGAAGGGCAAATCAGGAGAGTGAGTCTCCTTTTCCCACAGCGTGGTTGATCTGGAGCAATGTTCAATTAGGAAAATCACCAAGGATCTTTATATCCTTAAGTTAGGCATTTTAGTAGTGAGAGGGGCAAGGGGTCCACATTGTGAATCTAGTTCCTTCTCTGCAGGAGAATCTAATGATCTTGAAATGTCTGGTTCTCCTGTGCTTGAACTTCTCCAGTGTTGAGGAGTTCAAAGTGCTTCCCAGGCCTTGGCTATCGTGGAGATCACATGGTAGGCTGAGTAAGGATGGTTTCTGCACCAGGGTGCAAATGTTACTCTTTAAGCTTCTGTTCCCACCTCTTTACAGTCACACACTGCACACATACTCATATGTGCCCAGACTTACTGACATGTGCAAAGTGTCAGGCTCCAACTGCCCAGTCACTCAGATTGCACATTTAATTCTGCTTGCACATATGTTGTCCCAGAATTGTATTAAGTTGCAGAGTGTCACCCGTGAACATTGGTTTAACATAATTGCCAGAATGGTACTTGGTGGAGCTAATGAAATATTTACCTTTGAGCAGCTGTAGGATCATTAATGTTTCACTGTCTGCTGCCAGCTAGCCCCTTCCTGATTTACGGTCTTGAATTGTTTATGAGGCTAATTGCACCATCCTTCATAAATCAGGTACTTAGGCTTTTCTGGGGCACTTTCAATTAGCAAAAGATAATCCTCTGCTCTGCTGGTGATGGTGTCCATGGCAAGAAACCAAGGGATGGAGGCTGGTACAATGACTAAGGTCCCGTGAACCACCCCAGCCTCCCCCATCCCATCCCAGAGTGGGTGCTGGGGTCCCTAATGACACTCAGAGCAGTGTGGCGTTGGTGTGACACTAAGGCCGAGCTCACACCCTCAGCCTCTCCACGTTCAAAGGGTGGCTCAGTTGATGCTCTAACAGGAATCCTTGGACTTGCAGCACTGCTTGGTTTGCAAGCAACTGACCGAGGGAGAGAGCCTGGCTTAGCTCCAGGGTCAGCAAGAGACAGACTGTATAGGGACTCCGTTCATCCCTATATTCCTCCTTTGGAGAAGATGTCCTCCCCTCTAGTAAGGGTAGGATGGGAATGGAGGGTATTTCTTACTTTGAAGGAGAGAGATCCCTCTGCTTTCCTGCAATCCATTGATGCGTAATTAGTTTTGCCTTGATAGGACTTGGGAGTTCTGCATTTTACTTTCATTTATGCTTTTCTGATGGTGAATTGTATTAATTCTTTTATTATGGTTAAATAAGCAGATGAAACAAAACAAAAACCTTCCTGCCATCAGAGGTAGTGGGGGAGGCTCAAATCAGTAATTATCCTTATTTTGTCGGGATTACCTCAAATTATAGTTGAAGAAATTCTGCCTCCCAGACACGAATTCTGCGTGCTGACTGTATTCCCCCTGTGCTACAGAAAAGAGGGATTTGCCCTAGAGAGATGTTTTATTTTTTTTTCTTGTGTAATCTGAGGGATCACCTTTTCTTGTCTGATATGATGTTCTAAAGGATTGCCTTTGCTAGATGGGGTAAAATATGGGGAAGAGGCAAAGAGATCACAAGTGACATTTTCAGAAACAGGTCACCTGAAATCTCTTCAGATTTCCTCAGAGTTCACATTATTAGGAGTGATATTGCTGATGCCAAGCTGTGAAAACTGTCCCAAGAGGCAAAGCACCGTGATGAGATAGTGAGCAACATGCTTGAGGCATGTGGGTGTCCTTGTTACAAAATAAGGAGCTAAGAGGCTTGACAATATTTTGCAATAAAACATTTTATTTATGTAATAATACCGACTTGGGTAATGAAAACTATGCCTACATTCACTGCGAGTTACTGGAGCCGTACTGTCATGTTTGTGATGATCTAAAGGTTTAAGTAAGGTACAATTTGCCAGCAGAGTTTACTAGAGAACAGTGGCAATGTGTATTTTCGCAATACGAGAGCACTCTAGGATAACAAACCATTGACAAACAGTTTAATGAAATTTTTTACAGATATTTACTGCAATAGGGTGAGGGGTGATTTTCACATGCACAGAATGTACAGGGGATGCTTCTGAAGAGCTCTCCAAAACTGAAGTTCAGTGGGCAGTTTGTGACAAATCTTATCAGTGAAGTGGTAAAAAGTAACCCAGACCAGATAATATTCATCCAAGGACTTTTAAAGGAAAGTTCCTGAGTTACTCACCCTGAAGCTTGGTCCAGCCATTTAATAAACCTTTGTGCTAGGTGAGTGGAAGGTGGAAAATGCAATGCTCAGCTTTGGAAATGATGCTGGGAAAGAGGTGAAAGACGAGATGATAGAGCAAGTGCACTGCAAGGGAGTGCAACAGAAGGCTCGAGATGGCTTTTATGAAAGGAAGACACGCATTATAGAGGGACACTTCTGCTCGCTGTGAAGCCATCAACTGACATATGCATGGAAGTGATTTCATCAAAGTAATGTAGTCGTCTTTTGTTCAAAAATTGTCAGTGAAGTCTTTCATCAAAATTGCTTAAAAATACCTTGGAGTAAGAGGAAAGGTCTTCTCAAGAGTTAACAACAGATTAAAGGATAGAGAGCAATGAATGAGAACAAATGGTTGGGCTTTACAGTGGACAAATCTTATTATTGGAGTCCCAGAAGATCTATTTTGGGACATGTGCTGTTCAATGTATTTTTGAATGATCTAGAGAAGGAGATGTGTAGAGAGGTGACAGAAGTTTTTGAGAGATGTGGAATTATTCTGAAGTCTTACATCTCTACATGACTCAGATAGTGCCACTACATGGAGATAATCACCTAGGAAAAAGCTTTCCAAAAACTGAAAGAGGGAGGCCAACAGTTGGACAGCTGTTAGATAGGGAGCAAGGCAGGGATATGGAATACCTACTTAAGAACTGAGGTTTTAGTCATAGATACTTCATCTTTGTATTTGGTTGTTTACGGTATGAAGTGTGGCAGAAAACCTGTTCTGTGCTTGCAATGTCCAGACTGTCCAGGTCTCTAATCGATGTCAGCTGTCCGAGAACTAGAACAACACCTTCATGTTGTCAACTAGGTTTCCTTGAAGACCTCAGGGCACCATAGGTGACGACCAGGTCCATTCAGTGACTAAGGATTTCTACTTTTGGAACATTCTGCAGAAAAACTGTGCTGCATGAATCAGGGCTGTGTGTATTACAGCATCCCCAGTGCATAAAGCAACCGAAAGGGCGATCTTGTTTTCAGAGTGTGTGCATTGCAAACATGCCGTGGAGCACATCCCTGTCCCATCAGGGCTTCCCTGATGGTGCTTCAAGGCAGCCAGCTCTGCAGCTTCCCTGGGAAACGGCTCCCGGTTACGAGGGAGGGATTGTTCTCCTTGACCTATTTGCTCATTACCTCCACAAATGTGATTTTGATTAAGGAATTTTCCTAAGTAATTACTATCACATTAACAATTCAGTCAAACAGAAAATAGTCCAGAAAGCAACGTGACGTGGTATCTGCCCTGAAGGCCAGCTTGCTCCCTGCCAATGGACTGCCAGAGACGGAGGGCAAAAGCCAGCTCAGCATGGCTTGTGAGGTGTCCCTAGCCAAGGCAGGTGTCCCCAGCTTTATCTTGCCCACTGAGGTACACAGTCCTGCAGATCACTTCTCAGGACTGTGTGTGGCTCCTGCTTTGTGTCGTGGTTCATCTGGAGTTAGGAAGAGGTTCTGACACGAACTCCAGATTCATGCATTAAAACCATTCTTGCTTTTGGTTGCTTGCAAGATGTGAAATACCTGCCGAGCCCATGTTCTGAGCAGTGTGAGAGAATGATCACACACGTGTTGCAAGGAATAGGCTAAATCCGAGCCAGTTGTGTGTCTGGAGCTGTGCCTCCCAACCTCGTTCCCAGAGGATGGACTTACTCATGCAGCATCGCTCCCATACCCTGCCCAGAGACAGAAAGCATCACAGAGACTGATCTGCTCTACAAAGCCTGACTTGGAGAGTTGATAAAAGAACAGTCCCACTTTACAAGTGCCCTTGGCACCCTTCTATGTATGTCATTGCAATGATTTCACTTAGCCACAGCATACCTTCTTGTTAGAAACTTGCCATTGGGGAACTCTGACAGAGTTTTTCCTGGCAGGATATTACAGAATGGTTGAAGTTTAAAGGGACCTCTGGAGATTATCTTGTCCAACCCAAGACTGCTCTAGACCTGCTCAAGCAGGTCACCTGGAGCATGCTGCCCAGAATTACTTTCGTGCTTTCTTTCTTTCTTACTTTCTGCAATCATCTGCCCTAACCGTCAGCAGCTTTCTAATGCAATTCTGAGGGAGAGCTGCCAAACAAAAAGGGACTCATTCCAAGACTTCAACAGTGAAAATATAAATATCCCTCTTGTTAATTTTGGGTGCCATAATCCATCAGTGGCTGTCTTGTGCAATTTAGCTCCATGGCATCTCCTGACATCATGGGCAATAAAGCATTTCCATGCTAATGTGGCTTGGGCAGGTGTTGAGGTGCTTTACCTCAGCTGCCCGTGATGTAGAAATGAGGGATGTGGGAGTACTGGAATGGTTTTGGCACGTGGAGCCCAGACATTTGGAACACAGTCTTTAAATGGTGCAGGCACCGTTGTGGCCGGTCGTATGCAGAGGTGTAAGCAGTGAAAGGCACAGGAGACCAGGAGCTCTTGGCCAGCATGTAAAGCTCTGGCCAGGGCAGCATGATGGATGGGCCAACAGCCCAGAAAAGGACCTGTCATTAAAATGGCTTAGAGTTGCAGCTGATGTGTCCTCTTTTCAACCTTGGCATGAAGAAATCCTGCAGAATCCTGCACCCTTACATAAACATAAATGAATCCCTTCTGTTCTCTCATTCCCTGATCTCTGAACTGGACAAAGCAGATAAGGATGTTTCACCTCTAAAAGAGCCTTGATACATCACCTGTAATATGTGAGAATAAGCCTGCAGCTGTGGGGTCCAACTACTTGCTCATTCTTGGAATCTGCTCCATCAGCCTTAGCACAGTGGCCTTTTGCAGCCAGGTTGGATATACTCCCAGCCTCCCTTAAACACACCTGAAGTCTGTTCAGGTGTCTGCACCTACTGCTTTACTAGTATTTTGCTGCTTCAGTGGAGGTAGAAAACTCCCATTAGTAAATCCTTACAGCCTCTTCATTCAGGTTTGGGAAGCTTCCTCAGTCCTTTCACATCTTCTCAATAACCTCTTAAGCTAGATTTGTTTACCTCTTTCTTAACTCAGCAAGATTATATTTATAGTATCACTCTTTTAGGTTTGTTTGGTAGTGAAATAGATTTCCCTTTGTTTCTATTTAGCCATTTACACTCCCCTCTGGACTGCTCTGCTGACACCCCTAAGAGCAACCAGTGCCAAGCACGAGATGCACACGAGGCCTCAGTAATACATTCAGGTTATTAATCTTATGGTTTCAAGTGCTTTACCTGCTCTTCCTCGAGGTACACACTGCACATTCCCATCAGCAGCTTCAAGTGCACAGCAGGCCTGGAAGCAAGTTGCTGTGTGTAAACTACCTCCTGCACATGCAGAGATGGGGATTCCTTAGGGATCCTTTGCTTTGGAACCCTTGGAAACAGGGCTCAGCAGCTAAGCAGCAGCTCAGCTATGGCAGCAGGCTCAGGGCACCGCAACGTGTTAGCTGTTTCGTGGCGACTGTTCCCCATAAACGTGGGCTCTTGTGATAAGGAACGGAGCCACTTTCAAGGGTCACTTGCAGAGGGATCCACGCCTAGTAACAGAGAAGCATGAAAATATAATCAGCTGATAAAAGAAAAAAATAAAATAAAAGCTGATAAAAGAATCTCTGATAATCAGGCAGTGCCATCATCTCCATTATCCCAAAGCCATATTTAAAGCTGTGGCTTTTCCAGAGCAATCCTTCCTTACTTTTACAGTGCTGTTTTCAGTATGTTTCCAAATGCTTGATAATGATGGAAAGAATCAACATCCACACTTTGTTTACAGATAAGAAAACTAATCAGCAGGAGACATGGACCATTCCTTAAATTCATAAAACTAAATTCATAGAGCAAAAACCATGGTGGAGTCAAACCAGAAATAGTGGACAGTAGCTGTGGGTCCTGGTACCAAACTCCATCTTATGGAAAACCCTCAACGCAGAGGAAATATGCATAAATAAGCACTTGGATTCAGGGCTTGGGTTTTGTAGGGATTATTGCAGATGGATATGAGAGAACTGAATGATGAAAACACTGCTCAGGGCACCTTTCAGAGACGACAGAGAGCAGGGAAAAAAAAAAAGAGGTAGTTGCCTGGTTCCTAGGAAATATCAATAACTTTGGTAGCAAAAAGGGTGAGGGTTGCCATAGAAGAGTGACCCTTGCATTCAGAGTTTAGGTAATGAAAGCAGGAGGCGTTTGGCCTTGTCAAATGCTAAAGGAGCTCCACTATTACATGAAAAAAGGGTGGGTTTTTTTTTTCTGTTTTGTTTGTTTGTTTGTTTGTTTGTTTTCCAGAAGAGATGAGCTTAGAAAGCTGCGCTAGCAGTTTCCTTTTGAGTTGGGAATAGGGATGAGGACAGGGTCAAGGACAGCTGCTAATCAGGGTGAAGGAGGAGGGGGAAGATATAAAGAGATGAATAGTGCAAGCACCAGCAGGGATGTAGCACTAGATCCTGAAAACAGGCTACCCCAGACACAAGGGAAAATGAGTGAGTACTAAGATCCCAAATGCCTTTGAGTATCTTGGCATGTTGTCTCCTCTCAAATTTATATAAGGGAATTAGATGCTTAAATCCTTCTGTAATCCTCAACAGGCACCCATAGCCATCTATCTTGAGTCGTGGGAACAAGAGCTGTTCCCAGTCTTTTCTGATATCAACAAGGTTTGACTCTTAAGAACTCTTTTTTTCTAACTAGGTCTCAGTTTGAAATGTAGAGTTCTAAAAGATGTTATTAATATTTTTGTTTCCAAATGAAAACAAGGAATTTGGAAGCCAAAAGTGGCTACATTTAAGTGTGTGAAGCAGAACAGCTTATATGATTAGACTCTCAATTCCATATATCTATTTATTGATGTACAATTATAAACAAAGTGCTTCATGACTATTAATAAGGAATTCCCCAAAACCTAGATGAGAAAATAAGTATTATCCTTATTTACCATTTGTCAAAATGAGGCATAGGCAGAGCCATGACTTGTCCTTAGAGGTCAAGAAGCCTAACATGACCTCTGAGCCTAGGACACTGCAGCCTAGCCTGACAGCTTTCCTTCCATCATAGCCATCACTGCTGCATCTCTTTCCATCTTGCCACGTACACTTAGAAATGTCAAATGGGGAAAATTCAGGCACTTTGTTCATAGCACTGATTTTAACCTACTTGTAGAGAAAGTTTAAAGTACTTGACTTTGGTAGCAAATTAGGATGTGGAACAGTTCAGTTATGTTTATTCTAGTCACCTGGGGAGGAAACTGATAAGAGCAAGGTAGAAGAAAAGATGGGAAAAGTAAAATGTGTGAAGTTTTTCCTAACTAGGTCTCCAGAGCGGCTGACAGCCATCGAGTTCCTGGTGTGCCTGGATCATCAGACAAAGACTGAGAGTTTCCACTTTCCCATCCAGACATTGTCACCTCCAAGAATCATCTCGTAGACCAAAGTCAGACCTCAAAGGCTGAGCAGGTCTCCCAGGGTTCTATATGCAGTGAAGTACACAGTGTTGAAGATGGTTTCATCTGTGCTATCTTGAGATAAAGGTGTTCATTTTTCTCCACTGAACACAGAAGTTCTAAAGAACACAGAGCAAGTGGACAGAGGAAAGTTTAAATATCTTGAGAGCTAAGTTAGGGCAAATGAATCCCATCTGCAGGAGACTGAATCTTATTTATTTGACAGTAAATGGGAGCTTTAATTTTTACAGCTAAAATTTCCAAGCCAGGAGTCCCTTGCTCCTTCTCAAACCTGGCACACAGAGCCTGGTTAGTTAGTGTGTTTGGACACATTTGCTTTCACAGAAAATGTTTTGGAGCTCAACCACAGCCTTTTTTTTGTACATACATCTCATCTTGTGGCAATTTAATTCCTCCCCATTGGTCTTATCAAGTCTGAGCACCTTTAGATATATCATTTTTTCACCAGACCTTTCACAGCATGTCCTGAAAGTCTTCCAGCTTCTTGACCTCCAAGTATTCCTATTTACCTAAATCAGAAACCTGGGTCCTACTAGGAAGAACAATGAGCTTCTCTCTCATAAAAAAAAAACACTCAATCATGAAAAATTATCAGAAATATTTTTTTCTGCTGTTCAGCAGTGCCGACACTGCTGTCTGGCCATTGCTACATGTGCTAAAACATGTAGCTCCTTGAGCACAAAGAGCACCACGATGCGCATGGACAGCTTTCCATCCAAGCATATCTGGCATTTCCCTCTCAGCATAGTAGAATCACTTTACCAAAGGCACCTACAGCAGCTGGCATCTGTCAAGCTAGGCTGTTCATTTGGAAGCGATAAACTGCTCCTGCTTTTATTAAGGGCAAGGTCTTTAGTGCATGGATGGCTGGTCACTTACCTTACTTCCAGTCTCTCGAGAGCTGGGTTAGATCACTCATCTCAGCAGGTGACATTAGACTGCAGGGGCAGGACCTGGGCAAGGTATTACAGAGTTTGTGCCTTCTTAATCCTTGGACTGGAGCATGAGCATCACAGAAATGGAATAGAAACTGTTACTCTTCCTTCGTTTTGGAATCCTGTCAAAAGTTGTCAAAAGAGGGCTGTGTTGAATTTTGAGCAGCTTGGTAGACAGTACAAAGACACAGCAGCACGTGAAGTGACCCGTTTAGTGTTCACCTCATCATAGGTGTGAGATACCTTTGTAGTTTAGTGTCCTAGCTACGTACAAGGCTAAAAGAAACAAAGAAATACTGGAACCAGAGTCGAGCCGTCTGAAGCAGATGGAGATGCAGTGTCAGAATGGAAGGAGTGCTTGGATCTTGTAAACAATTCCATAGTTTCCTGGAGACAGAAGAGAAAGTGAGTTCTGTGTTTGATTAAGGAAGTCTTAGTAAAAATAAAGTAGGAATATGCAGGAATAGATTGACCAAAGCCCTGTCTTCATGATGATGTAATACTTCTGGGGCCAAACCTCTGCCTAAGTGCAAAGGGATTAAAGCTTTAAAAGAGCCCAGTGTTGTAGACATGGCCATTGAAGTGTTTGACTCCTGGAAAAATAGCTGCTCTCAGCCTATTCTTTAGCAGGGTTTGGCTAAATTACACCAATCTCTTTCTCTTTCCTGCCTCTATCTCTTCTTTATTCCTCAAGTTGCTTTCCTCTTACGCCTCTCCATCCTCTCCTTTCTGTCCTCCTGCTCCTTGGCTATGTGTCATGTGAGTGAGGCAGGAGCTGCCTAGTTTTGTTGTGTGATCTACTGAGATGAAATCTGACAAATTACTGAAAATTCCTGATATTTTGAGTAGTCTAAGCCTGAAACTGAGGAAAGGGGAATGGGAGAAGGTAGGACAAAACAGAGTATTAATATTAAGGTTCAATACATGCAGGATGGAGAAAATGGCAATAGGATTCTCATTGATATTTGAACCTAAGGAAAATGGCATGGAGATGACTCTACCATGACTAGTCTATCAGCTCTCCATCTGTATTCAGCAGGCCTCTTTGGGACCATGCTGTTGAGGGTACCTTGCCTAGCTTGAGATTAGCTGATTCTGGAAAGCAGCATGTCCAAGGAGCACGTGAATCCTTGTAGCAGAAAGAGAACTTTTTATTGGTTTTCCTTTTGGTTGTGGTTGTAGTGTGTCTGAACAGCACACTTTGTGCCTGGCAGGTTTTCATTAAAGGACAGAGGCTCCCCAAGGCCTCGTTCCCTTCCTCCTGCAGTAGCAGGGGTGGAGAACGTGCTGGGGTGGAGCATTTGCTGCACAGCGTGTTGCAGGGGCTGCAACAGTGCAAGGAAAGGAGCTGCCCACAGTTCTCTGCTGTTTATTTGCTTTTAAGACGCTACTGTGTGATGTTGATGACATATCTAGAGCCTAATTATTTCATTCTTTGGAGGTCCATCAATGACTTGCACCAAATGCACATCAATATTATGATCCTAGAAAGCACGAATTGTTCCCTAGTTGTGAAAGGCAGGTCCCAACCCAGATCCCTCCTTCACCTTAGGCGAAGTGGTATTTTCATACAAAGGCCTGGATCACCCACTTCAATATACTTCTTATTTTTCAAGTAACATGCAGAAATGAAGAGACACAAATTTAAGCAATTCAGCAGCACAAAAACTCCCACTAGGGTGTGTGGGGGATTTAGGATCTCCTGCAGTGCACAGTTTTGATTTCTATTAGCTATCACCTTGAACTTACAGCACTGCAGCCTTTCAGAGACATCACAGGAGGTCATGCACCTACCCCCCTGCCCTGTCATGTGAACGAGCAGGTGAATATTCCATGACTACAGCTCAGCATATGATTACCAGCACTTGTACATCCAGTAGTTAGAGCATCACCCTATTTTCCTTCAACTGTGAACTGCCAGGATCTGATGTATGGTATACCTGAGAATTTTCCTTTTTGAATCACCTGTACTGTCACAAAATTCTTGTGACAAATCAGTGACAGAGCTAAATAACAGAGGTAGGATCTCTGTTCCCTGAGCACAGTGGGAGCATTAGCACTGGCAGATTCTCAGACCTGCACTCCAGGCTTATGTTTTAACTCTGATAATGGGCAGCTTTTCCATTACAAGCAGGTGGAGCATTATGTCCATCTGCAGTGGTAAAAGTTTATATATATATATATATGTATATGTATATATATATTTATTTATAAAGTCTTCTCTTCTTCTCAGTATCATTATATATTATCAGGATACTTTGGGATCCCAAGGCAATTTTTTTCGCTGTATTTTAGGGTTGTTGCCCACACTGAACCCTGGCTGTAGAGCACTGCAACATGCCTGTGATGGCTCCTGCCCTTCAGATTATGCTGGGCTGATCTTTCTATCAGCAAAAGAGAGCTTTGTTATAGTTATCCTCAAGCAGTCTTCTGTGGGTTTTCTTTTCAACAATCTGCATTGAAGATTGACATTCTCCAAACGGGAAAGAGAAAGGTTTTTTTTTTTTTTTTGTTCAAAATAAGCTGTGACTTCAATATAATGTCAACAAAAAAAAAGGAAAAAAGAAGTACAAAAATAAATGAAAACCAAAGAGAAATGTTTGATTGGGCTGACAGAATGTCTTATTTTCTTTGTTATGTTCAGGCACCATATATATGTGCAATTTCAACCCTTGAGTCCATCCAGCTTTGTCTGAGGTCTCTGTTGATAAATGTTGGTGCTAAATTGAAGAGCTAGGTCCTTTTGCTTTCCTCTGGTTCCCTCTTTCTTGCGGCGCAGGCACAGATGAGCACATTTCACACACATTCAGCATCTAGATGCAGAGAATTTAGTCTCCGAATGCCTCGTTTTTCATTTTATTCATGTTACCAGTTACCTGAGCACAGAGGGAATGTTGACTTGGGATGATGCAGCCTGGATGCAGTTGCATATCACTGTGCATTGGGGTTTGTCTTTGTCCCTAGTTCTCTTGTGGAAGAATATTGCCTTTTGGGGCTGTAGTCTTTCCAAATAGGCTGCCTTACTGCACTGTGCAATGGGAGTCCCAGTTGCCTCACTGTACTTCTCCTGCCTTCAAGTTCAGGTTCCAGCTGCAAATCGCTGTAAAATGGGGCGTAACTGGGTTTGATGGTTGGAAGAGAACAGAAAAGCCCCAGTATTGAGCAAGAGCAATGTAGACTAGAGAGAGGACACATATTCCCATAGGCCACCTGATAAATCTGTGTTTTCCTCTTAAAACGTCCAGTGAGAAATTTACCAGAACAAACTGAAGTCTAAATTTCTTGCTCTTCTGTGGTTGGTTCTTCTGTCTTATTACATATATGGTTTAATTCATGTTTCTAAAAGAAAGTCAACAGAATGAGTCAAGCACAAGGACTCTGGTGACTACTTAATCACAAGAGATTGTTCTTGGTCATTATCATCACTACTGTGTGACAGCAGAGCCATGTGAGAGGTGTCATGTACTAGTCAACAGTCTGACTGGTGTGGCTGTTCAGCAGTCATGAAACTGTAAAACTAGCAGAAATGCCTGGGAAGCAGCAAAACAAATGTACCATGCAGGCCAGACAGTTTAATGCACCATTACACATCATTGCCAAATCTAGCTCTTTAGCTCAATGTTTGATCTCTTTCATTCTGTGACTCTTTCAGGGCTTTCTCTTTCCAAGCTTCTCAATTTGCCACATTCTCCATCCTTCCCACCTTCCTCCAGAGAGAGCTAATTAATTATATTGAAATCTTGTGTGTACAGCTAGAACCCTTAGAAATTATTGGTAAGGGCCAAAATGATGCACGCTGGGAAGTAAAATGAGAAAATATTTCCATAACAGCTAAAGAGTTTGAAAACCAATGAACCAAGGATAGACTGCAGAGTGAAAAAACAGTATAGGGCACATTTTGCTAGAAGGAAAGGTGCCCAATTCTGTCATTTCTGCTCTGTAACTAGGAATCACTGTTCGACATGCAGTCCATTAGCTCATACACAGCTGCAGTTGACTGGGAGAAATTTGGAAGACCGTAATGCGTTGAAAGGCTTCGCTAACGTGTGTCTGACTTCCTTTCTGAATTGTGATATTCACATGGGATTAAGCTGTCGGAGAACATGTCATCAAGCTCTCAAGCTCTGGAAGGAGTCACTTTTGTCATCCCCCAAGCTGGCAGAACTGGGTTGTACAGTTGCACAAAGTGCAACCAGACCTCCCTATGTGAAAGCTCATTGTTTCGAGCAGATCCTTAGTCTGTTGTCGGTGCATCCGTGGGCAGAACAGCAAAAGCACACCCACCTATGCATACTGTGTGAGTACCACCAGCTGGCGGTGAAGCAGCCATCTGCATGGGTGGTGGGTGAACTGTGAAGCACATCATATTCACGTCTCTTTTCATAGCAGCCTCTGATTCTCTTGTACAAATATGAGAACAGCTACTACAGGATCTCCTGGACCATGTGGCTGTGCTCAGTGAGCTCAGCAGGTCAGGTAGCCTTGTCCTCTTGGTTGGCTGTGATATTTGTGTGGGAGCATCCAGGGCTGGGTACGCCTGGGCTTGTCAGTATTTCAGTTCAGGAGGAGGACTGCAGCACCTCTTGCTGTGTCCCAGCTTTCTAGCATCCAGCACAGGGCTACAAATATGATTAGGGGACTGGACCATGTATCAAATGAAGAAAGGCTGACAGATCTGTGCCTGAAGAAGGGGATCTTATCAGCTAAAGAGGTCATGGAGTTTCCTTCTCTGGAGCTATTCAAAATCCCCCTGGATGCGATCCTGTGCAACATGCTCAAGATGACCCTGCTTGTGCGGGGAGGTTGGACTAGATGATCTTCAAAGGTCCCTTCCAGCATTAGTCATTCTGTGATTCTATGTTTCTGTGATTTTGGTTATCTCTGAAGATGGAGACTCTACAACCTCTTTGGTCAACTTGTTCCAGTGCTCAGTCATCCTCACAGTGAATAAATTTTCCCTTAGATTCAGATGGAACTTCCTGTGTTTCAGCTTGTGACTATTCCCTCTTGTCTGGTCACTGGGCACCGCTAAAAAGACCTTTCCTGGGATGTGGCAGGCTGCTTACTGCAAATGCTTTAACAAGTTTGTTTAAGGCAGAATGTTCTGACACAATTTTCTTCCTTTCCAGTTATTTTAGAACTTGTGTGAATGGTGACGTAGGGTGTGAAAGTACAGCCGAGGAGATTCCCTCATCCAAGTCCCTGTGCAGACGACCCTTCCATCATCCCTAGTGCTCCTTTATGGGATGCTCCTCCCAGTTTGGAATCAGAGGCAGATTCTTTGTCACCTTTCTGGCCACTGAGTTTTCCTTTAAGTCACATGCTGAGCCTATCCCTGGACCGGCACTGTGTCCAAGTAGGCTGCAGCCACCTTTTTCTTGGGAAACTATCACCTGCTGCTGGGACTTGTTGATGCCTTGTGATGAGGATCGCTCTGTTTTTCCATTTCCTCCTATCCCCCTCTCTTCTTCATATTGTTGTCTTTTCATAAATCACTCTTTTATAGGATCCCACCACTTTCTTCTGAATAACAGCTCTTTCTGATTCCAGAGGCCGGAGGATGACCTGTCTGTGTCTAGTTCCAGACTCTGATGGAATTTGTACAGTTTTGCAGTGTATCTGTGGCAGTTTGACCTAAGAGCCTTCACTCTTGAATCCCCTTGATGTTTAGCCCCTAGGGTAACAAAGTTCTCCCACTGGGCCTAGGGCTTCCCAACCTCCAGGTCAAGCCATGCCTAGCAGAGATCAAGAGCAAACATCTCTGTGTTTGTCACCTTGGGGGATCATCCTCTTGCATTCTGGTGTCCCTGTTGTGGAAACACAGAGCTCCCGAGAGGATAAAGGAGCATCAGAATCAAGAACTGCTGCACAAGCCTGAGGGTGACATGAAGACCTAATTTCAGTAGAATGGTATCTAAAATAGATTCAAACTCTAATAATGCACATCTGATCCTTCCAAAGGCATTTGGATATCTAAGAATCTTTAACCTGAAGGTTCTTGCTGGTGACAATCCCTTAGTATTCTCCCTCAAACTGTGGAAAACAGCCTCTACCTTCTCTTCTGCTAATACCCTTGAAGTGTGTGTGCGGTGTGATCAACCCTCCCTTTGCCCTTAATCACTTTCTCCCAGCCTATATAATTAAATTCCATCAGGTATTGCATCTAATTTTTGAGGAGCTCCCAAAGAACAAAAGCCAGTTCAGTCACAGGCGAAGAGAACAAATTAATTAGAAGGGGAATATTAGACTCTCTCCAAATTAGACCAGCAGATCTCTCACAGAGAAAACATAGCCTGGTTGGTTATGATGCTGTTCACTTCCTGAGCAGCTGCTCAGTTCCAGAGGTTTATACAGTACTCAGAGTCACAGCATCGCTGGAAAGTGGATTAGGCTTGCAGCAACCCATGCTAAAAGGCACTCCAGGCCATGATTTCCAAGAACAACATAGGGAATCGATGGCCTTGTGTCTCTCATGAACAACTGTGCAAGTTGTGCCATCAGATTGCTTCGTGGTATTTTGGGAATGTCTTCCTGCCATATCTCTGCTTATCTAACCTCCCAGAAATGGCCGTTACTGGGATATGGAGCTCTGCATAGCAGTATTTACCAACATTCCTCCCAGCTGTGGAGATCTTTATGAGTAAGCACTGGAATTATCATATAAAATCATATCAAATACCCAGATACCACGCTTTAGAAGCATCTAAACAAAGAAACAGGCAGCACAAGTGCAACTTGCAGTTACCTCTAGGAATTTACAGTCTTGGGAAATTGTCAAGCCTCATCGTATGTAATAAAAAAAGCATATAGATTGTGTTAGAAACCGAGGGACGAGCACTCCACATGGAGCACATGTCCCAGGGTGCCAATCCAGCCCAGAGAGCACCAACACAAAGATAATGTATCTACAGCTGCTAGACACCCTTGAGCAACAAAGTGCTACCTCCAGGTGATTTAGGACTAAGTAGAGGAAACAAAACTCCAAGAGACAGAAGGGGGAGCTTTCGGAGGAGTCAGGCTGTTGAAATGATGCTTGCTATTTTGGTAAAAAGGAAAGGTTTCTAAAACAAAAACAGCCTAATGCATCCTGACCTTATTAATGCCAGGAATGTCCATTTGTAATGTGCCTGCAATTCCACCAAGCGTTGGCTTCTCCACATCTCCCGTGGTGGCCAGCACCTGCTGATTGTCACTCCTGTGTGAAATCGGGTGCCCTGGCTGCCCTCCTGAACGCTCGAGACAGGTCCAAGTGGAGCCCTGCGGTGCAGCTGAATGTACCCGTGGCTCTGTGATTTCCAAGGAACATTACTGATGACAGCAGCACAGCAGGAGTGGGGAGCACCAGCAGTGGGGAGATTAATAAACAGGCAACTACTAATGATTCCAGTATTGAATCTGCTGGTTTGCGCTCCTTCTCTCACAAAGAAAAGAAAACAGCAATAGAAGAGTTTCATGACAGAACCTCATTAGACTAGGAGTCTAAAGGAACTTGCTTTCCTCTGGCATATAACATCATAACCTTTGCCTCTCTATTTTTTACCCAGGCAGTTTTTTTTCTCTACAGCTTTAAAAGAGTGATTGAATTTAGAAAAGATCCAGGACAAACCCAAATTTGATCTCTCTACTGCAATATCCTGAATGGACATGAGCAGAGCTAGGATCATTCTTAAATATATGAGAGCTGCTTAATATTTGTGACATAATCAGGTCTAGTATTCCGAACGAGGAGTTAGGATGGAGCTTGGAGAGCTGCACATCCTTGGGAGGGTCTCCGTGTGTATCCCCATGTTGTGCAGATCTTTGCCCTGGCCCTTGGGAATCCGCAGTCTCTTTACTGGCTCTGTGTGTGAGCAGAGAACACCCGAAACCATCCTGCTCTTCCCAGCTACTAGGAAAAGACCAAGTGCTTCATCAGTCATGTTATTTGCTCAACATCATTCGCTTCCCTCCCAAAGTCTCTCCAGTTCCACTTTTTGCTGAGGTTCGTTAGTAGCTTGTATGGTATTGTATCCTTCAGATTAATGTTTCTTCCCATCTTAATCAAAAACAAATGCGTTTTTTTTACCAAATTCTCATCCTTTAATATCAAACTTTTATTTTTTTTACTGTGATAAGAAAGCTCTTTTCTTTACTCCCGATAGTACCTGGCCCTTCAGAAAATCGCTGAGGTTAAGACATATTTACAGGTACTTCTCCTTTTATCTTTCCTCTCCTAGAGATTTCCTGAGAAATGTATTTTAAGGTTTTGGCTGTTCAGAGGTATTTGGGAAAGCATTAGGACCATTTTATTTTGCTGACTTATCCTGAAGGAAAATTAAGATATCCTCACCCTTTCCCCATAAGTCACTGGAAAATTGTGTGTTCTGCATTGTCAGTGGTAATGGTAATACATGGGTAATATATTTCCAAAAAATTTTGATTGTTGAGAAGTCACTTCATAAACCAAATGCATTTGGGGACTTTTTCTGAAGTTTCTTGGCTTCTTCATTCAGTAAGATAACTGTAAATGCAATGTAAATTGTACATTTTGACTATACCTGGAATTAATATTTGCATTTAAAATCTGACAGGCATAAATACAGTTTCACTTATTTATCTCAAGAGTTGTTACAACATTGCAAAGAATAACCGAAGTTTCAGATGCTCATGCAATCAATACAAAATCTCAATTCAAGACTAGAAACTGCAAGTTGATTCAAAGTTCATTTTATCTCTCTTATCTTCTGGAGGCTTTCCATTTTCACTGTAATTTGACAACAGCATACTCATCTCCTTTGCAGAAGTATGTTTCTCTAGTGTATTGGTTCTTGAGATAATTTTCTGAACACTTGTTGTCACAAAGTATTAACTCTTTCCTTCTGTTCCCACTTGCTAAATCGCATTACAGAAAATTAGAAGAGCGTTCAGCACTTCCCTCAGGTTATTTTTCCATGTAAGTAATTGCTGCTGTTTCCATGGGAAGATTGTAAAATTGAGGTTCAGGAAAGAAGTGTCTGCAGGAAAAGGAAAGAGCTTTCCTACAGAAAACAGGAAAGGAGGTGACTGCTTAGTTGTAAATAGAATGTTAGATATAGACTATAATTTCCAAGCTAAAATGAGGAAAAAAAATCTATATCATAAAGTAACTGAAGAGGCCCAGCTCTGTCATATCCCCAAGTAAGGAACATAAACATAAGCTCTATAAACCCATGTAATCTTAATAATACAGGACCCCTGGCCCCGGGACAGCGCTGGCTCAGGATGGCACGTAGGCACAAGGCTCATGTTGAGCCCATGCTCGTTCACGTCCTGAATTCTGCCCAGAAGCTCAGAAGGATGTGCTAGAGTGGAATTGAGCCAAGGAGACTATAATGACTTGTTTGTGTTTCCTGTGCTTGGAATACCCTCTGTGTGTTCAAAAGCTGATATTCAACTGGTGACTGAATCTGGGAGAGGGAAACCTGGATGTAGTTTTTAAATGAAGGGCTCTTTCAGCATGTCACCTCAGTTTCTTAGTGTGAACAACTTTCTCTGTTACAATTCTTTGCTTGAAAACCTTTCTACCTATCAAATTTCCAAAGATACCTGTCAAGATTTGGTCATCAGTGAAGTGGTGGAAACCAAAGATCCCAAAACACATGTTTGTGTTCAATGATACTTGCATGTGTTGTCATTGATCCTCCATTATTTCTGATTTCTATATGAATTCCCACTTCATGGGACCTGTTTTCAGGAAATAGAGGTCAGCCCATTCTCTTGACAAAGCAAAAGTGTCTAGCATCCAAGTCACTTGAGATATCCTGGATTGCCTGGAGTTATTTAAGTTCACTTGTAGTTAACTACCACCTCTGTTGGCTACCTTAATTAAATGCAGAATATTAAGTATATTCAGTGGAACTAAGATTCCTTAACACAAAGATCTATTGTGAGAAGCTTGAAGATATAACTTCAGTACTCATTACGGAACAAACAGACTAAAATCCAACGGAGTTTTGACCACAAATAAAGCAAGAGATACCCAACCTCATCTGGAGAGGAAACAAATCAAACCAACCACAGCGATTGTAACTGTGACAGCAAGTAAGAAATCCAAGTCATGCTTAAAAAAGCAGGCTTTGCTGCTGTGCTGAGTTGCTCCCTCCAATTCAGCATAAAGAGAGGTGAAAATGAACAGCAAAGTAGGAGCAGACAGTGAAGTACAGTGCTGTAGTACCAGCACAAAGTTGCTTGGGGCTAAGGCTTCTGAGGTCTATCCTTTCCTGCTCAGCACTGCTGGGGAGAACTAGTCTACCATGAAATTCAGCACGGTTATGTTATGAAAGCAGCAGATATATTTATGAGATAATTAAGTGATTTCTATAACATGTCATCCAAATAACTTTATGTAGATCTAAGCTGGCATTTTGTCTGACTGGAAACTTCTGAATTTCTTGCATGCTGATCTGGGAATTAGTACTGAGAGAAAGGCAACAGATTTATGACCAAGCAGTGTTATACTCAGAATCATTTTATGGCCAAAGAGAACTTACCTCACATGGACGTGAGTGGAACTGAAGATTTATTGTCAGACTAACTGGTGTTTTAATATTGCAATCAAAATACAACAAACAATTATTATTAGACTGATTGTAACAATATTAACACCAATAGCACCCAGGGTAGATGATAGTCACTGAATTGTTAGCACAACTAAAACAAGCTAAAATCAGCTTGAGCCCAAGCAAGTCCAGACCAGCCCTGAGACCCCATGGTGTCAGGTCAGCACAAAGCCCGGGGCCTTTTACTGGTAATGACAAAAAACCTATTTTAGGGGCTAGCAGTGAAGGGCAGGTCCTCATAAGGGAGCAGTGCCATGGCATTTCCACCACACACTGATCTTTCTGTGATGCTAAGGAGACGCCATGGAACCGATGCTTGGTTTGATGATGCGTTTCACACCTTCTGTTCTGTCACACTCCCGAAATTGCTCTCTGGAGAATTCTGCCAGAGAAGTGTTGATTTTTTATTTTGTTTTTTACTGCTTCTGAGTAGGTGGAAACAGGGAAGATTGCCAAAGACTAGTATTCTCACAACAGACCAGCACAGATTCATACTTTGAAGCCTGAGAGATATGTGGTTCTGTTTCAAATGGGGCTAGGTTTAAGTGTGAATGGATAGTTCTGAATACCACCATATTCCCTTGGCTCAGACCAACGCAGACCTGCCAGCATGAAGGCATATGGGGAAAAGCACACTTGCCATTTACTGTTAACAAATGTTGAAATGCTGTGATTCAGGATCACTGTCTACTGGACCTAAATTCAGCCATTAGAGCTCAGCACCTCTTGCAGACGCAGCTATGTCACCTCTGGAGACGATGATCATCGTAGCCAACGTTGATGTCCCCACTCAATCCCTTATTTATTAGTACAACAAGGAAAAGGGATGGAGGAAGGAGACTGGAAAGTCACACTTGGTAGGGAACAGAGAAGCTATAGCCTGGAGTTTGGGTTCTTGGCAGGAGGGAAGAGTCAAGGCCTCAAGTTCTCTTGCAGAGAAGGAAATTAAACCTGCTCCTTCTGTGAGCTGGTGAGCATGGTAGGTGAGCACTTAGGTGGGTAAAGCCATAGACACGTTACTGCAAAAACCCATGGCATTTAATCATGACTGATAGTCTTGGTATGGAATAGTTTAAATCACCTTGCAGTAATTGTTTCCTTGCCATGGAATTCGGTAGTCTGATAAAACAGTCCCCAATCTCTATTATGTTTCCCTAAGAAAGTGTTATGTGGTAAGTACGAATATGTGAGTACTAGGGATAAGTGAACTGATTCATGCCCTGGCAAGAACAGAAAAAAAAAAGTTTTTCTCACTCTCCTGAGTCATACAAAACTCCAGCCGTTTCTGTATCACTGGCTGTACAATTATAGAGTGTGCTTAAGGACAGGAGAAAGATTAAAGGCTGCTATGTCATTATATTTTTGACAGCTCGAGTTGCAAGGTTCCCCTTGATGCATGACTGCCTTATATACCTATTTGGAGGCTGATCATGACTTCTGCTCTGGGCTCATGTCTCAGCTAATATTACCCAGGTGCAGTACAGATGCCATAGCATCACTGCTGCACGTGTAGGGCTGCAACAGGACAGGTCTCCCTCATACCAGTGGGAACAAGCAATTTTCACTCACAACCAGCCTGTTAAGTATCTGAGACTCCTCAGAACAGGAGCTCCAGGACCCCCTGGTTGCTTGCAGGTTTGCTGGTGGTTTTCTTGTGCTCATCTGGCAAGGATTCAAACCAGTAAATTTTAAAACCAAGTCTTTATAGACATATTAGTCTTGATTTACTTGTGCTTTTGCTGCATTTTACACAATGGCATTTCTGTCAATTGCACAGGTAGAGAAGGACTCTCCTTTCCCAAAGCAGAAGAATCAGGGTCCTTTATCCCTCCTGTGTTTGGGCCTGGGCTGCTTCTTTCCTTTTATGCAAAGTGGAGCAGCATCAGCAAAGGGCATGAGGGGCAGGGAAGGGTTAGTCACCCAGGAAGACATTTGTTGGTGTGAGCCCCAATCACTGATTGCATGAAGGGGCTTTTCCACTGTCTCTTCCCTCTGCCATACTGTAGAAGGAAGGAGTGAAACTTCTTCATTTCTAGGCACTTGAATATTTCTCTCTATGCAATTTCAGAGCCTCACAATTCAAAGCCTGCAATTCAGAGCCTCAAAGTGGTGTCTTTTATTTTTCTACCAATTTAATCCTCCTGCTTTGTGTTTTATTTAGGTATTTCAGCAGAATGTAAGTTCATTGTTGTATTTCTGTCATCTACAGTTTGTGTTGCCAGTGAGACTCTCAGCAGCACCTCAGTCCTGTATTTTGCTTTCACAGATACTCATTATTTAAGTTAACAGAATAGTAAAAAGTAATATTCCTGAAAGCTGGTACAGCTTCCAGCAGGTCTGCAAAATCAAGAGCAACTGCTGTATTTAACAAACAATTCATGAAAGGAGATATTGCTTTGGTCACTTATCAGAGAACTTAGTACAGCTTTTAGCTTTGTTTTCTACATCTTTTCTAATACCAGAAAGATGCATGAACACCACCTGGCCTCATGCAGTTCACGGACCTGGATTTGACTTGGTCTGCTGTGCAGGACGTGAGCATATTTTTGGCACAACTGCTAGTTTGGACTGACACAGAACTGGTGCCAGGGAGCTGTTCCCCATTGCTGTGATGTTGTGGAAGTCTTCAAATATGCGTCCTTTTCCATAAAGTTCAATTTCTAGCCAATAATTTTACTTGAGAGCTTCAGCATTCAGTTGTGAATAGCAAGCTTTAACCACTCTTTGTTGTAAAGAAGGCTGGAAAATGGAATGCAAATGCACTCTGAAAGCTCGTAAGCCAGAAGTCACACTAAAAAAAAATCGAAAGGAAAGATGAGAATCTTTCAAGATTTTCAAGAAAGTCTCACAAACGTGCATTTTTTTCCAGAGCTAGCAGAACTGCATAATGCTCTGATTTTAGGTTCTGTTTTGAACCCTTGGCTTGGGATGAAGCCTGGCCTGAGGTTTCTGGTGCACCAGGCACTCAGTTCTATGACACCTCACCACAAGAGCCATTTCCTTTGCTGGACCCTGTGTCTGCTAGTGAGGCCAGCCCCAGTGGGCACAATATGGCCCAGGACTCTATGGATAGGGCTGAGCTTTGTCTCTTCACTTGCTTTTCTCTCAGACAAAATTGCAAAAGCCTTGGGAAACATCAGGACCCATGGGGACCCTGACCTAGAAGGCTGTTCCTGCTGTGCCATGGACAGCAAGCCAGGCAAGGAGATGGACAAGGCCATCCCATGCAATCTGTTTAGCCCAGTTTGTTGCCAGGTGGCCACATGGGAGTTGAGGACTGTAATTTAATCAGAGACTTTGTAGCCAGCAGTCACACGTGATGGAGAACATGAGGAATGAAGCCGGCAGGGGAAAAATATGACAGTGAGGAAAAGCATGAGGAAAAGGAAGGAAAAGAAAGAGGAGGGAGTTATTCTGAACAAGGGTGAAATTATGGACAGGTTATCACATTCTGAGGACGGGCAGGGTGCAACTCCTCTGCATTTGAGGCTAAGGATGTCTGTAGACAGAGCAGACTGTTGTTCCTAGTACTGTCTGTGACTCACTTTTGTACTGGCCATGGCTTTACAAAGCTGGTATTCACCTTAACTAGAATTTGGATTATTCCCATTTGCTTTGTTCCTACGTTTATAGGCACAGAATAGACACAGTGATCCTGGAGCTACAGTATGAAACCAGAAAAACACACTGTGATGGTCTTAACAGTGCCTTGCCTTTCTTACCACAATTGTGAGCTGACTTTTGCTTGCTTGTTTATATTTTTTTAAGAAAATGGTTAGGTTTCTATGACATGCCTTGGGTGCCCGCTCTTATAATTTCTGTGTTAATCTCTGCTCCATGCTGTGGGGGCACCAAGATGCCTGATCTGTCTGAAAAAACAAGCATCCCATGTGTAACCCACCCAACTCCTGCAACACTTTGCTCAGATCGACGCGATTCTTGGTGATGGGTGGCAAGAGCTGTTTTTCTGGCTCCCCATGCAGCTCATCAGCACTTTTCCTGCCCTGAGAATTCTTCTTTTTGGACCTGGGAGCTCTCTCCTTGCATTCCAAGATGTTTATATTTGATTGACAGGATAAGCAGCTTGCTGCTCAGTTCCAGAGGAACACAGAGCCTTCTTCTGTGTGCTCAAACACCTAAGACTCATTCTTTGTCTCAATTTGCTGATAAGTGTAAAATAGCTCCAAAAGAATCATTCCAGCAGAAATGAACAGCTTTAGAGTCAGGTAGGCTGCGAGTTTTCCCCCCAGAAGTGATATTTTGTTCCTCTAAGATCTGTCTAAGAATGATGCTTGTGCTGAGTTATTTGGATGCTGGTACTTTTCTGAGTGTAGGGTTTTCTCTTTTTTTTTTCCCCCTTTTTTCTTTTTTTTTTTGCCCTAGGAAATCTTGTGGAAAGGATGAGGTCACAATTCCACAGTTCATCATCTGAATGGCTGTCCACAGTAGTCCCTGTCTGCCCTTCGCAGGGTGACGTAATCAGTGCTCAGTAATAACGTTTCTGAAAGGTGGATAACAGCATTTTAGTTCAGCTCTAATAATTCTGTTAAACCAGAGCTGGTGTTGTAATTGCTGTTTGCAAGTGGGTTTGCTCCATATGTGTGTTATGTGGGATGCAGTTGTAATGAAATGTTCCCTCTTTGAGCTGTATGCCCTAAAGAATATGTCTTTATTGTGTAGCTAGCAAAGCACTCATCCACTCTCTGCCCCTGCTGTATCTTTTCATGAAATAAGAGAGAGACAGAGAGAAAAAAAAAGTCATATTCTCCTTTTTAGAATTTTAGAAAATTTAAGTAGCATAAGTGCTAATCTTCCATTGCTTTGATAGCACACAGACTTTCCAAACTCCTGCCTGTTTCTTTTAATGAAAAATATTGTGAGCTTGTGTGCACCTAGGAGTGCGCAAGCATTACAGCACATGAATATAAGTATAACCAAGAACAAAGAGTGAGAAAGCAGGAGGGAGTCTATTCTAGAGGGTAAGACACAGTGCTCTGAAACAACATTTTAAATTTTATACTAACACCAGTCTTAAAGAAACAAAATCTCTAGAGAAATTGTGTATGAAAAGAGAGCATGTTCTGTGGCATGAAATCAGGTAGGTGAGTAGTTGCTTTCCTTTGGATGTGCTCGAAGGCTCAGTTGTGATAAAACCTGGCAGTTGTGCATCACTTTATTCACAGATCCCTGCTTTGCAGGCAGAGTAGTTCCATTTGCAGAGACGCAAGGGCGAATAGAAAGGACTTGACCACCCCACTAGCTTGCTGGGATGCTGGTGGTGACCCTGGTTATGAACTTATGGGTATCATCAGTCCCCAGAGAGGGTTAACACATGGTAGCTGCATGGTACACCTGGGTGTGAAAAGGTGACAGACAGCAGCTAATTTCAGCCAGAGCAGGAGATGTAAACAGGGAATTACTGGGAGCCTGAGGATGTGAATGTGCCAGGCCGAGGTGCCTCGTCTTGGTTATGATGCCAATCTGTTGCTACTCTTGTTTTATCTGACTTCTCTTAGGCCTCTGGTGATGCCTCTAGGTCCTGGGTTTCAGCTTCCCAGCCACCCCTGAAACATCCATGCGCGATTCCAAGGAAATGCCATATGAAAAGGCAGTTCTTCTCTGATGTAGTTTCACGTGGGGAGGGAGGGTGAACGATGTCAGTGATTCCTGTGGACAGCAGGTATACGGTAGCAGTCAGACTCTCCTCGTGCTGTTCACATTGTGGAGGGATGTGATGAGGGATGTCCCCATTTCTAGCTACCTGGGGCTCCACAACAACTTCATGCTCCCACTTTGTGCCTCACAGTGTAGCCCTGTTGCAGTGGATGGACCACCCTGGTTCTGCTGTAGTCTGCAGGACCAGGAAAGCCTCAGGGTAAACTTGAAGGCTTCCAGGCAGAGTTCCTTTCTCTCTGCAATGGCAAGGTTTATTTGGCTGCTTGTCAACTCGAAATAAAAAGCTCAAGTGTCTCAGAAAGAATCCTACTTTCAATGGAAAATTAGTGCATTGACATTATTGTTTTTAATGAATTAGAACATTTTTAGCTCTCACCAGAAGGCAGTGAAGAACATCTAGATTCAGCCTGTTAAAATTAAGCATCTAGATTAAATTCCATGAGCTTCTTTATAGCCCATGGGGCAGGCATCTACTAAGCAATTAATCTCTGTTGAACTCATGGGCAAATCCTCTTTTGTTGGAGCCAGTCCCTCTCCACCAACTGCGGAGGAGCAGCTAGATCAGAGCATACAACTAAAGGTAGCCAGGAGGAAACCAACCCTAACTAAGAATGAAACAGGCATGTTGGCTGGTTTTGCATAGCCCTGGAACGGGGAGGGCGTTCAGTTTCAGTGTGAAAATCTCAGTCAAGAAGAGATTATAAAAAAGTCTGTTTGAATAACAACAGCACCTGTGCTTAGCCCACCAGCTCCCCTCCAGGCACTTGTAAAAGTGGAAGCTGTTTTACAGAATTTTTGCACTGGGAAGCCAAGAAAAATGATCACACGTGAGCAGGAATAAAGAACTGTGTGAAACAGACGTAGCATCCCAGAATGTATCTGTAAAAAAAAAAAAAAAGGGAAAAAAAATCCTGCTACTTGAACTGCAGAAATGCAAGTTTCTCATGGGAAAACGTGATTCCTGTTCAAATGCTAATGGGTTGTTATCACAGAATCTCTTAAATTTAACTATTAAGTACTATGAGAAGGGCAGAGCAAGGTTCAGAGAGCAAATGACTGATGAACAATCCTCAATCTGCCAGTAAATTTTTGCTTTTTATATTCTTCCCTTTGCTGATCTCTGACTTAAACTGATCCTACCAAGGGATATATGAAAGACAACCCTGACTTCAGCTAGAAGTAATAGCACGTATTTGTGTGTCTCTTATCTTTGTTTAAGAGACAAAATTATGGCACTGGTAATGTGTCAGCTGGCTCTGAAACCATAGTAATTGATGGTATGTAAGCAAAGGTTGTTTTACTGGAAAGAAAAACGTGTAGCACATTTTAGAAAAGTGATACAGAAAAAGGGGGTGAATTGGGTATTGCATGCACAACTATTCCTGCAGCTTTCTCAGGATAGAAGGAAACCTACCATGAGGCAAGAACAACTTGCAGGGAGTGAGAGGCAAAGGTCTGCCACCCTTTCCTAAAACCTCAGCAGCCTGGGATTGCACGTACTACCTAGCCAGACGAGAGCAGAAGACCATGCTCTCTCCTATGGAAGCAGAAAATCCTTCTTCCTCTGTTCTGGAATCGTTTTTCTCAGCCATTTTATGAGTGGATGAATTCACATTTGAAGGTGTTTGCTACCACCTTGCATTACTATAAATGTTACAAGAAAACTATCTTGCTGTTAGAACCGCTAAACTTGTATGAGTAATTTATGTGTGTTTCGAGAAGTTTGCAGGAAGTCCCTCATTGACCTTGACTAGCAAAAATGTGTGAGGGAAGGGAATAGGCTGCTTTTAATGTTACATAGGTATGAACATTTTTCAGAAGCTTTGTCATCTCCTCTCGGCCATATATGAGGCCCCTCCAAGGATTTTCAAGCACGCTTGCAAAATGGCAAATTCTGGGGTAGGCCTTCCTGGTCGGTCACCTGCTGCCATCCTACCCCAGTGGGTAGTGGGATTTGGAGCCTCTCCAGTTCTACCCCTAGGCAGAAGGGTGGCTGTTTTGGGCCAGCATCCACTCTGGGGGGGTGGTCATCTTAAGATGATGGTGATGAGGGTGCCCACTCATATGCACAGGGGACTCTCATGACAGGAGTAATGCCCTGCAAAATCACTGCCAACTCCCAGGGCACTGGAATGGAAATCACTGGGGAAAAAAACAAGAGAAAGAGGAAAGCTTTCAGACTGATGAGGTTTTGTAGTCTCTGAACCTAATATTTTTCACATAGTTCCCAGACACCCTAAAAGTGTGTGAGAACAAGGTGTATTTGGCCTCGGTGTTGGAAAACATAGTGAAGGTGAAGGTGAAAACATAGTGTCTGTGGTGAAAACATAGTGTCTGTGGGGGGTGATGTGAGCCAGCCAGAACGTGGGCCCAGGCTGCGTTTGCACCTGGGCTCACGATGTCCCTCCCAGTAACTTCCTAGCTCAGCTCTGCTGCTCGGGTGCCCTGTCCTGCCACGCTGGATTTCCTGCCACCACGTTCAGGAGAACAGGGAGGCACCACTGACTTGTGCAGAAAGGCACTGAGGAGATGGAGACAAAATGCAAGAAGTTGCATTCCCAGCCCCCGAGGCTGCAGCACTTCCCTCCCCCAGCACTTATCTTATCTTTGCCTCTTTCTGAAATAAAAGGAGTAGAAAAATTAACAACATGAAAAAGGGAGGAGATGATAAAGAGTATCAGAAAAATTATCTATGTCCTCATTTCAGAGCTTTGCATGGTAGCAGGGAGGCACAAGGCCTCTTTCTTTTTTAAAAAGCTGAGTGTCTCCTGAGCAGTTGCTGTTACTGTGTTTTTGTGAACAGAAGAAGCTCCTAAGATGTGTTCTGCAGAACATTGTCACACTTAAGGAATTATCTGGGGATACCATCTAAGGACCAGAGCAAATCAAATTTAAAAGAGGAGGTCTGTTCATGGGGCTTGGGTCCAGTCTGGACAAGAGAGAGATTTGCACCTTTGCACCTTTGCTTTTGTGCTGAGATGAAAATTCCTGCAACAAGGCTTTAGTTGCACATATGCTGTTGGCAGCACAGCTGGAATTAGAAAGAATCGAAGCTTCATCTCTTTTGATTTGCAGCTTAGTTCTTTCATCTTGAAGGTGATGCCAGTTCCTTGAGAGGACTGCTCTTTGTAAAATGAAGCAGAGATGCTCAAATTCCCCCAAGTTTGGCAGATTTGGTTTGATGCATTATTGGTTCCCCTATCAGAGTCTTTTCATGCCTTGGCAGAATCAAACACTGCAATTATTCTCCGTCTTAAGTCTCTGCCTCTGTAGCAATTAGGCTTTGCTGTTATGCTATATTATTCCCTGTGCTTGCCTTTAATAATACAGCCATGTGCTGAGGCCTTGGTACTCGAAATACAGAGAGCTCAGAGAGACTGCCCAGGATATGGGTACACTGAATAAAAGCTTCTTTGTTTTCCTTTTCTTTGCAGGTCACTATGGAAAGGATATTTATCGAAGTGGAGGGCCAGATCTCCATAATTTCATCTCCTCCGGGTTTGTCACATTAGGAAGAGGACACACGAAGGGTACAGTGGAAACAATTTTTTGCTAAATAGAAAAGATAGTTTTAAATAAAAGGCTATAACTGAGAAGCTGGGTTCTAAGTCCTATGAGATAACAATATTGGACTGCAGTCAGTAGATTTAGTCTCGCAAATAACGCTGCAGGTAAAATCCTACTGGCAGAACCTTTTAAATCCTAGCGAGGGAGACAGTGGTGGGGTGGAGAGCAGGAAAGCCAGACTCCAAACTGCACTTTGACTTTGTGGTTCAACAATTTACACTGCTTTGTGTTTTCCTGGGTGCATGGATGCAAACTACCATTGTGCTACTGTACTTAAAAAGGGAAGGAGAAGGAGTGTAAAGCTGTCCAAGGGTAGGCAGTTACAAGTCAAGAGTGGGTTTTTGGATATATTTTGTTTGATTTCTGGGCTTTTGGGGGGTATTATGAATATTTTATAAAATCATTTCTTTTTAGGTCCAAAAAGCATATATTTTATGTGTTCATATAATCTGTGATATAATGTACAAACATGAAAACACAAAAATATACATATACTGCTCTGTGTATGTTCTGTGTATATGTACTGTATATATAATATATGTCGAGAGACAGATGTAGCTATATTAGATAAGTAACCATATATTCCAGGAGTTGTGGTGACACCAAAGCTATGAGATCTACCTCAAAGTAGCTGGTCACCAGAACCCCGATGAATGTTCATTTTATGACATTGTTGCATATTTGGTGAGTTTTTATAGTGTACAGTGAGAATATGTTTGGAACAGCTTTCTGTTGACCTCCACGCTCTGCCCAAGTCACACTGGTGCACTGGCAGTGGGTTGCATCACTGGGAGTGCAAGCATGTGCTGTGCCAGTTCTT
>NW_010583715.1:36352-93726 GCF_000705375.1 Tinamus guttatus | reverse complement strand
GCTGACTTATAAGACTGTTGTATATTTATATAGACCCAATGTATGTGGAGATACGTATATAGACACAATGTACTGTATGTGGAGATGTGTCCATGTGCCCGCCTGGTCGAATGCACCTGTGTTGTTTCTGTGGATGACCATGACTCGCAAGTTATTAAAAGACCTTTTTTTTTTTTCCCCGTATATTTTCTGCACTTTCTCAAATTCTCCAAATGTGTCATCCAAAGCAGTGTCGGTCCTGTAGAACTGTCAGAGAAGAAATATATATATATATATATGTATATTGTCTGTGTATGTCTGTGTGTGCTTAAATAAAGTTTACTAAGGCTGAGGCAGCACCCGTGGGACTTGTAATGCCATACCCTGCAATTACAGCCTGGCACAGCAATGGTGGAAGGAGAGCAGAGGAAACCACCATGAACCTTCAGGCGGGCTGGGAACTAAAATGGGTCAAGGAAGCACTCTTGGATGGCGTTTCACACAAGGTCTCCTTCTCCTCCCCAACAAAAAAGGGGTTTTACAGTCATGCTGTATCACCTTAGGCCCAACAGTGTGTTAAGAGGGAGATAGTAATTCTGCCCCAGCTGAGACATGGTCTACAGAGTGATGTGTCCTGATAGCCTTCAAGGAACACATGGGTAAGGGAGCAGGGCTTTACAATCTGCTTTTTTGTCTCAGACCTTTTAGTTGCCCTTTAAGCAGTTTACTGTATGATACACTTTTACCAATTCCTTCTCAGATAAAAATAAATTCTGTTTTTCTTCTTCAATTTTTCTTCTTTAACAGGGGCTCTGTTTTTCCACAGATGGACTTGTGGGACATATCTCCCACTTGCTTTGCTGGGAGTCCCACACAGCACATTCCCCATCATTAAGAGGATGGGAGAATGTAAAGCAGAAGTCCAAACTGCTTATCTACCACCTCTCATGGCAGTCACCAGATAGGGTGGCGCTTCCCAAATACAAAGCTTTTCCAATTGGAAGAAAGTGAAATGTCTTGGCTGTTTCTGAAGTTAAAATAACAGATTCACCTTTAAATTTAGTTTTAAACTACTGATAAGTTCACATCCCAATTAAACAGTACCACAATGACATTAATGTTTAAATTCTTAATGATAATTTCACAAGCCCCACATGACTGATGCAACTGATTAATGTGTGCACACACTGTACAGGCAAACCACCATATTTGCTTGTGTCAATGTGTAGATTTATGTTTGTCCATGATACAATTGTATTACCTATTTGTGCACTGAAGGACTTTGGATGTACCAGTGACTTAGGAGCTCTGTCAATAGTCTTGTGCCCTGTATCATTTGACTATTTCTGTAAGTACCCCAGAGAGATTTCCTATGCTCCCTTCAACCTGGCAGCACGGTGGTGCTTGTAGATGGGAGAGATGAACAATTCCGATCCGTAGCTGAGCAGCTCCGTGCTTAGATTTCATCCCAGTTGAGATCCAGGGCATGAGGTAAAGTCGCTGCCTCAATTACCGTTGGCCAAAAAGCTTTGTCCGGCCTTGTTGGTTATACTGCCATAGACGGGGGTTCTATTTTAGTTTGAACAAAGCTGATGAAGTTTATCTCAATATTTCTTTGCACTGGGAGACACATTTTCAGTGTTTTCTCAACTGTGTTTTGTGCTGTGGCAGGACTCCAAGTGCTGAGTAATGTTTGAGAGCTAATCTATTTTGGGAAGAAGACAAAGATGTGAGACATGCCAAACTACCATGGATACCAAATCAGCATATTCACATGTCTGACATCCACAAGCTTCTGCAAGATTGTGATTTATGATTCTTAGATGACACTCCACTGGGCAATGCATCACTGCCTGGCATTTAAGTCTATAAAATCACTGTATAGTGTGTTCTCCAAACCATGGTAAAGATTTCACTGTCAGTGTCACAGTGGACTAGAAATGAATCTGAAGTCTATAGGCCATAGAAAGTCTCCATGGTGAGAGACATGGCAGGGTTAGTCTCATCTAACTTTACATAGCTAGAAGTAAGATATTTGATTTGGACATCCGAATTAAGAAAATATTTAATTCGGACGTAACATCCTTCAATTCTATGTAGAGTCACTGGGTAGAAACTGGAACCTCTAAATGGGTGTTCGTTAGATGGGTCCTAGCACCTCCACCACCACGCTAGCAAGAGAGTGAGCCATGGGGAGCCAGGTCCTTTAAACATCAGAGGGAGGCAGGTGAATCCCATCTGTATTTGCTAATATGGGAGTAGATACTCTAATCGCTAAGGGAGTTGCTAGCAGAGTTGAGCGGTGCAATGAAACAGTGAGGAGCACTGAAGACAAGAACTATTGCATTCCTATGTGGACTAACATAATGGTAATTATTATAATAATTATATTGGTAATAATAATAACCCACTCAGTTTCTTGAGCCTATTGTCTTTCTGAGCATCTTGCTAGTCTCAGTTGCCTCCAGTTGAGGCTACCCTAACATAGACTCTGCTAAAGGACCTGGCAGGGCCCTTTTCAGTCCCTTGGGCTGGTGTAGACATTACCCAGCCACAGCACAGCATGGGCCAAACGGCTGCGAGGATGTCCAGCCACACTGAATGAGCAAGTCTGCAAGAGCAGTAAACTCACTCCAGATCAAGTACTCCACATCAAGATTGTTGAATTTTCAGGTAAAAAATATGTTTCTGTGTGTGTGTATATGTGTGGTTTTTTTCTTTTTCCCCCCCCTTTTTTAAAAAAAAAAAAAAAACTATCAGCCTTAGAGACCGGAAATAGGATCAAAACCAAAGTGGGATCCTTGTATTTCACCAGTCTGTGCCAGTGTTAGAAATTTTTGCAGACAGACTATGAGCTCTTATCATAGCTAAACAACTTCCTTTCTTCTCCTGGTAACTGTAACAGTATTAAATATAGTGAAGCTTTTGCAGAAAAAGTGAGCATTTCCCAAGTGAACTGAACACTAGAGGTCAGGGAACAGGAAGGCAGGAGGAATTTAGGCTCCATTACTTCTGGATCATCCTATAGGGAAAAGCAGGACTCTTCCTAGAAGATGCTAGTTTCTTGTAAGATTATGCCAGATCCTGAAGAAAGTGCAGCTAGGACTGCAACTTGAACATCAATGCTACAAACTCCAGAAGGACCAAGTGGTCTCACAGCCTTTCTGATGCCACTTTCAGAAATTTGACATCTCACTTTTGGTTCAGGGTTATAAATCTTACTGGGATTAACTGGTAGACATGCCGTGATTTAGGGCAGCTGGAAATGATCCACTTTAAAAAAGTCTGATCTGATTTGCAGAGCTCTCTTTTCTTCAAATGCCCAGCTACACTTGCATTTGGTGCAAATGTCTGCATGAGCTAAATGTCTACTCCCTTCCAGCAGTGCCAATAGACAAGATTTGAGCCGTGTACCTACATCAGTGTAATGTAACTTTTTAAGCCTAACTGTGCTGCTGCTGACATCGCTACAAAGCTGCACCTTTATAGCATCCTGCAGTGTGTGGGCAATGTGGAAAATGAACTCGTGCAGAGAAGGTAGCTGATGATCAAGCAATAAGAGTTTGGGATCTCTGGACATGGAGATCATGCTTCCCAGGGTGAAATGCTTCCTCGTACCCCAGGCTCAGAAATGCTGGAATCAAACTATGATCATCACTGATCTAGACTTGTATCTACAGATTTTAGTACCAGAGTGGCAAAATACAGGATTAAATACAGGAAAAAAAGTTTCAGCTCTTATCTTAGAAAGCCTAGACTGAACAGCAGCAGCACCTCATACAAATGATATTTCCTCCACTTATTCTGTGGTAGGGGAATGGTTTGTATACAAAGGCCTATGTTTTTTGTGGATGGAGGTGAGCTGCAGTGAAGCAAAGGATTCAAGAGCACTTGGTTTCCAGGTGGTGCATTCAGACCAGTCTGTGCAGACACCGATCTGCTCCTTCTGTGCTTCCACCTGATGCTCATACACAGGTGGTGTCTGAATAGATCCTACTGCAATAGGAGGTGGCAAGAGACTGTTTCTCCTAGCCTAGGACTGCTTTATGATGTGCTGTGTAAAGTCACATTTTATCAGGTGATACAGGTGCAGGTATGGCAACATTCTCACTCTGAAAGCAGAACTTACCTGTCTGGCCTCTGCTCATACTGCCCCACAATGTGGTTGGTACCGCATGCAGCAGCGGAGTTTCTCGAGGGCTCTTTTACCTGTATAACCTCTCCCGTGGGGTTCACTTTTCCAGCCTGACCTAGAGCTGTCTGAGTACATGTGCCTGGTGTGTGGAACTAGCTGTCAAACACATAGGGTTATAGCCTCACCCTCTGCACCCTCCTGATAAATATCCTGCTCTCTGTCAGGAGATATGATGCACAGGATCCATATACAGGAAGCCGCGGGAAAGAGAGATCTGCTATTATCAGTTTCCTGCCTTTTTTTTTTTTTTCATAGCAGACTACCTTTTGCATTAAATCAGTATTTTTTTCACTTATTCAGAAGGCAAAAAAATGTTTGCCCAGCCACGTCTTATAAAAAGGTCATCATTCCTTCACAGACCATGCACATGTGAAGTAGTTGTTCTGAGGGCAGATGAGCTGTGTATCCCTAGGGTGGGGATGGCCTCTAGGTTTGCCCTCCTGTACAAAAGAAAGACAGTGCAACTCTAGATCATCCGTAAGGAATGAGATTTTCCCAAGGTGCTTCAGTGTCCCAGCCCTTCTTCCTCTTCCTTTTCTCTCCTTGGACCTCCAGAGCTTTGCCAACACTATGTCTCTGCTGTTCCTGCTGTGGGATGTGACGCCCTCCCTCTGTATGGGGAGAAAAAACATGCAGTAAATGACTATTTTGCCAAGCCTGTTTGCTCAGGCCAGAATTGCCATCGTTAGGTTTATGCAGCCGCTAGAAAAGCTTGGTGACGATGACTGGCTGTGAGACATCCCACCTCAATATGAGAACCAAACATTTCCCTCCCAAGATGTCTTGATCTACCTCTCCAATGTATTCCCAAATTTAAACATTCTTTCTTCCTTCGTCATTTTTTATCCTGCAAGCTGAAGAATATCTGTGACAGGCTCTGTATTTTAGAAATGACATATCTGTATGCAAAATAATCTTTATGTAGACACCTCAGTGGATTTATATTATTCAGTATGCTGCAAGCTTTTCCTGCAGACATGATACAACACGTGGTAAAACGAGAGTGGGTATATATGGTATATATACTGACACTACATCCTAGCCTTGTACACACAGGGTACACATTCCCCTTCTGCACCCACTGCTGCTCCTTTTGGACACTCCAGCACAAAGAAAGCTGAGTTTAATTTTCTGGTAGCAATTTTACTGGTCTGTTGGCACATAAATATGATTCAGAGGCAAGTGGAGGGACGGTAGGATCTGCTCATTTAAGTATCATTAGGTGTTTGAGTATTCTGATTCCTCTCTCTTCAACACTGTCCTGGTTCCCTGCTGTCATGGCTGGTTCCCTGTTGCCTAGTTGGCAGCCTAATGTTTCAGTTTCCTTTTCGTATTTCTGGTTCATACCTCTGTTCTCTTTCATTACGGGTCTGGGCTAACACCTGGCATGACCAGCATCAGCCCAACATGGCTACAAAACAGTGAAATAAAGCTGCTGCCCCTCATCATTTCATTAGTAATCTCCACTTGCAGTAGACTCATTAAAACAAGGAGGAGGAAAACTAGGGAGTTGTTTTTTTTCCATGCCTGCATCTGTAGCACACCATGAATAGATTATGCAAAAATTGAGGGTTAGGTATGTTGAGTCCTTTTTCTCATTAAACACTTGTTAGACAATTCGTATCAATGGAGAGATGTCAAGCCAGAGCCCGCTGCATCCCAATGAATCATTTTATGCTCATCCTAGATAATACCTAATGATTTTGATGGTGTCTTGCAGTGTGTGCGCCAAGTATCATTCGCATTCTGATTCTAGATTAATTTCCACTATTGCATATTCTGACACTTAATTGTATTGACTTAAAAATAAGATCATTGGGATGTGGAAACGGCTTCGCGGCTTTGCAGAAAGATTCCATTACGCAATAGGGCATTTCAATCCTCGCTGAATTATTTAACTGACTTCAGACGCGACAGTCCATTTCTCAGCGGAGTCTGGACAGCTCTCCTTTTTTATAGCCCTCTGAATGAATAGCCTGGTGGGAGGAGAGCAGGAGATCATGGAAACCATGCAAATGCCTGCAGCAGTTGTGCTGTATGCCACTGCTGTAGGCAAGAAAGGGGGGGAGCGTAAGCAAAAACTAATCAATCCCTGAGGTTGTTTTCTGCCAGATGCCTTGAAATAAGTAATGTGAAGGTCTCGCACCCCTCCGCTTTCTGACAAACTGGCCACAAACCTGGTTTAAGCCGCAGCTTGGATTTTCTTGGAACCTGGCTTTCCAAGCTCACATCTCCCACGCTACCCAGCAGAGAACAGAAGGAAGGTTGGCGGCTAATCAGAGAGGCTTCTTTGAGCTTATTAAGGAAACAGCAGGAAAATGACCACAAGCAGGGCACAAGCGCATACATCACTGCTAAGCCACGTTATTCAGCTTCCCGTGGCAAGAAGCCCACAGTCACTCCACAGCCAGCTATTAAACGGTTCCTGCAATGATGAGGAAAATGTCCCCTGCAGGAAGCCTCGCTGAGGCGTGTGATGAGGCCCTCCTCATCAGCTGGAGATCAGACCGTTCACCACCTCGGCCCATCGATGGTGTTTTCGACTTGGCCCACCAAGCACGCGTTCAGAAGGCTGCAGATAGGGTTGCAGAGGATGCTTCCAGGTTAGGGTCGTCTCTTTGCTGTCGGCTGAGGAACCGCTCACCAAAGAACCTGTGTCTGAGCCAGGCAAGGCACCGGTGGCCATCCTGCACCCTTACGCACGTCCGTGTTCATGTTGGAGCTTGCAATATGTTTGGCAACCGGTACTGAAATGTGCAAATTTGGCACTAAGCTCATTCTGGCACTTAACAAAAAGTCAGAGGGCATCTCAGGCTTTTGGCTTCAGCATGTGCCTCCCATTACAGACCCAGTCATGTACAGCAGCTCAGGACTAGCCTTCCCTGCCTCCATTGCCAAGTAACCCATGTTTCCATGGCAATGTAAATCACAGGAGTTATCACAGCTGATTTGTTCTCTTTCTGTCATTAGTGAATTATTTTGCTTCCCCCTTCTGCATCCTGTAGACTCCACTCCATCCAGCATTTGCTCACTCTCTACCACTGAGTTTTCATGGATGGTTTTCAATAAACTAGTGTTCAGGAATGGATTTCCCTTTCTTTCTACTAGGTGTTAACAGTTTATCAAAATAAATTACAGTAGCTGAGAGGAGAAGAAAAAAGCCTTACTTATTATCAGATGCCCTTTTGTAGAGAGTCTGACAACTTTCCATGATGTTTTGGCAGCTACCTTTGAATATTGAGCTGAAGACTGGTGAAAAGCTGGCATTTACAGCCCAGCTACCTGTAAAACAGGGAATTTCAGCTGCACACCACAAACTGCTCTTTAAAGACTCTCTTTTGTATGTAAAAATATGATTGGTATATAAAAACATGGTGTATAAAAATATGATTTCCTATTACAGTGTCATTGGCCATCTCAGCAAGTTTTATGCTATAGAGGGATTTTAAGTACAATTAAGAGACACCATTGCACTAGGCACACTGGTTCTTTACCAGGTCACCATTCAGTCTTGCATATGTTTGCAGATTTTAAATAAAGAATTCAAATATTAGGAAAAAAAATAGAGATTCTTGGGTCCTGATAGTGTACTCCGCACTGGAATTTGTAATTCTGAAGCATCTGTGATCTCACTCATGTCCCTTTCACATCTAGGTGTCTATCTGAAAGGTGAGATCTTTGCCATGAGCAAGTTTACTGCTAAAGCAAAGCTTCTATATTGTATAGTTTACCTTCTAAATTACTTTGGGAGGAACGTTGGTTTGTCCTCTGTAAGGTGTCTTTGCAGACACAAACCTTAGATTTGCTTTCAAGATTTGCTGTTCACTCATAGAAAAAATATTTGTTCCTAGGAGCTTCAGCTTAGCTTTTAATAGCATAAAACTGAGGATATCCCTGAGTTGTAGGGCGAGCTTTTTTCTGAAAATAGATAAGGGGTCATGCAACAAATGCCACAAATATAATTGGAGATAGTCCTTGAATAGAAAATTTTATACTTTTTTATTCACTTTTTGTACTCTTTCAGATAGATCAGTCTCTGTCTCTTGACAGTGCTTGGGCCTATGGATGTGAGTCTTTTATCATTTATCATTTCTACTGTGGTAGTGTCTGAGGGTCACAGGTGAGGGCTGGGAACTGTTTTTTCCTGGATGTGGACAAACCAGAGGTAGATGTGCGCAAGTGCCTTATTCCATTCTGTATTGGATTTACTGGTGTGCATAGCTGAATACCTGAGGAATATGATCTGGAGGCCAGTCCCTGTAACAGGACATGAGGAACATTAAACATCAGATCGTTGTCCTGGACATGCTTTGTAAAGAGCTGTGATTTTCTAGGCATTCAGCTCTGTTCCCTGGCTGAAGGAATTCATCTTTCTGTTATTCCAAGGTGATTTTGATTTAACCCACGTTCCAAGAGGTGCAGAGCAAGAGAGCTGAGTGGAGCAGTCAAAAGGACAGTGATATCCTCTTTGCCTAGGCACAAAGTCTGTGGCTTGCCATGTGCTGTGCCCTTATCTAGCCTGAGCTGAAATCACATGTGCTGAACTATAATCTGTTATCGTGCAGATTAGTTTGGTTTGCCCGTGCGGTTCCTTTCGTCCTTGTCTTGTCCTATCAGCTGCTCTTACATCCAGGTAGTGTTGGTGCACAGGGTTGATTCCAAAGCCTAGTGCAGGATCTTCTCAAACAAGTGCTTCATTCCCATGAAGTGTCCTGTGGGTGCTAGTGCTCCCATGGAGCAGGACTGCTGGAATCAGTGTCTGTCGTCGTTTCTGAGGCTGGTGATTCGATTAAACCTGCAATTTGTTGTCTGGCAGGTGAAAAGCAAGAAGCATTTCTTTTTCACAATCTCTCTGATTTAGTGGCTGCAGAACAGAGAGCAGATTTCATTGGAAGCAAGCGATGAGGCAATCCCTGAAAAAGAAAGAAAAAGATGCCTAGTGCCCGAAGCCTTCTAGCAAGCAGTTCTCTTCATGACAGTTTTTATGACTCTACAACTGTCCTAGGATAAAGTGTGTTAATAGAGATATGGGGATTTTGCCAGTAATTCATATAGCTGACATGCAGTTTCTGTACCACAGCCTTGTTCCTCAGTGAAGCAGCTGATTCCAAGTACACTTTTTCATACTGATTGGTATCTTTGAATTGATTTCAGTGAATGATGGCTTGGATCTGCTGCAGAAATACACTTGTGTATGTCAGTGCAAGCCATTCCAGACCACTGTTCCTTACCTACCTCTTCCTTTTTTCTTGAGAAAATAATTTGTTTACCCAAGCTACATTTCTCACTCTGAGGAATGAATGAACGAATGAGAAAGTCTTTTGCTAAATGTAGCTTATGTTTCTAGAACAAATATGCTTATAATGCAAACAAGAATAGGTTTACTGGTCAGCTTGAAAACTGAGCTCAGAACCTGAGGGTCAAGGCAAGTTTTGATAATGCAATTGTTCCAAATTCTGTGGACTATGCATGAAATAGAGTAATTTCAGGGCCTTCATTCATGATGAAGATAGGAAAAATATTAGTGCACAAAGCAAGATACAGATCTGCTGATCTCATCTTCTGCAACCGTGTTTCTGGAAAGATCTGCTCTTTATGTGGTGCCATATCTGTATTCACAACTCATAGATTTCTCTTGGGAAATGCAACCCTTCCAATTTTTATTAAAGTACTGTGCTCTTATCTCTCCTTCTTATGTCATCCTCCTGCCTCTATTGTTTAAAATGTAACATATTTTATCCTGAAGTATATATGACTGTTATTATTTTAAGATATTCAGATACTATGAGTGTGCCATCTATAGACAATATATCCTCATATCCATTTCAAGCCAGGAAAGTAAAAATAGAGCCATTTGGAATGGGAATAACTGGATGTTCATGGTTGGAGGCAAAATATTAATAAATGCTTTAAAAGTGCCTGGCAGAGCAAAGTGAGGGGGCAGTGGGAAGGGGCATGGTGAAAAGTTGTGGATTAAAGAAGAGTGGCGACTACTATACATCCTTTCTGCATAGCACCTGAAGACATAGAGTTAAAAGTGATCAGTTCAAAAATGACAGCTGTATACGTTGATGGAGGTTTCTTTGTTGGTTTTTGTTGGTGTTGTTTTTGTTTTCTGAATGCAAATATTTGTTCATGGAATTGTTGTTCAAGATAAACTGAGATCATGAATGTGCAGGACATAAAAATATGGATCATAGTACTTAGGCTTGTAGTGAGTTATTGTGTTAAAAGAGGAGCAAGGGAAGGAATATGAACATTCAGTTTGAGGCATAGGTGCCTCAAACTGTTGGGATTAGAGGATTCTGCCTCTGGACTCTGAAGGGGAGACACATTTTGGTGATGTGCTTGATGGCACCTCAACCTTTCTTCCCAGGGTTCCTAGGCTTGCTTGCAGCTCAAGGTCCTGGCTGAAGCTCACCCAGCCTGGAGGACATCCTGCTTTGTTCGGTCTCACAGTCAAGGCAGGATCTTTAGCATCCTGAATTCTTCTAACTGTTGCACAGAAACTGAGCACAACTGCGTGGCTGATCCCATTCTAGACTATTGCTGGATGATTGTTAGTCCCAGGAGGTTGGCAAGGAGATTTCCTCTTCTTTCCAACCCCAATAGCTGACAATGGACCCCACTAGCTGGAGCTGGACCTAGGAGAATACAGGACTGGTACAAATAAAACAGCAAATTAGTTCAAGCAGTGCAAGAGGGCAATATGAACAGAAGAAAAATGCACAACCCACACCCTGCAGTGCTGTGCAAGAATGCAGCCCAAAGGATCTTTTGCATTTGAACCCATACAGTCCAAGCACATGGTCTTGCTTTGCTCATATTGTCTCTCCATCCCTTGCATGTTTATAACACCAATATGTAGGTCCTTCTCCTTACCTTCAATCTAGCTGCAGGTTAAATACTGGGAGTGCAGAACTCCAGACATGCCTGGCTGCTCCCTTCCCAGCCCTTCACTCCAAAGGCAAAGCAGGCAAGGAGACAGGTCCTGTCAGCAACTAGGCCTTTTTCTGCCCTCTTCCACGTATGGAGCCAAGTGGTGCACCCTGAGGATGTCCTATGTTTTATATGGCTATGACCCAAAGAACCTGCCTCTTGCTGCTGAAATACCCCCCCGTGGCTCAGCGGTGCAGCACCTTCTGACCAGTGTCACCAGTTCCAACTCGTCTTTGGTGGCTGATAGGAAGGGATTGTGCAAAATGATCATTTCTCATGCCACAGTGGCTCTCCCAGCTTTTCCTTCCTCAGGTAAGGTCCCTGTGTCCCTCCCTGTGTCCCTCCCTATGCTTCTGCCACATGTATTGCAGACAACTGCTGCTAGTGTAGCTTGAGTGCTCTGTGTGGTCCATTTATCAAACTGCATGTTTGAGTGCACTGCATTAAGGCCTGATTTTACCATTTCCCTGTCATTGTTCCAGCTACAAAACAAGCTTTCTGGCAAACCTTAAGCCTCTTGCATTATTTCTCAAAAGTGGCTGGCAGTCCTTTGAAATTCTTAACAGGCAGACAGCAGGGACACAGACTCTGACAGTGTGTGAGAAGCATAGACAGCCATAGCAGGTATATTGTGGGAAGATAGTGGGACAGAAAGTCCATGGTCTCCAACGTGCATCTCTCTCCTACCTGTCACCAAAGAGAGATCTTCCTCCTGCTGTCAGGAGCACCAGGCACTATCATGATTGTGTTCATTATGCACCTTTCACCCCTTAGATCCAAGCGCAGATTTGAGTGGAAGAAGGGAACACATAATAGCTACTGTTGGATTTTCTAAACAAGTCTTTCAGAGCTGCTGGCTTCTTTTTCAAATGCAGATAAGAGGGAAGTACCTTGAAATATTCAGGCTGAACTGTAGAAGAGATGCTGAAATGGAGATAGCAACAATAACAGAGAATTCTTACCATTTACAAAGCAATTTTCTCAGTGAGAGGTCTGTACAAATATTTCCCAGGAAAGACACCCCGACACGTTGGGAAACATAGTGATTATATCTGCCTGTCATTGTAACCCAGACCATGAGCACTGCAGACACTGAGATGACTTTCAGGGCAGCCAGGGGCATGTGGATGGAGCATTTTTAGGATGATCCAGGCGGTGTGGATGAGATAATTGGGAATGTGACATGTTCAGCCTATTCTTTCACCAAAACAACAGGCTCTGGATGCCCTCATGTAAAGATCCCAGTGTCCTCATGGCCTGATGACATCTGGCTCCTGCCTCTGTTGCTGGCTTACGCAAACATGGACAAATGTGTTTTCTTTGGAAGAATATAGAGGTACTACACACCGTCATTCAGGCCTTAGGACAGTCTCTGGAAAGGCTTTTGACAGATCTCTGTGCTCTGGGAACAGTTCTGGTGGCAATAAAATCTAACAAGAGTGTTGTTGATTTTTCCTGTGGATTCTATAGCAAATTTTGAGAAGCTTTTAGAAGAAAGGGGGCAGAGCTGGAGTACATAAGACTATAATGCAAAAAGGGCTTGCTGTGGAGGAGTTTTCCTATCAAATGAAGTAGAACTAGATGAGTTTAGCTTGTTTAGTCCAGAAAAAGGAAGGGTTGGACACATACTGTTGTTCCGATAAACACAGCAATGTCTTGATAGCTGGGGGGGAAAATCATGTATAAACTAAAGGACAATAGTAGCAGAAAAGTAAACTCATGAGGATGGTCATGGATAAATTTAGTTCAGAAGGATAAAATGTCAGTGTTTCTAAAAGCCAACCAGTTTTTGCATATTGGTACACTTGGGACAAGCACTCTAGCTCTACAGTATGGAGCTTAGTCAGTCCGTAAAGGAAAAATTCACATTCATCTTCATGGTAAAAGGATTCAGCATACCAGTTCTGGTTCTCTTTTTCTTGCTTGGCAACACTTTGAGGCATTTTGGAGCCCAGACAGGAGGATGTTTCTTTGATAATCCCACGTTGGCATCCTGGAATTCTTGATGGGAGTAGAATAAAGGGCAGTTTTTGAGAGAAGGATGGATTATCTGAGCCTCTTGAGTTCTCTTCTGAAAGGACAAATAATTTCTCCTAAGGACGTGCTGCTGTACCTCTGAGTATATATATCAGCTTCCAGTTGTTCTGACTTTTTCATGAGAGTCGTGTCTATTCCATGCATCCTTCAGAAACTGAGCATATGAGAGATAGAGCAGAGGAGGCAGCTGCTTTCCTTTCTTATCTGCCCACCATTTTTCTTGCCAAGATTTGGCCCATGCCTGGAACTTGAAGCGTCTCCAGAGTGGGGAGGTAGTTCTACCCCGTTGACTGGAGGAAGGCAGCCCTACAGCTGCTCCCTCTCTATGCTATTCTGTCAGAAACCCTCCTTTCCCAGGTCATCCCATGCCTTCCAAAGCTCACCAGAGCCTTGAGAACTCCCATATTGATCAGGTAGATGCTGTTCATTTCACCTTACTTACAGGATCTACATACTGCTTTTTTTAATCTGAACTGATCATGCAGACTCTCTATAGGTAGGGTGAGAGATGAACATCTCAGTGGTGGTCCAGCTCATCCTAAGTGCGCTTTTGGGCATCTGCCCAAGCTTTATAGCTAAAGCCAAGTGATAGCACAGTTTCAGGTGCAGTTTAAAATGTTATTCACTAACACTGCAACTGGAAAGAGCTTTTCTCCCAGCCCGCTCCCTCCCTTCTTCACAAAACATCTTCTCTTCTGCCTGCTCAAGCATTGATGTGGCCACATAAAAAGCCATGGGAGAATTGAAGCCAGATGCAACCAAGCCGGAGCTTGTTTGAACCCAGATCAGGTTGTTATATGCCAGCCTGGATGCTGTAGTATCACGAGAGCAGGTCTGGCAAGGAGCAAACAGCCAAGAGCAGGGGAGGAGCAGCGCAACTGTTCCCGCAGCATCAGTCCTGAACACGGATGTGAAGGTTGAGGTGAAGCCCAGTCTGCAGGGTTACAATACAGGGCATCACAGTTAAAAAGCACGACGTTATAGAGAGACTACCCCAGATCTGTAGCTGGCATCACATATTGAGATTTGTGTTACGAAGCACAACAGCTCCGGCTAGCACAGGCTATGTTTATCTTGCTTCTATTGATCCTTACGCTGCCACGGTAATTTCTTGTCCTTAAGGAATCCAGGATGTTTTAATGGTAGTCTTCACAGATATAGAAAATCAACAGAAAAAAAGAACAAAAACAACAACAGCAGCAATGACAACAAAACAGCAACTCTCTTGTTGCCATGTGAAAGCAGAAACTTTTGGTTTTTGAACCTAGCAGGTTATAACCACACAGAGAACAGAGCTTAGGAGGGGACTAATGCTAGAGCACAGAGGGGATGGGATTGCTTTATCTGCGTACATCAGCATAAGCCACCCTAAAAAAAGGTATGGCTTTTTGAAAATACAACCTCGCTCTCTTCCTAACACAAAGAGGGAGGACTAAAACACTGCAATCCAACAGTATGTTGTGCAAACGAGGTGCACAAAGCCAGGCTTCCACTGGGCTCTGTGAATAGTTCACTAGGCTTAGGGGAAGCCCACTTAGGTGTTTTTCTCTAGCATGACTTTCCCTTAAGGAAGGTGACAGTGTGAACATGGCTGGAGGCTGATTTGGCTGAACTGGAAGGATTTGAATATTCCTGTAGTGTTTTTTTGGGGCGCTCTTTGTTTATTTTTTTATTTTTCAGTCTTTGGTTCATTTTTAAGCCAGCTGCTGATATCATGCAGGGGCTTCATGCAGCCTTGCAAACCGTATGCTGCTAAATTAGTATCACAACCCAATGTGAGAAAAGTTCAGAAGAGCCCCCGGCCTCTGCTTTGCATAGCTGGAACACAGAGCCCCTGTCTGCAGAGCCCTTTGATGGCCCCCGCTGATGCCCAGGAGCTGCGAGTGTTGGAGACATCAACACCAGGCAGAGAACTGGGAGAAAAAAACCCAAAAACCAGAAAACATGTCCCATCCTCACCAGTGGGAGGGCTGCTTTTTCTCTAGCAAAGGCTGACATGGCAACACAGCCTATCACATAACTATCACTTTCTAAATGTATTGTAATCACTCTAGACATGTATCCTGTCATGAACAGCGCTGGTAAGGGCCAATAGGGCAAACAGGCTCCAACTTAATAGACAAGAAGGAGGCTCATTTTAAGGGGATTCTGGCACCGTTGCCTGGTTTTGAAGAATGGGGGCAAAAGCAAGGGCAAATATCAGAGTAAACTGGCCAACAATGTGAGCTGCAGGCTTTGTCTGAGTTGGAAATACTTTCTTTAGGAGTCACCAGGGAAACAGCAGCAGAAGTGACAAATGCTTTCAACTTGCCAACATTTTTTTCAATGTATATTTTTGGTCTTTCAGTCCAAAGTAAAGCATACATGTATCTCAGGTTAGAATTGCTTGATTAATTGAAGTGCACTCAGAGGGCTTACTATGGCACAGCCGGGGTCCTTTAGGTGCACCTTGTCACGGGGACCACTGTCTTCTCTGGGGTCCTCAGCTGGCTCCACTCCACGGTTGTTGTAGCCTCTGCTCCTGCACATGTGTCACGACAGTCTCTGCCTTCTGGAGCTGTCATCTGGCAGGGGACCATGACCCAGAAAAGAGAATGGGAGCATGAAGTACCTGAACTGCAAGTCAGCTCTCCACTGAAGAAGAATTCTAAGTTAAAATGTTTTTGTTTCCAGCACAATTTCATGTTACAGTAGTACTAAAAGGCCTATTCTTGGCTAGGAAACAGGTGTCTTTGTGGGAAAATGTGTTTGGTAAAAGAATATGTTTTGTAAATGTTTTTAAGGGGAAAAATACAGTCTGTAAAAACTCCCTCAGACTAAAAAACAGTGCAATCTCTTGATTTGTAAAGTTAATCTGGAAGAAATCCTGGGAAGTGAATTGCGGAGCTGTGACCTGCTAGGGCTTTTCCTTAGCTAAAAGCCATGTCTCTGGAGATTATGTTTAGCTGCAATGATAAATCCTGCTGAGATTTCTGTGCAAGGGCCTTGCAAAGAGCAAAGAACTTTGATTATCCCATTGCTATTTGTCAAATGCAAAGGACCATGTAAAAATTGTTTTCAACCTACAGAATTACTGTACTTTCCCTCTCCTTTTGATGTCTGAGGAGAAAATAGCCCTGTGAAGCAACTTGCTTTCTTCAGAGGTATTAACAAATCTTTCAGGGTCCCAGGGTGACATGACAGGTCTTGTCTGACTCATTCCCTTTAAGAGTGTCTCCTTCCAGCCAGAAATAGCTCCGTGTGCAGCCATAAAAAAAAGGGAATCAATTAATGTCTTTTATTAACTAGAAAGGTAGATAAATTCCCTCAATCAGGGCAATGCAAATTACTAGCTGCAATTCCTCCTTCCTCCAGTTTTCTTTGTATCTGGCTTTGTTTTTAAAAGTCTCTTTTTGAAAGTTTCACGTGGGTAATTTTGCAGCTGAATCTCAGGCATCCTGGGCTGGAGAAAGGTGTGTCAGAATGACACGGGATCATGGTCTGGGAGATCATTAGCTCTCTAGGAGAGTAAGGAAAGAAGAAAAGTGCCTTGGCCAGAGCGCACCTAGTTAAATAGGAGCGTAGGCTGGACCGGGAGAATGAGGCAGAGGTAATGGCTTCACACGGAGCGTGTGGGTGTGTGGTACATGGGAACTCAATGAAAACCTACCCTGTGCAACACCTTAGTGATATTTATATTAAGAAACGTTGCTTCTGGCTTAGCTGTGACTACAAGCTCCTCTCTTGCTATCATCAGCTGCAAGCACAGATTTCTTGGAGCTGAAAGATGAAGAGTTTCCTTGTCTCCTTCACCCCGGTCTGTACCCGCTGTCCTTGCATTGGTGGCCCAACAGTGACCAGGGACTATCAAGATTCCTGAAGTCACAACTCGGAGCGTTGCTGCATTCCCACATGGCTTCAGGTACATGCTGAAGTCCCCTTGAATCTAGTGGTTTGCAGATGTATGGGAATGCTCTGCAACCTTGGGGCAGTATTTTTCCGTTCAGTATTCATCTTCCAATACTTACAAGAGGCCTGAAAATGTCACGGTTTGTATTTTCATTGCAGCAATAGCAAATATCTCCCAGCATAAATTCTCATGGGCATTTTGTTATCCCTTCCTTTAGCTAAGATAGGCACCAGCAACTGGCCATATACGCAGATAAGGTTTCATCCAAAAACCTGATTACTGCTCTTTTTGAAAGAAAAAAAATAAAAGATTTATTATCTAGGAAAGCAAAAAAGGAATCTGAATTTATGCATTTCCTCATGAAGTGAGTGCAGGGAAACTGCATTCTGCCATGCTCAGAGCTAAGGGGTTTCAATAGCCCCCATGGCGACAACAGAGATGCAGTAATTTATGAAAGCCTGCTTTAATATCTCCCTGCACTGTTGATTCATTTTAACCTGCTTTCCAGGAGAGAAGCTTGAGAGGGAGCTGCAATGAAAGCTACATCCAGGCTTGTACCTGGGAACATCTGAAAAAGAAGCGCAGTCCAAAAAGAGTGTCATTGTATAAAGATCTTAAATCAAATGTAAATAGACTCCACTGCACTGAGGATGCTGTGGGTAGAAAGGGAAATTCTAGGCAGGAGAGCGTTTAGAGAAGTTTTATTTTACTTCTTAAAAACAAGAGCAGCAATGACAACAAAAACCTGCTGTGCAATAAAAACAAGTGATACTCAAATAAAATATGTTTAATTGAAATCAAAGCTCATACCTAGATAAAAATTCACTGTGCTTTAATAGCTTAGATTTTTACTGCAACCTTTTCCCTAAAACTTTAGATGTATTCTGGTACCTTTCTAAATGGTGAATATAAATTATTTGAACTTTCTAAATCCATTTATTATGTGCCCAGGCTAAAGATATTACTGTAGCCTCTGGTCTGTGCTTACACTCAGTGGGAAAATCAGATGTTTTTTCCCTTGGAGTGTGAACTTTGTACAGTGATATGCAACACACCTAAGAGGTAGCCGGAAAAAGAAAAAAGCAGGTAAAAGAAAGATGATACTACTAGCAATTTATGTACAATACCGACATCTAATTTCCTGCTGCTTGAATATTCAAAAAATTTTTACAGCCATGCAAGAGCTGGTTTGACTCTACCCCTTATAGGTAAGGAGATGGACATAGCGAAGCAAATATACCTACCCAGAGTCAAATAACTCAGGGGACTGGAGCTTGACCTTCATGAGCTCGTATTGGATACAGCTAAATAACACAGGTATCGTGGAAGAGAGACAAAACAATTGTATCATCAAGCTACTAGCACAATCCATGTGCAGTCTCTTTAGCCAAAGATAAAGTTGCTCAGATTGCCAAATCAAGAGTTGCAGCAGGCAGTATCCATTTTCACGTATGAGTACTATCACTTTATTGAAAGAAAGATATTACTCAGTTTTGGTTTTATTGTTACTATTATCAAAAAACAAGTAAACCTAAACCCGTTATTCTGGATAGAGGACCCTTAGATTCCTAGGAAGCTCAGAAAGTGGCCTTTTGTTTGACTCTGTTCCTTGGGAGAAAGAAACAATTTGTAGTCATACTTGCATTTCGTCAGTAAATCCATGGGTAACATCCACTTAATATGTCAGCTGAATTAGCTAATAAGTATTCCACGTCATCGCCAACTGCATCCAAAAAATCGATGCGAACAGCAAGGTAGAGGAAGTAGTCAAAATGCAGTGTTTGAGAAAGGACCAACAGTCATCCTGGCAGCGGTCATCTGGTAAGTCTGATTTAATCCTGTTTCATTATTACAAACAGGAAGTATCAACTGCAGTGGGCATGAAACCAGAATTCATGGCAAGAGCAAAATTTTTAGGTTTGCAAAGAAGGCACAGGATATCCTTGGAGAGCAACGAAAGAAGAGCTTCAAAGAACAAACTGCATTCACCAGATATATGCTCTGCTGATAAAATGCTATCTTTGTGGCACAAAGAGGTGTAGTTGCAGGCTTTTGCCTCAGTCGGGTTGAAGAATAGGCATAAAAATCCATCGGTCCTTGCAGTTCTGCCCACATTAAACTCTGTGGGATTGGGAACAGACCAACTCTGTCTTGATTTTCATTTGAATATTTGTGAATATTTTAGTCTTGTGAAATCCTTAATATTCAATTAATTCAAATTGTCTTGGAAATGACTGGGCAAGAGCCAAAGAGCAAACACTGGGCAAAAGACTGCAGTCAACAGATGATACTCTGCAGCATTCCCGCTAAACAGAAGGAGCTGTAAGAGAGTGCTAAAAAGGACAGCATTTACTCCCATCCCTCCTTACTCTTCCATTAACCATCCCTCAGAGAACTGGCCATGTGTTAATTACACTACACTCAAAGAAGCTAGGAGCAAAGATTTGATTTTAGTCTCAGCCTGAGGAAAAGACTCAAGAAATCTCTTTTCTCATCACACTTTCCCCAGAGCTTTGGTTTTACCTTAACTTGAAGAGCTTTTTCTAGTAGCATGTATATTGATGGGATAAGGTCCTGCATTGGGGAAAGAGAAGGTGTTGACTCAGGTATGGATCAGGATATGGGCAGAGCTTAGCTTTTGGATCAATGGTCCTCTAAACTGTAGGACTCTGAGGGTGCCTCAGAAACCTGAATCAGATACTAATGCTTCTAAATCTGTCACATCCTTTATTCCTATATAGTAAGGCAAAATTTAATAGTACTTGCCCTCAAGTCTACAATAGCCGTTCTCTAATGTCACATGAGACAATCCAGGTGATTCTTAGTGGTGGTGCTGGAGACATGGAAACATACATTGCCTATGAAAACATCCCATGTATCTTGTACAGAGAGAGTGCTGGAAAAAAAAACAGTGCTAAAAGTTGCTTATGAGAGTCTGAGATCCCTCTTCATCTCATATCTTTTTGCAGGAAATCTCAAGAGCTCTGTGGAGGGCACATAGGAAAAAACACAGCCCCTAGGAGAAATAGGTGGTGCCATTTCAGGGCAAATGGAATGTCTATAGAATTAAGTCCTTCATCTGTTTGATCCCAGAAGTACTCCAATTTTGTGGAGAAGACTTCTGACTCCTCAGTGACCACAGAATAGATCTTGTGGCTCACCAGGACAAAAGAAGTTCGAACATCACTGATAAAATTAGAGAGCTGAAAGAAGAGCAGCAGCTTACAAACTGTAGTTAACCTCTTATTAGTACGGCTGAGTGATGACTGTATATATGAGTAGGTCTTGTTTACCAATAAATGTCATATTTATATAAAGTATAGGATGGTACAGGCAAATATAATCAGGAAATACATTAAATTAGGACTGAGAAAACAGAAAAACAAATGATTTCTGGTGGACTCTGTAGGCAAAAGCAGTGTGGAAGCATTTAGAAATATTTTCTGTTATTTGGATCCTAATAATATCCCTGGCAATCAGGGTATTTAAATCCCCTAGACAATGCTGAAATTACTAAACTTTAATCTAGATTGATAGGAATTCTATTACTGGTGCAGTCCTAATTCTCCTGGAGGGAAAATTAAATTTGTAATATTGATGGTATAAGCACCTGCTTTTATGAGGTTTCACTTACCCCAGGACAATGAAGACGATTAGTCCTGGGTGATTCTGTAGACCGTTATCACGATACTCTTATGGATGTCTTGGTAAATTTCATATCAGATTGTCTTCTCTATGTGTAAACTATGCAAGGTCATCCATTAAGCAAACCAGTATTATAAAGGTTCCCAACAAGATTACTGGAGGTGAAGCATCTATTCACAGAATCACAGAATGGTTGAGGTTGAAAGGAATCTCCAGCCCCTCTTCTCCAGGAGGCACATCCAGAGCAGGGGCACAGGGTGGCATCCAGGCAGGTTTGAAGATCCCCAGAGAAGGAGACTCCACAGCCTCTCTGGGCAGCCTGTGCCAGGGCTCTGGCACCCTCACAGGAAAGTTGTTCTTCCTCACATGGAGATGGAACTGCCTGTTTTTTAATTTGTACCCACTACCCCTTGTCCTTTCACTGGCTACCCCCGAGAACAGTTTGACCCCATCTTCTTTACATTCTGCCCAATAAAGCCTATTGGAGTGACCATGCAGTTATAGTATGTTCCAAGAGCAATTTCATCTCATTGCAGATCTGATTAATTGCTGGTTTCATCAGACCAAAGAGTCTAAATAAACATTATCAAGTTGGGCCTGCCAGGGTATCTCAGTGACTAACGGTATGAGTGATGAGTCTGAGCTGGAGAAGGGAGCAGCAACCATACATGAGACACCAGCTCCAGCTGGAGTTACGTATCTAATCCTTCTCCATGGGGCTTTGGCTAATTGGCACAAATGAGAGCTAAAGATGACATTAGCACTTCCGCGAGATGGATAACAAAGACTTGGTACTTATATAGATTTTTCAGCTCAATATCAGCACTCTGTGTGACTACCTCCAAAGCTGTACGAGTGTCAACCCAGCCCGAGTTACACAGCGGTTGTCACATTCCGTGTCAGGCTTACAGCAGAACCTGCACCACCTGACAACTGCCTTGTGTTTAGTGAAATATGTAAGTAAACTCTGTAGTTAAAGACAATAAGTACAGATGGTTTAAGCACCAAAATCGGTAAGGCATTATATAGCTGAAAATGAAATCTACATTTTCAGAACAGTTTTGATAATTCCTGTAGGTGTTTTTGGGCAACTGAAGAGCTGTTGAAATTTGACTTTAATTGCATTTGATGTCTAAATTGGCCTTATTTCTGTTAGATATAGTCATTCAAAATGAATCCTAAGAATACAGCTAGGAAAAACAAGATTCTTGAAGGATACTGCTGGGTCAGAGTGAGGCAACCTGGAAACCTTCATTCCATTCCACCTTGACAAGATGCAGAAATTGGGCTGTAAAATCAGGCATCCCATTTGTTTCTAACTGCCAGCTTCACCGACAGTTTAAATACCAGCAAGAATGAGTGACTAGACTAGGAGTGTGTCTTTTCTTATCATTATGCTTTTTCTGTACTTTCATGAAATCATCATCCTGGGAACTATTAACCACCATTAACTTGCCTCAAAAAGAAAAGAATTTCCAAATAAAACTTGTAGTCCTGACAAACACAATTACTGCCTAAAAAAAAATCTAGAGAAGCCAGGGGCTTCTGAGTATTTGGAGTCCTGTCCTTATCTGATAATTTTCTTAGTGGATCTTACTTTCATGACTGATTTCACTCTAAGACCAAGAGCCAGTTTATTTTCAAGGTGCCTTTTGATCCTTTGACAGAAGTCAAAGTGTTTCTATTTTGATTTCTCCACTGCCCTTCCCTAATATCTGCCATAGAAGACAGTTTTTTGCAGGAACCCCCTGGCATGACTGGCTGAGAATGAGAATGGTCAACCAGACACAGCAGGTAAAGTCAGAAAGCATTTTTTATATGATTTAGATGCAGAAGAGCCATATCAGCAAGCTTTGTAAGTGACAGAGATCTAGGTGAATGTTCAGCTGTCGATGGACGGTCTAGGAATGCAGCTGATTCTCAGAAACAAAATCTGAAGCTGGAGTTTCCATAAAGTGACCTGAATAAACTGCTTGACAACAGCAAGCTGCTCTTTGAAGTAAACGGATAACTTCTCTGCTTTTAAGAATGGCCAGAATCAAACATCTATGTTGTAAAAACGGGAAGGTGCACACAGGCTTAGGCATGTCTTAGTTTGCACCTAAAAATAGCTCCCAAGGTCGTAATTCCAAATGAGGGTGATAGAATTGAGATAACTGTGCACTGGACTCATCCATAGGTACATATTCTTATTGAGATTTTACATGATTGCAATGGAGCTTCGGTTTTGTAACAGACACAAGAGAGATGCTATTTCTGAGCAGATAGTTGTTCAGCATTTCATTAAGCTCTCCGTGTAGTTGTGGTACCAAGCATGCTTTACCGCATACTGTCCAAGGTCTGCACTGAACATAGCAGCATCAGTTTGCTCATGGCCCTTTCTAATATGTCCTTAGTATATTAATTGTTCAAAAGTCAAATATTTATGGCTTCTCTTTACAGCATCTTTATGAGGAAAGGTGGAATTTTTATTACAATGGGGTAGCTGATGCTCCGATTAAAGTCAAAGCTGTCACTGTAGCTAAATTACTGATGCCAAATTAGAGACTTTCATTCTTAATATCCTTGTTCTCCTGCCACATTTATCAGCTTGTTTCCTATGCCACATCATTCTTGTCTAAGTACTCCAGTTTATGCAAACTTTTCTCTTGTGTTCAGAGTTGAGTCTCATTTACCTCCACTGCAGGGATGAGAGCAGAATGTTTTTGTTGCTCTGCTGCTAGTGGTGGCAGACTCACATGCAGCCTGTGCATATTCTACTTGACATCAGCCAACCAACATGCCAGAGGGATCTAAGAAGATGAGGGCAAGAGAAAAATGCAGATAATTAAAAGGAAGTTAATGATCTTAACTAACTGGCCTGTTCATCTGGCTTCTGTAGGATTTTATCAGTCTTGCTAGGATAATCAGTACACACATCCCTGTCTACTTCTTACATCCCTGAACCGTCCCCCACCATTCCAGTCATCCTGATTAAGGGGGTTTTATCCTTATGGTCACCTAAAATCATCTTCTGACCTCGCTCTGCCAACACAGCACCGAAAGGACTTCTGCTTGCAGTTCTGGTATCTGGTGACACAGAGTTAGAAACCAAAGCCTTCCTCAGCCTCTGCATCTTTATGACATGGTGAGCTCAGCCCATAGAAAGGAAATGGGCAAGTGACAATCTATTCATCATGCTGGAGCTTGGGGGAGATGGAGAATCCATGGGGCAGATTATGACCTTAGGGACACTATATGAAAGAGAAGTAAGGGATTTTATTGAGCAAGTAAACTGCAAACTTTGGCGATTGTAAGTTTTCCAGTTGGAGATAATAGAATGAGGCAGTAACTAAGTAACACTCCTATCTTGACTGCCCTACCAGACTTCAAATCACTGCTTTAACAAACAAGGATCATAAAGTTATTAAAACTCAGGTGAACACTTTCCTTGCTATTTGTTTCTTGGAGATAGATGAATTTTTTTTTTTCCTGAAAGTTATACAATCAAAACCCTGAAGAATACACCTAGAATGGAAGCATTTAGCCCATCAAATTTAAGTTCAGCAAAGTAATTATTAGATGGAAATACAATGGAAAATGCAAAACAATTTTATATTTAGACCTTGATATATAAGCTAATCATAACTATTAAAAAATCTTCAATAATTTTCAGTCAGCGCATGGAGCTGCAGGTGATGCTTTTCCACATGTATGTTTGAGACAGGGTTTGCATTTGGATTTACAATATTGCTTAACTGAATATGTTATTTGCTCTAGATGTCATTGGAATTCTGCTTTTTCCTTGTCTAGCTAAACACTTAATAGCTGCATGGACATCTTGAAGAATAGCAGGGATTTGTGAAGCACCTTACAACTGTAACTTGTTAGTATCAATTCACTTTGGAAGCTTTTACCTAGGTAAGAATGATTCACTCTGTCACACACACAAAAAGGCTAATAAAACATGAATTAATTTCTAACCTTTGTATCAAAACACTGACTTGGAGCCAGTTCTTCTCCCAGAGGGTTTGCATATGTGAGACCCTTCTCAAGTAGTCCAAATCATGATCTCATCAGCAACAACGAGATGTTGAAGATGGTTCCTAAGTGCTTACCCTAGGCGACCATCAGAGAATCCATCCCCTGACATAGCTAATACAAACTTCATTTCCAGAAACATCATTCAATTTAGTCCCAAAGTTACCATTGCTCCACGCTAATTTGGGGTCAATCCAATTTAGCATTGAGTGAAAACACACTTGTGTCAAAATTATAGGATTCCTCATAGTGAAGAACAATCCCAGTTAGAATGTATGTATTATTCACATACACATACACATGCACATACACACACACAAAACAAATATGACTTTTTGAATAAAATGACCAAGCTAGAAAATGTTGGGAAGAAAGCCACTGATGTGCAAGTGATTTAGAATTAACAAAAAAAAAAAAGAAAAATAGAATATACTTTTGCAGGAAAAATAAATCACATTCATCTAAATTTCAATTTGCTACTTGAGGAAAAATGCCAGTTCCTGTACCAGAAACAATTTTATTTCCCAATATTCCCAGTGAAGCCCATCTCTACAAAAAGCCAGCGTAGTCCATTTATTTATCCTGATTCTTGTGCAACCAGATGGAAGAAGGACTACCAGAAGTGCTTGTATACCTTCAGTAAGTTTATCTGTTAATGATCTTCAAAGAAATGAATCCTGCATGAAATGGTCTAAAACAGTGCAATTCAGGGAAGGACAGACAAACTGGACAAACATTAAGGGAAAGTCCCTGCTGTTCACCCACATGTGCCTCTTCTGTGCATTAAGTACTGGGTGATGTGCTGGTTAATAGAGAAGTCAGATGTAAATGAAGATTTATTCCTGCTTTCAGGAGAATATGGAAATCTCCCCAGACAGCCTGTTTTATTCACTGACTCATCTCTTTCAGATAACAGAATTTGATCCCATCTCCTTGGTTCCCATCTTGCTATGCAGAATGATAACTCTAAAATCTCCAGTTGTATATTGAGGCTTTCAGAAACTGTACCAAAGAAGAACATTTACAGACACCAGCTCCTCCCTGTCATTTTAGTGTGTGTGATGTGACCTGTTACATTTTGGCATCTTCCTGTTCTGAACTCTGGTTTCAGATTGGGTCTACTGAATGCAGCCAGATAATTATAACTAATAGTATGGCTGTAATTATTACTATTATCATATTACAAGTGTTACTTCTTGCTCTATCATATCGTTTTCATCTTGTAATTAGGTTATTTATGGTTTGGTCATTATTCAGATAATAATGTCAGCTCCTTGACCTCCTTCAAAACTTTGTAGTGCTGCATGCTGTGGTATCCTGTGAAGTCAGCCCTCACCTTGAAGCACTTATAAACTAATTAGAAAAGAAATACAGTCATCATCTACTTTTACCAGAAGCTTCAATATCAAACTCACACACTTCAGGATGTCCAAGATCATTTACTAGACTAACTAGAGAATGGGTAGGGCTAGAAGTTTCTTGATGTCTGTGCCCATGCCAGCTCACACATAATGCTAAGATCTAGGAGCAGCCATGGCTCAAGCTTGCTTGGCTAATTCCTCCTGAACCACCCAGCTCATAACTACTCATATATATCCTTCCTCAGTCCATTTTTAAGCCATGAACTCTCTTTGCCAGTGAGATACATTTATTTGCATAAAAGCAATTTAAAAAAAATCACAAGCAGTAAATAGCTGGTGGGGGAGAAAGGCCATTACTGGCATTACAGATTCTTGGAACCAGGTAGGTGCTGCAGTTTTGGAGTAATGTAAGCACCTGGATAAGTAGAGCTACAGCGAGATGCTGGATGCTCTCACCACTCTCCCAGGTGGGAACAGCCTCCATGTGCTGTGAAGGTCCCACGTGCCCTTCTCTGGCAGAGATCCCCAGGGTGCTGTGGATGTGGGCTCTCCCCTGGCCAAAAAGATAAGGGGCCATAGGTCCCCTTTCTTTAACAGGCCATACGTCCCCTTTCTTTAACATCGATGCTCTGTGGGGCAACCTGGGTCCCACAGCAGAACAGCAGCAAGGACAGAGAGAAACCTGCCTCCAACAGCATGTGGATGCTCCCACCTTCACTGGACATCAGTGTTTGTCCAGAATAAGTCAAAATTTGTTTGCAGTAGACTATTTTGCCAAGACATTTCCTGGGTTCCCTGTACAATTTCCTTGCTTTTTAAATTTAGTAACTCAATTGTGCCTAAAACACCGGAATTAGAAGCACTGCCTGTTTTGCTGTTTCTCATCTTTTTGGAATGGGTAGTGCTTAAAATGATGAATGAGCCATAAGCTGAGTGCTCATTTATGGCTTTTGCAAAACTTTCCCCGTGACTGGAAAACAGTGGACATTCACAATCAATAGGACTTTTCTGAATAGCTCTGTCTCTGGTTTCATTAGGAGGTTGTCACAAAGTTATTTCAAAACCTTGCTCAATGAATTGGCTGAGAGCAGTGGGTGTTCAGTCTCCTGCAGCCTGACACCACACCTTTCAGGAATGAAGTTCCAAGGAGGAATTGTTTCACCACAATATTAGACTGTGACCTGCAGTAAGACTGCTGAAACACTGGCTAGAAGAGATCTGTAATTACTGCATGAAAGTATCACACGTAGATGTATACTGTATGGCTTGGTGATATGAGTACCTTACTGATAGCTGCAAAAGGATGTCTTTCAGTTGTGAGGTCACTCACAGCTTGAGACAAAGGATTCAGATTCGGTAATGCTGATTTTCAAGCACATCACTCTAATGTGACCTACAAATTCCTATTAAATGCTGGAAAAGACCTGGGAGAATGACCCAGAGGTTTAACCAAAAAATAACAACAGAAAAAAATAAGTTTGGATAGAGTTGAACCAGAAATCCTGGAGATTTAGAAAATATATAAATAATTTAAGATTTTTTTTAATTAGCCTGAATTTTTTGGCATAAAGCAAACTAAAATACATTTTTCAATTTCAAACAAAACATCATTTTAAAAATATTTTACAAGTGTTTTAGAAATGTAAGGGTACTGTGTCTGAAATATGTCACTTAAGATTAAAAAAAATGTAAATTATATTTAGAAAATGCTAGCTCTATCTTTGACATTTTTTAAATTTCCGCCTTTCTTTTCATCCTGAAGTCTTATGTAGTTTCCATCTCCTTTATCATAATATTACTATTTATAATGAAAACAAACCCTCTGTTTTTCATCCTCCAGAGGGTTCTTCAGGATTTCCATAAAGCCAAAGAGCAACCTTCAGTGGCCAGTACGTTCAAAGGCCAACAGTGACATTCCTAGAGCGGCTGACAGATGCCAGTTTTGTTGTATGTGCGTCATTGCCAAAACACTGGAAAGACTCTGAGCGTGTCCCGTTGGTCCAGTTTCTTTCTTTCTCAGAGCATTAAGGGGATTTATCACTTCTGGCAAAGGAATAGATGGGCAATCAGGTCCTGCTTCCAGGAGACATTTCTTCCTAAATTCACCAGTCCGACATTGTCATGGGAGATCATTCCATTTCTAAATAACTACTGTGGTAACAGTGAATATCCTTCATCTGGACATTGTTAGATACCTTTGTCTTGCTCGTTCTTAAAATTCTTCTTTAGAAGGGGGCATGTCATGTTACCTGATCCATATCTCTTTGGAGTTCATTTTCCTTTATTTCAAAGGGAAAAGAGCTGTTTGGGCCTGATAAGAAGGCAGGAGGCAGACTATCACTTGTTTTCACTTTGCAGTAAGAAAAAATAGGTTCATTTCTCCTGCCTCAGGACCATTTTATCAACAGGCAAATTTGAACTTGTGAAAACTGAAACAGATCTTCCATGTGAAACTCCCATTTTTTTCTGTAAAAAGAAAACACAAGTCTGAATTGGAGAGATCATAAGGGGAAATTTTTAGCTTACTCTGGGATTTTAATGGGGATTTCCCCCATGCCATGCAAGTGCTATGGGCCAGGAAGGTCAGAATAATGCAGATTTTCTTTGACTTTCTGCCTTCAGCATCCTTTCCACAGGAGTAGGTTATCTAGTTCTTTCCCTCCTTCAGAGGCAGTTCTGGCACTGCCTACTACCCTTGTACTATGCCAGCATCATTTTACTCTGTGTGGAGGCACACAGACTATTGGAAACAAGCACAAAATGGATATTCTGGAGCTTGCTGGTGGGTAATGCTGTTCAGCCTTCTGGAGAGCTGTGTTCTTCATGATATTTCTTCAAAAGCGTGATTTCTAAGGCCTAGGAAGGGGAAAGGTGGCAGGAAAGATGATAGTATTTGCCTGCTTTACCTCTTTTCAGAAGTCTTACTGAATTTCAGGAATTGGCTTGGGATAGCACCCATGCAGATATGATGGATGCCTGGAGAGATGGCATTTCAGGCGATCTGCAGGACAGCCACCATGGAACCATGAAAAGGCTGTTGGCCCAACACAGTGAAGGAAGATTCTCAAGTTACAAAGAGTGAAATTTCCTTGTCTTTTAAATCAGGGGAAAAACATGCCATTGACTGCAGCTGTACTCCAAGTCTTTCCAATAGTCTGCCAGATTATCCTGGTGAGATTTCAAAGAATCTGTAACACTTGGTAAAGTGGTTTTAGTAGAAAAGTCCAGGCATGCCAAGAAATACTTGTTCCCTACCATTTTCCCATTATTTCTCCATTTGTTTTAGTGCCTGGGGAGAAAGAGGACATCCCATTTAGGCAACTGGTCTGTCTCTTTCCTGAGTTGAGCATTCCTCTTCATTCTCATACTCTTTCATTCAGGGTAAGTTCCTCAGACAAACCTTCAACAGAGTCATGTAGTGCAGGCTTTTTTTTTTGCTGTTATTGCTACTTTCAAGTGGAAAATTGATATAATAGCAGCCCTCTCTCAACACACAGCAGTCTGCACATTTGTACAATGTTCTTCGAGGACAATCAGCAGCAACTGGCATAAAAAAGTGGCAGATGCTGTCTGCAAATAACAAGCTGAAGCAGTTTCCTTTGGAAGGGAACTTAAGCAATGTCCTTTTTTAGTTTGAAAAGCTGATGAGATTCCCATGTGACATCTGAAACTGCTTGAGAGCCTCTGTTAGAATGGACATAGTCTATTAGTTCAAGCAGAGTAGATATTTTTTAACTGTTTCTCTTACATAGGCCTCTCCGGAGAGAGAAATGACCCATTATTTATCTCCTGAGAATTTCTTCTGCCAAGAACAAGCTTGTACAAGAATGAAGCTTATGTCTTCTACAGTTTACCCCTCTAGTAAACCATGAGGTATCAACACAAGTTACGGTAAAAATATATAGCTGTATGATGCATAATCATCTGATAAGTTTATTATGTGGGTTTTTCATCCTCATCTGCGCCCTTCTTATCTCTCATGCAAAAAAAAAAATCATTTAAACCATCTGGGCTTTTAAGAGTCTTACACTCCTTAGTAAGATGAAATAGAAAGATGACCACGGAGATACTTCCTCCTCAATATTTAATGCTCTCCCTTTCCATATTACCTTCAGCGAATGTCCAGATAGGCACAGTCCTGTGACAGTGACAGTTTTTCTGTGTGTAGCAATGTCAGGGATTCAAATTCATCCCATTCCACCATAATGGTAGAAAAAGTTAAGTTCAAACTGGTGAAAAGGAAGAATTTCTGGATTCACATCCAGACATATTCAAAATATGGTAGTGGTTAGACAGTTTCCCTTCTAGTTTGTTTTTATCACGATGTTGTAGCTTTCCTGATTTGTGATTTTTGCCAAAATCTGGCATCCAGTTGCCAAAATAAGGCCTATTGCTCCGTGAGCAATTGCTTGTTCCAGTCTTTGAGAGTGTGAACCACAGTTTTCCATGTTTGAGTAGATGGCTCTTTCTACACAAGTTAGTAGCTATCAGGCAGTTACTAAATGCATGGGGATTCCTTACTGCAAAGCTATCTCTCAATTTACTGGTGCTCCCATTGGACAGTTCAGAAAAGTCTGTTAAGAGTTGATTTTTTCCCTCCAGCATGATGTGTTCTCTTGGACTTTAGTAGGGGAAGTCCAAAGTAAGAAGCTGTAATTTGCCATACATTAGATGGCACGAATAGTGTAGTTCTACATTGTGCAGCACAAATATTGAGACACCATCCTTTAAAATATGAGGAGGTAGAACCAAGCTACAATCTCAATCTTAATTCTCTATTTCTTAAGAGCATACTTTCACAAACTTCATGTGGTATTTCTCCCAGAATTCAGTTTTTATTCTTTAATCTCTTTGCGTCCTTCTTTCTGTGCATCTATAGATGCAAAATATACGTGTGCACACCTAGGAATATGCATTATTTTAAATGAATCATGCTAATAATTTCTGAGGGATACTGTACTTGAAACATATACAGCAAATGAAATCAAAAGAAGAAAATAATGTATTCTCTGAAAATAATTCTCTGTGGAGCACAGTTCTGTAGACGTCCTGATCCTGTGCACAACAACAGTACTGGATTTTAATGGCTGTAAAGATCAGAGCATTTGTAGGCTCTGAAGTCACCTGTGCAAGACCCTTGCAAACTATACAGCTACCCTTCTGCCTCTCCTGACTTACCTTTCGTCTTTAAAACTGCAAGGGCTACTGCATTATTTATTTGTGGCATTGAGATTAACCACTAGTAAATAACAAATCAAACATGAGCTCTGCTCACAGAGCATTCAGTTCACATGAGCAGCAGTTCTGTTGCCTTTAAAATGTTGCAGCTCTGGACCTGAATGCTGAAAATGCCTGTTGTTTCGTGGTTGTTTATCTGAGCTCTGTGCTGTTAAATGAACTGTATGCAGCGAGACAGAAAGCCCCGGCATTGCAAGGATAGTCATTTTGTGACAGGAAAGGACAAAAAGGTTGCATAGACCAGAAAGAAATAAATGTCCATCCTCGGACTGGTGCAGCAAGTGGGATTTGTCTTGTTGCCTTAGCTGTCAGACAATTAGTTGCTTGAGTTGTATAGGCACCCTGTATGGTTAATGCAGAAAAATAAGCATCTCCAAGAAAAATTCATCCCGTGCTGGGTTTGGGGTAGCTGGGGTGAAAATGCAGCCTCACTCAATGGCGATAAAAATATGAGCACAAAGGACTTTGCAAATGAATCTGCTGGTGACAAAAGCTGAACCAACGGAAAACAAGTGACAACAAAGGGATAAGGGGAGGATTCACCTGTCTCACGGGAGCCGCAGATTCCCATTCTTCAAACAACATCCAGTTCCCTTAAACAGAGCCCTTCTTTCTCTCCCTGCAATTCTTTGCTCTGTTAGTATCCTCCTTCAAGCTTTTGCCACAAACAAAAAATACACCCCACAGCTAACCCCAGGCATCACAGGGATAGAGAAAGAGGGTTTCTTCCTAGAAGATGACACAAAGCCATATGAGCATAGGAACGAGGCTGGTGCATAGCTGAGAAGATGCTTAACTTTAATCTGGACAATGGAGAGGACAAGGCGCTGCGGCAGAGGGGTCAGGGAGGCCGGCGGGACAGGCGTTACAAGCTATAAACATCCTTGCAGTTGGCAACCAGATCAAAGGGACAGGAATGGCTTGTGAAGGGGTTGCAGGTGGAAGGTCAAGGAAGCACAGGCAGGATCTATCCGGACAAGTCTGTGAAGTCTTAGTGCTCTGAGGAGTGTGAAGGGGAACAGCGCTAAGCCATGGCCTCAGGCATGGACAGCGAGACGTTCTGTACTGTCTTGTTTTGCTCTGATTTCTATTTTGATGACTCTAAAGAAAGGTTTGGGCAGGAGCAGTGCTGCCATGGGAACTCGCCTATGTGTTTGCCAGCTCCTCCAGGTAGTGTTCCCCAGGAGAAGCTGGTGGCAGCTCTCTGGAAACTGTGTTTCCTGGACTCCCCTGCTTCTCTAAGGATGCCGTGGCACAGAGCGAGGGCAGCTGCGTGCCTTTGCCAACCAGAAGGCCAAGGGCTTCTCTTACTGGTGGATCTTGGAATGGTTGTGTCCTGCTGCTCCCCTCCCCTGACCAAGGTGCTCCTCTGACCTTGAATCTGAGCCCAGGAGAGAATGTCCTGTTCATACTGCAAGGCAGTTTGAGGTGCCCTGTCTGGAGAGAATGTCCTGTTCATACTGCAAGTCTGCAGTGCCCTGCAGACAGTGCCCTGTCCCCTGCTACCGGGGGCTTTGACTTACTGATCTGGGGAGAATGACATGGGAGAAGAGATGTGAGAGCATCTAGGAGGGCTGTCAGATCAGGATGAAAAGGGAAGGAAGCCAATGAAGAGCGAGAGGGAGGACAGTGACATGCAAACACTGCAGATATTTAGAATGAGATGGGGAATAACGTGAAGAGGCAGAACAAACAGTGACGGTTAACTTGCCCGGTAAACCCCCCACTCCTTTAACCCTGCCCACATTAGTCATTCCTCTGCATTGCTCCCTGCCTTTAAGCTGCAGACAGCCTCACTGCTGCTTTCCCTGTCTGCAGCAGCCTGGTCTGAGTGCACAGGGGCCTCTGCTTCTCCGGCACAGAAGCCTCCTGATCCTGCCTCATCGCACAAACAAGAATTGATGGGAAATGCCGTCTTACCTTGCATGCCACCCGCTTTCTGAGTCGTGGAGCAGACCCCAAACGAAGCCGTGGTTGTGCGTGTTTAGGCCCCTCAGACAGGGCAGCTCTGGAGTCCTGATGCTGCCTGCAGCACTGACACTGCTTCACTGCCTCTATGCAGCAGGTTGCAAGTCACACAGCAATATGTTTACTGGACAGAGTCCACCATTAAAAATAAATAAATAAATAAACCTGTCATTCTGAGCATCATCAAACCAGATGATGCTGGGACAAGCACAATTTATCCCTAGGAATAAAACCTACCCGGTCCAGGCTCCTGTGTTTCCTTCTCATTATCTTGTGCCTGACTGCAGCAAAGCCCTTGTACAACTGCTGCCAGAACAGCTGGTTGCCAGCGATGTACGGAGTGATCGATATGTTTGGTTTTTCATGTTCATCCATCGTGGGAATCTGCTTTCATGCTCTCATTATGTGAACAAGTTTTGAAGGTTTTGAAGGCAGGTCTGAACTTCCCTCTTATGTCATTTACTGCCTTTTGACTGACTCCAGCATCCATGTGGGTTCCTAGTGCTTACCTGGCACTCTAGGAAAAAAGGATTCATTTTACTTCCCCTTTATCTCCCCCGAAATGTGCCAGTTTTAGCATCTGAAAAATCTGCCCAGTGCAGCCAGGCGCTCTACTCCACAGACAGACTCCGCTCTGGAGTGAAAGCCAGAGGAAAAACAGAGCTCCCAGTTTGTTTACTACCTTCTGGCATTCATCCATGCCCAGCTTTTTATATATCACTTTCCAGACTTTGCAGACTACTGAACAAGATGCAGTTTTGCCCTAGCTATCAACACACCAATGGTTACCAGCAGTATTTATTGGTGTTCCAGGAACAGCTCGCAGGACCCTGCTGTGCTGAGATCTCTATGTGTATGCGCATGCAAAGAAAAGTTATAATCTGTAAATGGAGGAGTGAGGGGGAGAATAAGGGACTCCAATCCAAGCTGCTCTGTTAAAGCTCTTTTATGTGTTTGTGAGCTACTATGGGGAGGAAAGATGATGGCATAGGAATATTTCTGGAATTTGATGGAGGTTTATGGGTGGGGGGAGAATAGTCCAGAGATACTGATGGACAGGAGCAGCTCTCCTAAATGCATCCCAAGAACCACAACAAGTCACATTTTGCAGAGACCCTCCAATTACTGGCATTAGAGAGCTACTGATTAAAGATATATTTTTTTTGTTAACCCTTCTGTCCCTGTAGCAGGAAGAGAAATGTGTTCCTGAATGACTGTCAAAACTAGAATGCAGTTCAAAATTTCTAAAAGCTTTTATCAAACAAAACAAAACAAAACAAAATCCTCATGAATTTAAAGTCAGATTCATCTAGGACCTCCATCCCGCCCTTTTCCAGGGCTGACAGTCTTAGGCACTGACAGTAATAGTAGCACAGCAGTTTAGACTCCAGCCAGCCACCAGGTAATGTCTCCAGGCTTACTACCATGTCCTTTTCAAGGTGTTGGCCCTCTGGGTATTATCCTAAGCATCAGGAGACTGCTTTCCCCCTGGAAGCATAGGAGGAATGATGATACCTTCACCTCCACCTCTCTGCTCTATTTGTGTCTTTGGGGCTCCTGTGCTGGATGGAACAGTTGTCACTGCCATCGGTAGGTGACAGTTCCAAATTGCAAGGCTTCCCCAGGCATGTGTCAGCATCCCCAGATGGCTGTGAGGAGCAGTACTGCTAACCATTTTTCTACCAATTGCATTAACTGTTCCAAGTTAAGATGTCAAAAAGCAAGATTTTATGGTGGATTTTTTAACTGGGTTGTGATCTAGGTTAACAAGTTAACTTTCGAATCAATTACCATAATAAGCACAAAGCACTAGTAAAGAGTCAGAAGGTTGGAAGGAAACAAAGCTAATTAAAATAATCAGCTTGTCTTTTGATGGGAACTGGCCTGGATCCTGCAGCACTCGTTGAGGCTGGATGGCTGTGAGCACCATCCACAGCCTGGCCGTGGGTGTGTGTTGCATTAGCAGGAACACTGAGAAAGCCATCGCGCAGGAAGGCGTTTTCACGTGTCAGTTTATTTTTTCCAGCGTTTTCATTTCCTTGCCTTTATTTCTTTACCAGGAACAATGAGAATAATATCTTTAGAGTCTTAAAGAGTCTCTGGCAGCGTTCGACCCAAGTGATGTCTCTGCTGTTTTGTAAGAGCAGCCTCAAGGCCAAGTTCAGATGTTAGGCATGGCCAAAACATCCATTCTGCTACCCTCGGAAGCATCTTCAGGATGCTTCTAAGGACACCCAGAGGGAAACTGCTCATGGATTGGGCCAGGTGCCCTGAGGTTGGCTTGGCCATCTGTCCTGCCTGGCCTTGAAGCGATAATGTGTGTTAACGAGGAGTGTTAGGCAAATACTACAGCTCAGGGAGTTTCTTAAATGTGCCCTAGTGACAACTGCTCCAACAGCTGGTGTCTCTGAGTCACTCTGAAGATGAGCTGCAACATCCTGGGTTTCAGAGGCCTCCTGCTAGAGCGTGGATCCAACCTTTTAGCAGGCTTACCAAAGTATTCCGCATAATAGCTGGGATAACATCCATTAAGTTTTCATTAATGTGCTGCATCCTGACAGCCATTAAAAAGCCTATGTGTGGTATTTTTAAGTACTAGTCTAAAAACATTAACATATTTATAAGTAATGCCCTAATTTGAAGGGATACGAAGCTTCCTTAGATGTAAGCCGTTATTAATTACAATGCAAAAGGAAAAATCATTAGGGAATAGAATCAAACTTTCAATTACTGTCATTTTTATCCAGGAACATTAGTTGAGCTTTTTTTCTGTTTTTTTTTTTTTTTCCCCCGACTATTATAGTTGCTTCTATGAAATAATGTGATCTCTCATTTGCATATAAGAAAACATTTTCTATATTCACTCTGACTCTGAGCTGCCCTATTTGTATCAGTAAATTGAGCTGAAGGCTGCCTGCTCATTTAAAAAAGAGCCTTTTCTTATGCAGAAAGGCAGCACATTTTACCAGTCCCACGGTGAATATCTAGCATTATTTCTGGGGTTTATTTAACCTAGTCTCTAATATTGGTCTCTGCGTGGGTCTTAGCTCAGTGGCTGAGCAAAGAGCAAAGCGGTGTCTCTTGCTGATGGCTACACAAACATTTTCTTCGGTCCTTTTTGAAATGCTCTCCCCACTTTTTGTTCTAAGTATTTTCCATTCAATTTCATTTTCAGCTACAAAAGGAAAGTGCTTGAAACTGCAGGGAGTTTTCAGGTGCTGGGCTCAGATTCTGTAACATTTATATGAATTTAAGCAAATCAGATGCCTCCAGACTCACTTGCTACTGGGCTTAGTTTTCTTTATGATCTGTGTACATTTTCTTCAGCTTTGGAGTTTAGTTTTGCTCTGTTGCATGGGTATAACCGAGGCCATTCCATGGCAGCCCCAATCAGTAATACCCAAGAAACCACATCTCTATCTACAAAGGACTGACCTAATGATGGTCCTGTCCAAGCACTGAATAGATGTGTTTAGTTCTGCTGTGCTTTTTTGATTAATCGTATGCAAAGCCAAACCAAACCAAACCCAAACCAAAAATATCCAGCTTTCAAAAACTGCCTGTGCATCCTGCATGAGAGAATCTAATAGAAACCCTTGATCTCCCAAATTTGCGTGCTTCTTCCTGTTGAAAACATTGGATAAATCAGCTGTATGAAAAAAAAAAAAAGAGAGAGAAAGAAAAAATCCCACAGAAATTGCAGTAATCATCATCTCATTGGTGATCTTGGCCAGGGAAAAACAGAGAAGAAAAACAAGCCACGTATCTGTCTGGCTTGTGCAGGGAGTCAAGAAATCTCTGAAACCGATTTTATAGGCAGTGGGAAAATGACTGTCCTACCTCAGAAGTCTTGGTGCCCACCAGGACTAGGGTGTCCCTCAAATTCTATTTCTTGAGGGGCTTAGAGCTGCATTTCCTACCCTGAAAAGATCCTCCGGATTGGTCAATATGGTTAGTTTGGCAGGGGGATATCTAGACCTTTGCAGGACAGGATACATAAAAATGAACCCGTGAACCACAGGTCATGATTGTCCCTTGGAACTGAGGAACTGCCTTGACCTTGCCTGCTCTAAAATGGTTTTGCAGAGCTGGATAAACTGCTTTGTGCAAACCTCTTTTAACAGGAGAAAAATTCACACTGCTCAGCCAAAACAACCTGGGAGACTTGTAGGGGGAAGAAGAAAATAGGTTAGAATTCTTCCTTTCCGTCACTTTTGAAATGAAACAATGAAACTTTTTTTTTTCTATTTGAAACGTGTTTCTAGCTGAAATGCCTCAATCCTAAATTAATTTCCCATTTCAAAACAGAAATTCCATAAGTGTTTCATTTGACCTTAGACATTTTTCTTTTTTTTTTTTTGTTCTTGATGCAAACATATAAATATGTTCATATATACATTCACACACACACATACGCGTACATCTAATGCTTCAGATCATTGCAAGGAGACTTTATTGATATTTTTTTCAAACATTCTCTGTTGATTAAAATTTAATTCCACCATTCACAGAATCCGCTTTGTTAGCCTCATTACATGGGTGAGTTGAGTTGCCCTAGGCCATGTGATAAATGAGAACAGAATAAGAAATTTTAACAGCACCCTGAAAGTAAATCTCATGCTATAAAGCAGGGACCCTCGTGCCTTGCTCTCAGAAACCTTTCCTTCTGGAGTTCTCTGTTGATCTCTAAACTTGGAGTTCAGCTCTCAGAGTCCTCCCCATTACCGCTTCATACTGATGACCTCAACATGAGCTCAAAGAGGCAGCACCCACATTGTTATGACCTTGAAAAAGTGTTATTTGACCCAAGAATAAATGAAAATAAAATGTCAGAGAAGAAATAATTTCTGGCAGTCTCTGGGGGAGATGGTGTCAGAGGAACAGGCAGCTTCCTGTGGGTATGTTGCTCCAAGTCTATATCCATGTCCTGTGACAATCCAGGTCCCCTTGGACCAGAGATTGTGTTTGGCATCACCCCACAGGTCTCAGGAGTTCTTCATGCGGCTGCTGTGTGAGATCTGGGCCACAGACTTGATGTATAACCAAGGGAAACTTGCTTGCTTTTTCTCCGCATGCCTTTTCCTTGCCTTTCAACTTAGAACCAGTTACTTGCCTTCCTCCTGGTGCTCTTCTTGGGAGGCTGTTCCAGGATTTTATTCCTTTGATGGCTGAAAACTTCCTTCAATTTTCCAATCTGAATTTATTCATGGCAAATTTATACTTTTTGTTCTTATGCCAAGTTTGTCTGATAGATCTTCTCCCTCCCTAGCATTTTCCTTACCCACATTTATTTATAGAAAGTAATATATTTTTTTTTTTCTCACAGAAGCTTCTACATTCCTCTTTTTTTTTCCAGAACTCGACTTTTTAGACAGGTGTCCAACCATCCTCTCTAGCCACGTTTTAAAGTTTTGGACCTCATCTCTCCTTGTCATTCTGAGGTTCACTTGAACAACCCTGGGTCAAGAAGGAGGATGTCACAGGCTTGTTTTTCTTGGTGAGACTTAAAAGCGCCTTTCAGCTGTCTCTGAGCCTTGTGTTTTCCTTGTCAGTTTAATATGCTTAGTAATAACACCTACCACTTTTATATGTCACACTCTGCACTCTTTAGTCAACTACACATTGACTGGCAAAGCAACACAAGGAAATTGAATTTAACCAGAAAGGAGAAATGTTGCTTTCTTAAATAACCTTTGCCTCCTCCAGGTACTTTTGCAGGTCACAGGATTAGAAAGCCTTGATGACTCACAGCTCTCCTGCATGGCAATTATTAGTCTGTGGAGCTCAAAGCAATTACTGAAACCTTAAACAAACCCTTTTTTTTTTTTCATTTAGAAACCTTAGTGACACTATTAGCATCTTTAGCATCTTACCAGTGAATTGGGAGGGCAAGACCCCCAGAATCTCTGCTAGGGGATCACAGTAGGGCTGATAAAATTACTATTTGTCTTCAAGAGGGAATACAATGTATACATATTTAAATCTAACTCAGTAATATATGTTTTCATGGATATTTTTCAGATGAGGGTGGGTAATATATTGTAATAACGTAATAGTATTTGCTGTGAAAAGTGTGTCTTTGGATGAAAAATGTGGCGGGGGGGAAAACCGCTTTGAGAATTGAAAAATGTTTCAAGTTTTCAAACTATAAACAGTACTAGGAGGATGTTTCAAGGGAAATTCTATTGTTCAAGGGAAATGTTTGCTCCTCTGGAAAACACAATTTCCCTTCAAAATTATTTTTGGCTGACACTATTCAAATGTCTCCATACAGGACCCAGATAGGGGAACTGTAGCTGATGCCAGGAGCACTGCAGTCTCCATGAGGGTTTCTCCTGAAAGCAAACTTTGCTTTAGACAAGGTCTAAAGTCTTTGGCAGTCTCAGGCAGGGCTGAGAGGAGATTCCTATGCTCTCCATAGGGCTCTCAGTGGGGCTATTAGCCCAACCCATATAAGCTCATGTTGAGCTGTGATGCCTGAGTATGAAATGCAGAATAGGGCTCACAGGATGTGCATAAACTCAAATGGGAGAAGGTGCTCACTAGGAGACCCTTAAATGTATTTCTTTAGCAAAGCATATGCGGAGTTTTTTAATGGTGTTATGATGGGCTAGGATGCAAAATGGATGCAGGATGCAAAATGGCACACAGATAAGCAGCTCTAATTACTACTTCCCTTGCAAATGTCTTATTTCGTCAAAGAGGAATTAAAACATATCGTCCTGGCTCTGCTAGAGGAATACTGTGATATGCTAGCACAAAGATTTTAATGCTCAACTAATTAAAAAAAAAGTCTTCTCACCTTCCTGTGGTATTTGATTGCTTTTTCTATGAAGGCTTGAGGTATGACACCATTTTCAGATGATGTAATTAACACGACCGATTTGGTGAATCCATATTAATGTTTCTTTGTGATGGACTTACAGTAAATCTTCATTATTAAAGACTTCAGAGCAAGATTTATTAAGATCTTGTTTCTCTCCATTCATCACTTTGTTCTTCTCATTTGGAAGTGAGTCAGGACCCCTAGGCACTTTTGTTGTGTCTCCTATGTAATCTATGTACCGCTCTGGAGAAAACTTATGCATTTGACCTCTTTGTTTCTCAATATGCTGCATTGCAAAATGGGTGCAGAGATAAACCATTTAGAGTTTCATAAGGCTTACGTAATCCATCTAAAAGCACTAAGGATGAAACAGGAAAGGGAAAGGTTGTGGGCTGTTCAGTGAGTACATATTGTTTCTTGTTCGTGGTCATCTTTCTTCTTGCAGCTCCAGTCCCAAAGCTGCAGCACTTAGAGGAACAGCTCGCACTGACTACAGCCAGGCTTAGTCTAGCTGAAAAATTTCAAAGGCAGGAGTAGACTTGGGCACCTGGATGCCTTTGAGGGCAATGAGAAGTTAATTGCTAATACTGATTTATAGCTTAGAAAAACTCTAAAATACCCAGACTAAGCATTTCTTTCAGCACTAAGGTTTCTTGAGACTAGTATGGATCTAGAGAAAATTCTGTACTAGAATCAAAGGGTAACCTTTTTTCCCACTCCCCTCAATACAAACGATCACAGGGAGAGCTGCATCTGTACTTCTGCACCTACTGTCATTTGGAAGATTAGAAGATAGTCCCAAGCCCCCTGACTAGTTTCTTGCATTGACTGCCAAGGATTGAACATCCTTAATGCATTAAATAAAATGTACAAAACAGTGTTTTTAATTTCTGTTGAGATTTGATTGATTTGATTGAGATAATAACTAAGGTTTTTCAACTCAGAGACAATACTGATGGAATTAATATCATACATCAATAGCCGTGGCCAAGTCTTTCATAGGAAACAGAGAAACATAGTTAATATTTTGATGCCTCAGTAGGAGCTCAACTTTCCTGAAAACCTGCTAACTGAAAATGTGCTTTGCTTGCTCCACTGGGACCCTGTCTTTATGTGCAGGATTCCCATCACTTTCCACTAGCAGAGTCCAACAAGCAGGAAAACGAGGGATTGTTTCAAGGGCTGCCAAATGCTGAACTCCTTTCTCTATATGGCCAAGAGAGACCCTAGAGAAGACAAACTATGCAGCACACAGCACACGGCATGAGCAGAAAGTGTGCACTGCCATGTCTGAATAGGTCATTTCTGGCATGAGAATAATACTGTTATTAGAGCTCTTAATAGACAGTGCTATTTTTCCGCTGCAGAGTGTCCCTGTGTGTTATGCATGTGGAATCAGTACTCTCTGTCATTGGACACAGAAGATTTATCTAGGAGAGAAGGTGGCCCTGAAACACCATCCCTGCAGTAATTAATTGGCTACTGCTGTAAAGCACAGCAGCAACGTTTTGAGAGACATTATCTGCTGTCCTGCTTGAATTAAGAATTCATAAGGGCACAAATCATTCCACAGTCTTTGTTTTGCTTTAAGTTATACTGTATACAAATTATCTGAGAAGAGAAGCTGATTAATGACACAGAAAAAGAGAGCCCAGAAGACAATACATCTCCCTTTCTATCTAATCTTTTCTACCTACCAGTCTACCAGCCTGCCTGCAGGACAGTGCAGTGGATAGCAAAACAAATACTCAAACTCCTGCCCTAGGTCCCTTTTCTGTTTCTGAGTCTCACTGCGGTTATGATAAATACACACTTTGGTAAAAAGCTTTAAGTTCTGAGGCCAGAGGAAACCAACTGTCACTCTCAGCAAAAACTCTATTATGTTCTGCACTTGCATCATGGCAGCAGTCTGTTCTACCATGTCCTAATCGCCTCCCATTTGGACCACTAGCCACTGCATTGTTGGGTGGTCACTAGGAAGACAAGTGTGATTAGATTGCCCTTATCCACCAAACTATTAGATAACCAGATTTATCCTTTGCCCCTGTTCCCTACTTTTAAGACTTCAGGTCCTATATCAGCAGCGATTGTTGTGAGCTGGAACAGTGGATGGGACAGAAATTACATCAGAGTGAGATGTAAATTTGCCATGAATGTGCTAGATTCTTCATTTAAGTGTTTACAAGTTCAGATTTACCTTGACAGCCTTGTTAGACAGTCTGGGATGTGGTCTGTGTCCTCTGGAGAGGTCAAACACAGATTAATCTAAATGTCAGCTGCTCTGTTCCAAGTCTGTCATTGCTCCTTCCAGTGAATCCCTAGAGAGCAGCAATGTGAACAACGTGGCCAGAGGCTTGTACAGATATATGCTGAAAATACAACCTATGGGCCTCTTTGATATGTGTTGTTGCCTTCAAAAGGAGGAGCTTTAGATGTTGTGCAACGTGGAGCCGCTTGGGTATAGCTTCTTCTTTGACTGCAGCTCGCAGTGGATGACCCTTGTACCAGTGGAAGTTGATAATGTGGCACTCAGGCAGCTCAGCCATCCAAAGCCATAGCTGTGGATGAGGATTGTTACAGCATCTATTTCTGTGGCTAATGTCATCCACACAGTGTCCACCAGGAGCTTGTGAAGATGTCTGGGCCGGCCCTGAGCAGTCCTGAAGCTGCTGAGCAAGTCTCATTACCAGCCTGTGAGGAAGAAGTGCCAGCTGTGACCATGTACACGAAGGTCAAGGAAAGCAGAAAATGTGCTGGCCAGAGTTGCTGCAGCCATCCCTGGCGCTGGTTTTGGCCTGAACACCCAGACCAGCAGAGCAATAACTGCTTCAGAGTGATGTGCCACCCAGCATCCTTGGACAAGGAGAGAAGAGCAGAGCCTGGCTGAGAGAGGACAGTTTTATGGTAAATAACATCAATTTGTCAAAATCAAAACTATTCCTCAGGAAGGACTATTTATTTATTTATTTATTTCTAGAACAGCCTTTCAAGCATGGGAAGAAATGTTTTGACATAGGTGTTACAAGTCATCCAAAATTGGAATCAAAACAAATTCCACGTGACGGAATAATATGTTAAACAAATTCCTGAGCACTCCCATTCTCACAATAGCTGTCACCATTTAACACAAACACTGGGAAAATAACTTTGACCATTACCAATCAGTCCCACATCTTAAGAGGTTCCTCAGACATCTTAACTGCTTAAGATCAGGTGGAACAGATGTGTCAAGTTTCACACAGGTAGGGTCAATGACTCCTGGCAGGATATTGAACTAGGTAACATCTTGAGAGCCACCCCATGCCTGACTCTATGAGTAGTCAGCAATGACTTAGCTTAAAGCAGCATGAGCCACTGAATTAAGATCAATGACTACAGCAAACTTTGTTTCCTGATGGTCTTGCATGCCATGACCCAGACTGGCTTGGTTTATCTGTGGACAATGAGTGGGATTACAGAGCACAATGTGCTCTGGCTACAGAATGATCTATGGAGCATCAACTCAAGTTAAATTAAGCTCACAAAATGAGCTTTTCAATGGGAAAGAAGCAGAGCTGCAGGGGCTGGAATTAGACCAGACTTAAAGTGTCAAGGGAAGAGGCAGGCTGAACAAAAGTTTATTTGCAGAACCTAAAATGAAATAAAAACATACCTTTTCCCTAAGCTGCCACAGGGATCTGAGCTGGAGTCTCTGACCCACAAAATAAAACGCAATTTGCCACCGCTCCAGCTATCTGGAGAGCACAGAATTGTCAGTATCAGTACAAAGTAAGAAATCAAAGCAATAAATCTGATAACAAATGAGAATTTCAAGAATGATTGGTTCTGAAGGGCAACAAAAAGCAGTGTCCGTGACAGAAAAAAAACAGCACAACACCTTCACCATTTATTTTTGCAGAGCATTCTTATCACCTATAAGGAACATTTGGAAGCTAATAAAGAAAAAAAATAATAGGAAAGAGGCAAGATCCTTAACAAAGGCTGTGAATTCCTATCTTCAGAGGAACTAGCAAATCTAGGTGAGGTCTGGGGCAGAAAGTGGATGGAAATGTGGGTCTTGGAGAGAAAAAGATATGAAAAAGAGAGGAGGAGGAGAGATCACCCAAGCTGCTCCAACAGCCCTGAGGTGGACAGTGCCAATCTACAATAACGGCACAGAGAGGAACCCCAGGAAGACGGAAGCAGGCTGGCAAGAGAAAACAGCTTCACATGGTGCCTGGAGGCATTGTGGGCAATTAATCCTTAATACACTTAGCAGGCAGCATCAGCAGGTCATAAAGATACTGAGAGAAACTTCTTTAAAGATGTGACATAAAAATGAGTTTGAAGTCCCATGCTAGTACTTAACATGAGAAGGAAAAGTTTGTGTATCAGTGCTCGGCTCACTGCTTTTACAAACTGGGGAATAAAGGCTCTTCAGACCTTACAGTGACCACACAACTGCGCATTATTAATCCATTTTTGGGGGGGATGTATATAATTAAGGGTAAAGAAACTACATCATCTCCAACCTAATGGGGAATGGACTGCTTATATTCTTCAGAGGGGGTAACTCAATTACAGCTGGAAAGAAAAATCAAAAGTGATCTTTGTTTGAGACAGTAAAGGAAAGACCACAAGGGAAGCTGAAGTCAAATATTAGCTCTCTGATTTAAAATTAAAACAATTGATCAGTTAGGCTTGATAGAAAACAAGTAGGCCTGCAATATAAAACTGCAATTTGTTTTCTAGACCTGGCCAGTTCCAAATATCTAGGGTCTTTTACGACTCCTGTGGATATTTGCTGTTGTTGAATGAATTGCATTCTGTAGTAGAGGAACAATTTAAAAACAAAAGTCATTCTAAAAAGAAACTTGTGTTTTATTATTTTTATTATTTTTTTAATGTATGGATAGGAGGTTTCAGCCAACAGCATACTCAGAAATGGACAGCAGTATATATAGAAGGCGGTGCACTTTCAGTCAATTTTTGGTGCAACAATTAAAGAAACCGAATGTTTTCTGATGTAGGTAGGAGAAGCAGCTGTCCATTACCAGCCACTCATTTTCTGTTCAAGTCTTGGTGATAGAAATAAAATTCTTCTTCTTACTTTTGTCATCTCTGAGACTGAAATATCTTGACTCGTACAGCATCCCAGCGTCGGATCCTGCCTATCCTGTCCTGTCCTTCTTCCATGCACCTCCCTGAGCAGAGGGCTCAGCATGAGGAGGCAGCCAGCCTCACATCTTGCTCTCACTAAACATTAACAACATGCAAAGACTCTCCCTAGATGTGCAGCCTGTTGGGGGTACAGCCCTCAAATGTCTTTTACACTGAATAGCAAAAAGAAACCTCAGGCCTAGGTTTGAATTTAGTAAAATAAAAGGCAGCAGCGTGTATCTGCAGAGCATTTGAATGAAGCCATATAACAAGGAATTAATGACCCAGAACCCAGGCTTATTACAGTGTCCCGCCTTGGTTATTGCTCTGTGCAATTTCCCAGTGTATTTAATCTCTTCTTTGAAGCTGATGCATCCTTGAAGTGGGCGCATTTAAACAGGGTGAATGTTGTGGTTCTTCACTGGGCTTCCAGAAGTGCAGGCGCTGCTTGTGAATTGGCTTCTCCTTGCGTGTGATTGCAAAAGAGGAATGTTGTACAGCTCCAACAGGAGCAGGCGCCGGGCAGGGTTTCTGCTCACTGGCAACAAGCAGCTGAAAATGGTATGTGTTTTACAATGCGTTTAATTTCAAATTCAAGATTTTTCTTTAAATGGCAATTGAAAGACATTTCATAATGAGCTAGTTTGAACAAAAATATAAAGGATATCACTTGAAAGATGTCAGAATGAAACATTTCATCTGGTATGGGGGGAATTGCCTATTTGCTTTTTTTTTCTTTACACAAATAGTTTAACAAAACCAAGTTGAGTGAATAAAATATTTCTGCCACTATTTACTGAAAAAAAATCAAGCATTTGTAAAATGATGCAAATACTCAGGACACTGCCAGCTCCATCTCATTTAGCAGAGATGCTTTCCAGGGCTTCTTAAAGCCTGGAAGTGTTTCCTCTGTTTGCTCCTTACCTCTGTAGCTCCAGGGCCCATGTGTCCTTTTAGATCTCCTCTTTGGTGACTTGTTAGAGCCACAGGGCTGGGTTTTTTAGATCTGCTATAATGTAGGTAGAAATGGGTAAGCCAATTGCATGGGTGCACATGCTGGATCACAGTGTCTTTCATCATGAGCTACATGGACATGATTATTCAGCAGAGCTATGAGAAGCAGCACATGTGGGAGACACAGTCACTAGTTCTCCTGACTAATTATATACTTCTGGCAGAGGGATAGGTATCATTCTTGTAGTACTATAAATCAGGATTATCTCCTTAGCGGTCAATGATTTTACACTTGTGTAATGCCTATGTCAGTGAGACTGGAAACAAGTTCAGGGAGTGATTTTTGAAAAGTGGCTTCACCTTTTTTTATTGTTTGATCACTACCAAGATGAAAGAAACGAAGTGCAACAGCACTTCTAAAATAACAGTAAAGAATACAGTTGGTTAAGCGAGTTATTGTCTTCCAAGTGTTTTTCACTGTTCTGCTTTTGGACGTCTGTAAGCAAAATGTTCCCAGTTGCAGGGTGTGGAATAAATAAACCACTAAATGCTTGGATTTCTAGATTGGAAGTGTTTACGTGGAATAAATCAAAACCCTGCAAGGGCTGCAGGCTGACATACACAACATGACGGAGAGCTGAACTTAGAGTAAATTCTCATATTCCTGAACCTTTAGGCAACATCTTTTTGAACAGCTAATGTGGACGGGCTTTCGGCAACAGTTTGCTATGATCTCTCCTGTGAATTTACCCAGCTCTGTGTTATTCTGTCAGAAAATGCCACGCACACGCACATTGTGGAGTCTAGAATCATAGACAAACCAGTTACACTCAAACATTTTTACTGGCAAAAACAATTCACTGTGTAAATGTATTCGTAAGAATTACAGGCCATTTCTGAGACCCCGTGTTGCCAAGTCCACAGAAAGGCAGGGGACTTTCACTGGTAATGGAAAAATCATATTAATTAGCCTACCAGTTAGGCAGAGCTAAGAGGAATCAGTCTACCTGGTGAAAGGATTGGTCTCCCTGCCTAATACTGCTTGTAGGTGGCCTCCAAACCTGTGTAAATGGTTTTCTTCAGATTTTTGCCTAATGGTGCATGCTCTGCTAAGCATTACTAGATCTGAACCAATCTGGAACCACTTTTGGGTGCATCCAGCAAATGGCCTACAAGCCACTGCAGGCAGGCAGGATAAAATGAATGTAAAGAATTGAGATACAGGTTTTGGTGAGTTGAAGGAGCTGCAATTTAGGAAGGGATTGTCATGGGAAAAAGAACTGAGAGATGTAGGGACAGCAGCAAAAAACGTAATTATTTCATTATTCCTGGAATAAAATCTTGAAAAAGATTTTGAACTTTGATCCATTGTTCATTAGTTGTTTCACTAGATTATTCTGCATTACACTTGCACTGCACTATCATATTGAAACCCCAGGCAACTCAACAGACAGAGGAAGCTTCTCTTAGGAGGGCTTTAGTAGATGAAAGAGATTTAAATAAGGCTCATATGCCCATAGTGCAAATTACAGATGAGCTGGCTTGTGGAGACCAACTGTAAAGCCTAAGTGACCTCCTGATGTCAGAGAGAACAATCCATCCAGCAAGGTTAAAGGACTGGATTTAGATTAATTCAAGAGCTTGTCTAATAAGATAAAGTAGTGTAGTGAAGGTAAATATTTGCAGCTTTGTTTGCTGTGAGATTTATGTAATTAGTTTGAATTCCTTCACATCCTCCAGCCTCTTCATAAACACTGCACACTGTTAAATGCTGCAATAATGAAGGCATTTTGTCTTCATCATACTGGAGGGCAAGAAACAAGGGAGAGCTATTCTTGCAAAATATTAGCCCAGTTTTTCAGACCCCAGAGGATCTATTAATTTAGGTTAGAGTCTAAACATCTAAGCAATACTTGAGCTTGGTAAGTGTGTGAAGCATTCCATAGCCCCGCTCCGTCTCCTTCTGGGCTTTTCCTCCACCTCTACCCTATTTTGCCAGTACAGAACCCAGGCACAGAACAACCCAGAAGATGGAAGGTTTGTTTGAATCACCTCCCCAAGGGCAGCCAAGTCAGGAAAATTCCACAGCTCTGTTATGTGGTATCACGGCTGGGGGGTACTGAACTCAGAAATTCTGAATCTCAGCTGTCAGTTGAGAAATGGAGTAACCAGTCTTAAGAAAATTGGAAAGAAGATGGAGAGGGGAAAGGGGCATTTGGTTCTACTCTAGTGACTGACACAGTTTTCTCTCTCTCACCTGGCATGGGAGAGGACTACATAGCATCTCCCAGAGAGATTTTTTGCTAACTATCTCTCTCCTGACAGTCAAAGAAGCACAGAGTCATCAAATTGTTGAGATTGGAAAGGAGCTATGGAGATAGCTCATCAAACCCCGTCTGCTCAAACAGGGTCAGTTAGAACAGGGCTCATGACCATGTCCCGTATGATTTTGAATATCTCCAAGGATGGAAACTCCAAGATCTCTCCGGTCAAGCTGTTCTACTGTTTGACCACCATCACAGAAAGAAAAGGCTTTTCATATATTTAAGTGGAATTTCCTATATTTCAGCTTCTGGGCATTGCCTCTTGTCCTGAGTACGTCTAAGTAGGCACCACTGAGAAGAACCTGGCTCTGTCTTCTTTACTGCACCCTATCAGATCAATACTGGTCCCTACCATCAAAGGAAATCACTCTCTCCCTTTCTTTAGCTAGGACATTCCAGTGCCAATTTCTTTTATTGCTGACAGAAATGGACTTCAGCTCTGATACTCAGAAAGTTTGGCTTTCCATCCCTTCTCTCTCCTTCTAGCCCCAGACATTAGAAACACAGATGGAAAATGACAATTTAAATAGAAAGCCGCTCATTTTAGCCATGCAAGCTGCTGGCAGAAGTTTGATGTTCAAAAAATGAAGCCCAGTCACAAAGTATAACTGGCTTTACAGCCCATAGCCAAGTTTACAGCCATAGTCTGTATGGGATAGTGATACGCATGAGACCAAACTGGCAGTTACTGGAAGCTACTAGCCTCTCAGTGATCAGAAAACAGAAACTCTACCAAAATATGCAAAATCAATTAAATTATGCATGTCTCTGAGGTAAGACAGGCCAACCACTGGAACTTGCTCTTATTTCCACAGCCCAGCCTGACAGTTCCTAATCGTTTCCTTGTTGCACTTTTGGGATTGTTTTAAAAATCTCCTGCTTTTCTCTCTGCTCTTTGATCTATGTTTCAACCTGGAGACATTCATTAGTGGGAGTCTCTGCTGAAATTCATATACATATTCTGTCATTATTGCTATCAAAATGACACTGTCCACATCGGTTTGTTCAACAATACTGACACATGGTTTGATATACTCTTAGGCAAGTCCCAGCCTCAGATATTGATTAGGTGGCTTTAGCTTAACTACTGAAGAGTACCAAAGGCTTTTCATTGCAAATAATCAATAGAGTGATAGCAATAATTCATACCACACAGCAAACTATAATGTGAAAAATTAGAGCTGCAATTTTAATCTACTGTTAGCGTGTGCTAGAGTCACAGAGTAGGGCTGTGAGAAACCTGTGAAGATGGAGAGTACAGTAGTACATTAAAGGAGTTTCAGAGAGGTTGCAGAGTGCTGTGGGCCAAGGCCAGTGGAAATGCTTGTGTAGGAGAGTCCACTGAGCTCCCTTGAGCATTTGCACATATTCTTTTAATGCAGCAATATCAGGCTTCCCTGTGCTACAGATGCCAGGATTTTGCCATTCCTGGTTCCAGGCTGTCTAAGAGATCTGAGCACACAGAAGGACTCTATTAGTAGACTCTCTGGTAATGCCTAGGTGAGATGATGAAGTGAGCAAAATGAAACACCAGTCAGATAACATTGCTGTTAATAGTGCTTTGGCCAGTGTTTTCATCACTGTTTCTGCTGGTGGTGACGAGAGAGGGAAGAGCTGATAATCTGTCAGGTGGCACTGCTCTTGTAGGGCCGCTGTCTCCCAGCTTCGTGTCTGGTCATGATGGTTTTTGTTATGAGTCCTGCTCGTACAAGTTCTTTCTTCAGTTCTGAAAGTCTCACTTCAACTCACAAGCTGATGTCAGGATACAACCATCACATTACTATTTCTACAAGATGTAGGTAACTGTCTCTTGACTGTAACATGTACCACATATACTCCAGAATGTGAGCATAAGGTAATTTCAGTTCTGTGATTGCTATATAGAAATTACCATCAAATTTAGCTTCACTGCTGTCAGCACAAACCACCCACCCGGAGACCTGAGCTTTCCTGAAGCATTACAGAATGTGTTTCCCTTTTTGTAAACCCACTGTGCCCCCCACTTCCTAAGAACATAAGAGTGGTTCTGCTTCGTCAGAAATCTCCCGTTGACCCATCCAGGCCCAGCCACCCCCTTATCTCATCTTTGGCAGAAGAGGGGAAGGAAAAAAAAAGAAAGAAAAAAAGAGCAGTGCAAGGCTCATGAAAGCAATCTATGGACCACAGACACCTCTGGAATAACTCCTCAGCTGGGATCACCATCTCCGAGCAGTATCCCAAATAGGATTCATGGGCTCTGGAGAACAGGATCTACATTCACAAGAGAAGCATTCCAATTTCTCCATAAGCTCAGGTGGAGGTAAATTCTTCTGCCTCAGGGAGAAGCAGACATAGTGTATGTGTGCTAGGACCAGCAGCATTAATTTACAGGCATTTTTCGAAAGGATTCCTCCTGTCTCAGTGGGCTCAGCCACTTTGTTTCCAGAAAAGGAAGCAGTGCAGAAACCTGGGCACCTCTGATCCCCGTAACTGTAAGGATCTGCCACTTAGCCCCAGAGATGATGAAGATGTAGATGGGAAGAGAGGATCAGCCCATGGCTGCAAAGTCATGCAGTGTCATTGTACCTACGGCATGTGTGGCACAAGCTCTAAGTAAGTGGTGTGTCCAGCAAGTCATTTATCTCAGCAAGTCCTGTCCAGCACAGCCCTGCGAGATTCTCCAAGAACTGCCCCAGGGGTAGCAGCTGGCCAAAACCCTGATGATGGCCCTGATAATGGAAGGGCAAAGAAGGCATCTGCTCTTACTGATCTAGTTCTGAGTCTTCAAAGCTAAAAGAAAAAGGCATTTATGCTTGTGATGGAAAGATGTTGGAGGTCAGAGCTGGTGCCAGGGGATAGGTCCAGGATGCTGTCTCAGAGTGAAAAGGCTGAGAGGTCTCGAGGGAGAAGAGGATGAATTCTAGCTCTTTGAAGCCTCTTAACCCTTCTAGCACTTTGCAGTCATCTGTATTATTGCAGTAGGCTGGATACGGACACAACACCACTCCTGCTCCTACATCTAATCTTGCTTAACCACTTCAGCAGCTTCATCCTCTCCTGTTGTCTGAATTAAGGGATTGCTTTTCCCAACACCTTTCTTCTCTAGGTATTTTCTTTCTGGGCCAAGGCAGCTTTTAAATAGCTCCACTCTATGCAGGCAATTTCTCCTGGAAATCAGGAGGTTCCCCAAATTCTTGCTTTCTTTCTTAAGTTCCCTCCTCTCAGCTTGGCTGCTTTATCATTTCCAGGGGTTCTGCCGGTTCTGAACACACATACGAAATCACAGTTTGGTATGAAAATTTGCTTTTCCTTGTCTCAGTACTCTTTCTTTACCTTCCTGGTTTCCTTTAACTGAAACACTGGGGATTTAATAGGAGATTCAGTGAATTTAATAAAAGTATCTAGAGAAAAAAATATTCCCTCTTCAAGATATTTTAGCTGAAATCCCTTGAATCTCACAAAGTGATAACACTTTTCTTTCTAAAGGGAAGCTAGCATATGATCTATTTAGTAATGTCTTTATCGTTCTTTAATTGCTGCTTTTGTTTTTAAACAAAAAAAAAGCATGAAAGGAAACCAAGAAAAGTATATATTTACATAAAAGTAATTCAGATACATGAATGAAAGGAAATGAACCAATTTAACAGGCAGGAAAGGTTAGAGATGATTACATGCCTTATAATCTATGCAGTCTCTTTGCAACACTGTTCATTCTGGTCTGTGGTTAGTGCAACGTAAGTAGTCCTATATTTTAGACCTACACTTTTATATCACTATAAAAGAAAGAAAGTATTTTAATATATTATGAAGGTATTTAAGAAAATGTATTGGCACCAGGGAATAGCACACACCTGGCTCTTTGTGCATGCTCCTACAGAAATGTTTCTGAGACTAAGACGACAGCGAGTTGAGAATCAGATCACTGCTAACAATGACATTATGTTCCTCCTCATATCCTTGTGTCCTCAGCAAAAGGGAAACTGATGCAACTGCAATGCCTCATTAACCAAGCACAGAGCAAGAAAAAATCTTGTGTTGGTCCTCTCCAAATGTGTAAAACATCTAAGCCAGGAAGGATCTGGCTAAGCCAGGAAGGATCTATCGTCTGGGATAGAGCTGGGCACTGGCAACAAAATGTTGGCCAAACAGTTGCTGTGACCTGCTGAGCAAAGAGCCCAAACACACAATGGGCGAGGGAAATGCAGAGGCTCAGAGGAAAGTCATGAAACTTCTCCAGCTCTTCGGTGCAGAGGGGAAGATTCTGATCACTGGGATCCTTGACCTTGTCATCTCACAATTTTTCTGCATGACAGTTGTTTTCCTCCCCTTCCTTTTCTTCTCTGGACAGAAGTTTTCCCAAGCTTCTCTGCTCAGTTTTATTTCTCTCTCACGCTGAATTCTTTGATGTTCTTCCAAGCTGCTCTTAGTGGTGGTTTAACATTAAAAAGGAGAACACTTATCTATCTTTCTTCTTCTCAAATTTCCATTTAAGGTCCCCATTTAAGCCTTTGAGGGTTCTGCTGCCAACCTGTTCTTCTACCATCCTGTAGATCTCAAATCCAGAGGACATTTCTTGGAGATGAGGAGCCCAAAACCAAGTATCTGAGCTGTGACAAGCCTGTGCAGTGTGTAGGATATGCCTGACATCAAGTCCTTGATGCTCTCTGGAGGCAGAGAGGGTATTTGATCCCATGGTTATGCTCAAGCAATAGCAGCATGTGCCCTTTCCTGGGTCTGCCGTCTCTGTCCTAGCTTTATTCTGAGGAATAAAGATATATAAATCTCCTTCGTTCCCTAATTTGTCGCAAATTAACAAACTCATTCCTTTTTTTAACTTCTTCCAAGGCAATTCAGACAGCACACCACCACATATTCACACAAGTTGCTTTATTCTGTGAAATTTTCTGTTTTATGAAATGGCTTGGGTATTCCCTGTACTACACTACCTCGAAACAGGACAAAAGGTGATGGCCCTCCGAAATTCAGCTTTTCCTTTCAGTAGAGAGAAGTTCACACATTTCAGATGTGAAACTTTAGAAGCGCATGTTTCTGTAGTACATTGAAAAATATGAATGAAATGCGACATGTTGGAGCTTCAAAATAGCCTGGGGTGAGATTTTTCCGATGAGGAGGAGGAATAGCAAAAAAAAAAGAAAAAAAAAAAAAAAGAGAGAGAGATGATTTTTATGCAGAGACCAAGATGGAACTGGGTTTTTTTTTTTTAATGTCAAAAACGGATTATCCTATTTTTGAAACAGTACTGGGTTTTTTTGGTTTACATGAAACACTGTGAGCCAGGGAGGGTTTCATAGCTGCACTATTTCCTTTTTCATGTTTCTGGCATATCTCTGCTGTTCGCATACAGATGCCAGTGTAGTCAATAGGAAAAAAAAAAAAAAGAGAGAAGAGAAGAGAAGAGAAGAGAAGAGAAGAGAAGAGAAGAGAAGAGGAGAGGAGAAGAGAAGAGAAGAGAAGAGAAGGACTTTGGTGCCAAAAAGCACCAAAGAAATCACTAAGAAGCAATTTGCTTAGCCTCTAGGAAGTGTTGGTCATTCCTTCTTGATCAGTCAATTGAAGGAGATGTAGTACCAGCTCATGTCTTACACAACCTAGAAGTTTTCAACAAGGTAGCCTGGGTTGTGCCAGAACAGCAATAGGCAGAGCTATATTTGTAACAGCTTCCAGGACTATGTGAACTCTGCTCTAATCCCTAGAAAATGTTCCCTTTTTTTTTACTCCTTTGAGGTTTGGCTGTTCTGGCTGCCTTCTGCTCCTCTCCCAAAATGTCCTTTCTGGCCCAGTTCCTCACGGCCTTTCCTCCGACCTTATCTTGTTCTCTAGGTGGCTTTGCAAAGCTCAGATGTTTGGTTGCTCACAGGGAGGAGGCAATTTATGATATCTAGTGAGGATTCAGCCTGACTTAGGGTGCAATAGAAAGAAATTATTAGCTGGCAGTTGTCCATGCAGAATGCTTAAGAGCAAAGCATAGAGGGTGGTCCCCTTTTTTGAAGGCCATGCTGAGGACTCGGTGTGATCAGTTCACCTGCAGATCGGATAGGTACTGCTGATACATGTCCATGTGGATATCCCGGAGCTCCACAGGGGAGAAGCTCTGGGAATAATTCACAGTTGAGCTATGAGCGGGGTTTTCCTTGTAGGGTAGACATGCATTTGGTGTGTGGCAAGGCTGACAAAGGAAGATGATTTCTGTAATCTCTTCTGGCTCCTTCCCTCTCACAACCAGGAATTCACAGTATCCAGCAAATCCTGCATCAGGACAACCCTGTTGCTGGCCACAGGACACAACATCGATCTAGAGCTGCACATGAAGAGCTAGAAACAGGGTGACCACTGTGCTGTAGATGTGTGCAAATCATTAATAGGTTGTCTGGCACCAGCTTACAAGGCACCAATCCAGTAAAAGAGGAATCGATAATGTTATTAATTGATGCCACAAAGCCCAGGCAATGCATTAAGAACGGGTGCCATGGACCATCAAACGACCATTTAACCAGAAAGTAGACAGATAGCAGCAAAACAGAATAGTGCAGATGGTTAAATTGCAGCACAGGTCAAAAAGTTGGCATGATTGATTAATCTGTATCAGAGCATCAAGAAACCGTGAAACAAACACACACTCTGGTAGGCTTTATCTTCCAAATAGACAGCAAAATTGTCAGTTTTGTCTGCTGTTTATCCAAAAGGTGGTTTGTATGCAGCCAGGGTAGTGGAACAGCTAGTAATCCATGCAGAACACTTTCTAGGAGATTTGGCAAATACTTTGAACCAGCAATGGAAACTCACCTCAGTGGATGGAGCTCTTCCATGACTTCTTGCTGCTCAGGCAGTGCTAGAGCCACATGTTAGCATGACAGCTGCAAATCTAAAGTTCTAAAGTAGCAGAGTTCTTATGTGAAGCAAAAGTAAGAGTGCAGTTCCCCCAGAGCAACTCTTTATGAGAGTCCTGGTACCCAGTATCATTGCTCACACACTCAATAGCTTAGTAGAAAGAGACATTTTAATCCTTAGAGAAGCAGCTCATCTCACAGAGAAGCAAAACCCCCAGGTGCAGCCTGTTTCTTGTGCTGCACTGCTTGCCCCACTGCTGCTGTGTGGTCCAATATTTCACCTTTGATATTCTGCTGTAGAGCTGCAGGAGTAGAAGAATCTCAGGGTTTCAGCGTTACACCAAGGTATTGTCTCTAGTGCCATGATCTGTACCAGCAAGTTCATTCATCTCTATGTTCTTAGCCCTGTTCCGCTTCTCCAGATATTTACCTATTTGGCTCTGGCTTCATACGTCCTCAGTAAAAGATATACTTATGGTATAAGTAATTTTTAAATTTGATCTTGCTAATTATTTCCTTTATTACTGCTCAGTCCAGAGGGAGCAGCTGAAGCTTTGAGAGCTTTCTAATCAAATTGTTCCAAATCTCATTTTGAAGTTTGTTAAAACATGCAAGGATCTTTCATTTTATATTTCTTTTTAAATTGCTAATGTTCTTAAATAATATAGGGGTCTCCTGTGAAAATGCAGCACTGCACTAAATATACTAGGTAGGCCTTCCAATAAAGGAATAAAGAAGGTAGTAATTTAAAACTTTTTCTAAAGAAAGTTTTCCAGATTAGTTAAAGAAAATGAAGTGAAAAGTTCCACAAGTTCAACAGAGAATAAAATTAGCTCCTAGACTAAGGTGTGGAGAGGACCTGTTGGAAAAGGTCTCAAAAGGCTAGCGTGAACTCCAGGAAAATGTCTAAAAAAAATGCCACTATTTGATATTTTATCTAGGTCTAAGAGGATCGGTTCTTTGTGCAATGATTTGATGGAGAATATTCCCTAAAGGAAGAAAGGCAACTGTATTTCAAGTTAGCTTCCTTTATAAATGTTGCTTTACCCGCTTAGATAGGGATGGTGTGAACTGACTTTGTTTCTGAGTACATTCTGCACATCACCAGTTTTTTAATAGTTTGTATATCTGCATCCAAAAGGGAACCAATCCGCTCCGAATCCTTCCCTAACCATGACTTAATGCTATATTAGAGAATAGCAGCTGAAGACCCTTTATGAGAAAAGAATCCTCCCCTCAATGACACTATAAAGTGAAGCTCTTCAGACATCTAAAATGTGATTTATGCCACTGGTTCTAAAGGGGGCACTGGCCTCACAAAGGTAGAGTTGAGGGCCTTTGTCACAGTCCAGGTGAACCTCCAACTCAGGATTGCAGCTTAATTTAGTTTGATGGTCCAGACCAGACCGTGATACAATCAACATGCAGTTATTCTGGGTCAGCCCCAAAGAGAATCTCTGAGCTAGGAAATGAATTTTGGCCTCCTGTGTCCAAATCATTGCATTGACTCCCCTGAAACTCGTCACTGCTGGACTTTTTGGTGCAAATCTTTTCATTGCCTTCAATAAGCCTACTTAAGAGACTACCATTGCAATACAGAAGGTGAATGTCTTCAGACTATCCTATTCCTTTTCTCTCTGTATTACTGCAGTTGTGTTTTGGTTTTCAGCAGTTTTCAAATCTCTTTATGGGTAAACAATTGGCACTAATTGATGAAATGCTTTCATTTACTTGGTGACAGAATTATTAGAGGCTGATAATAATGGAATGATATCACACAGTTTTTTTCTGATGATCATATTAATTATATATCTCTCCTGCTCTCTTTTCTACAGCATTGTGTCTTGTATTCATGCTCATTTAACTATATTATGCATTTCATTAGAAAACAATAAAGTATGATTACATATAGGAAGTATCTCAGCTTCAAAATTTAACTTTGGGAACACAATCATTATTCGAAGTATATTTTGTAGAAGAGGAATATTTGCTTAATTTGTTCAGTAAAAGGCTGGTCCTTTGTCCATTGAACA
>NW_010583715.1:8730-35173 GCF_000705375.1 Tinamus guttatus | reverse complement strand
GATGATCCAAAAGTGTTACCATCTCTTGTTTGTATGAAAGATACCAAAGAGGATGAAGTAACAAAGGCTACAGAGCATATTCCATCTGATGAAGAGCTTAGTTTGAGTGAGGAAATAGAAAAGCTAATGGGAAGAAAACTACCTGAATCTACAGGTGTGCTTCCTTCTTGGTTACAGTCATCATCCCAAGTAACAGAGAATACTCAAGGTATTTGCAGTAAGCAGAAGCCTTCCTGGCTGGCTACGGAATGTTGCTTGGGAATGAGATTTCAAACACCATCCGATGGAATCATGAAAAACATTTCAGGTCTGACTAATGAGGATGTCAAATGTCAGAGAAATGAATTGGGCAGACCTGGTAGTAGAAATGCAAACAGAGGTGAAAGGTTGGAAATGCTACCAAGAAAAGATGATGGTGGCTTGGACATTTTGGAGCAGTTTTCTGACAAACATGGCTGTAACTTAGGCTATCCTATGAGTGGAAGGAGAAGTGTCAAATATGGAAGAAAGGAGGGAGTAAACCCTATAGATGTTGGAGAAGGGGATTCAGCACCCAGAGGTAAGAGCTTACAATAGCAATCTCATTGCAAGCACTTCTTGCATGTTTTTAGTTTCTGGAAGTATAGATAAGAAGATTATTTACTTACCCCACCCTGTGGAAAAACATACATTCTGAATTAGTATTTTAAAATTTGTTTGGAGAGGATGGAATACAGAATTTTATTTTTAATATTTATTATTTTATAATTATGCTCTGTAAAATGACAGTCCTACAGACAACCAAGTATTTTTGGTGAAAATGTGCAGAAAGATTGAGGAAGAATGGCCATGAGGTTGGTAGTGAGTAAGTTTTTCTTTGTAGTAGATATGTCTTTGCAATGGGAATGTTGGCTGCCTGCTGCAATTTCTACTCTTTTCACCTTATTTGTGCAGCTGTTTTATTTTTGTCTATACAGTACAAGGAAATAAGATACAGATATCCAAACTAATCCTTCATCTGAATTTGTGTGGACTAGTACACCACAAATTTACAGACTTTGTTTAAGAAGCAGTACAACATGCACTCTTATTATGGGCACGCTACAATAAGGATTACTGGACAAAGACATTTGAGGCAGAGAAGCATTATACTAAGTATAATAAAAAGGAAATGTGTGTGTGTGTTTTTTTTTTTTTTTAATAATAATAAAAAAAAACCCTTCCATCTCTGAAAAATTAGATGCACATTCAAATCCTAGATTCCTTGGAGTGGCAACTAGAGCCACTTTATACAGCATTTCTCATTTAGCAGTGTACAAATTGTGGATGTTACCTCTTAAGTTAACCCAGGCCAGGCTTGAGAGACAGGGACCTCTTTGCTGCCGAGTTCTCATAGTCACATTTGCAAGGTCTCCAAATCCTTGTGGAATCAAGGTGGAATAGTCCCACCTATTTACTGCTGTAAATGCTGGGCAATTTGCTGGGCTTGATGGGCATGTTCACAAATGACTGTAGCATTGCTAATTCATTTACTGCTTGCTGCTGTGCCAAGACTGATGCTTCATTAGAGGCAAGGGACAAAACACGTATCCTGATATTTGGTCTCTGCCAACAGCCCTGATTTTGCATGCTGTAGTATTATGCATGCTATCTTCCTAACTCGATTTAGCAGAGGTTTAAAAAAAATAGTTGTACATGGCAGAAATTAAGCCCAACTACACAAATTATCTATCTATAGGATTTATCTCCTTCAAACATGCTTCATCATGCACTCCTGGCATAACCTTTGCTAGTTTTGACCACTTTTGTTTCATGTAGATTCATTAGCTGTGCTGCAGTTTCAGATGTTCAGTTATACGTTGTCTATAATTGTTCTTTTAAACTGAAAAAGTTGCTGTAGCAATGGAGTTTGGCAGCACTACATCATTAAATTATACACCCCTCTTAAACCTGCACAGTCTGAACCAGGTTGGGAGGCAGTGTATCAAGCAGAGCCCTGGGATGTGGCAGTGTTTCCTACATGCAGATTTGTGATGGAGAGCTGATGGGTGATAAAAGCAAAACAGAGAAATGGAAATATTGTAAAGTATGGTACTTTGCATGCATCCCAAGCAGCTGTATCTTTCAGGTGTGATACAAAGCTAGAAGGAGGAATGAGGTGTTGAGGAACTGATTGAGAGTACATATGCATTAGCACAAAGGATATTTTAAGTATAGATGTTCCTTAGACCAAAGGAATTAAATGCATTGGTTAAATAATGCTGCAGTACTTCTAATGTCTGATTTTTGGTTTTTGTTTGTTTTTGCTGCTGTTCTGATTTGGGACCTGAACATATGGCCTTCCTTGTAGTGGGAACAAGGAGTCCCTCATGGTTATTGGTGGCACAGACCCCAGCTTGCTCTCTGCTGGCAATAGCAGACATCTGTGCTGCTGATGGTGACCCTGGAATAGGGCAGGAAAACCAGAAAGTGCATTCTATAGAGAAGAGCAGAAAACAAATGCATGGGCTTGAAAACAAATCCTCAGGCTCAAGATGAGTTATGCTGATGGGGGACAAAAATGCTGAGATCTTGCTAAGAATGCTAAATATGAGCTAAAAAGAGTGTCCAGAGGAATCCTCCCTATGAGTAATGAGGCAGATGTGTGTCTCTGTCCCACCAAGGGGACAAGCTGATTGAGACTTAATCTTGTGTTTGAAAACATAGTGCAGGAGTTGCTGTCCTGGGGTGGGTGAGCAAGGAAGCAGTGATCAGAGGGGTCAGTGTGTCTGCAGGGAGCGGAGTATGTGGAATAACCTTGTGTCTTCCCTCAAATTTTACTCGAGATCCTTTCTTGTTAAAGCATTGGAGATGTATCAGTGACCCAGGTCTGTGTTTCTGTGGCCACCCGCAGCTCTCACCCATAGCAGAGGGGAGCTATGAGGTTTGCTTGAGGAAGGTCTGAGTGGCAGAGCTCATGTCAGGGTTAATTCCAGCCACAGCCAGTGCTCTATTTTAAGAAGCATTTTCAGAAACCTGGTGGGCTGTTAGGCCAAAGGTGTTTCATGTTTCAGCAAAACAGATCACTTGACATGCCTTGAAGACTTGGTTTTAATCCGCTTTTCAGAGAATGACCTGTCCTTTTCATCTCCTTGTACACTTCTGCTGTCACTGACACAAAGGTCAGGATCTTGTCAAAGATTGTAGAAATATCCTGAAGAAATGGATCTAGACTGACTAATATTAAAACCCAGCTGTCTGATACATTTGACTACTTCACCTGGAAGCACAATCCCCACTGGACTGTAGGTAGGAGAAAAAAAAAAAGTATCTGTTTGTTCTCCTGATGTAAATAAATATGGGCATTGTTTTTTCTAAAAAAAGTATCTGTTTGTTCTCCTGATAGAAAAAACAATGCCCATATTTAAGTTATTTACCTCATAAGTTCAAGATATGTGGCCTTGGAAGAGGTTTTCCAAGTCTGTGAATACCCTGGGACACCAGGTATATATGTGCTGCAATGAAGCAGTCTCAAAGCTGTATTTCCTTCATGGAGAGGGTTGCACATCACACTAAGGCACAACAGAGCAGAGATCTGTAACAAGAAAATCCAGCAGCGCTCTGGTGAAAAGCCTTTTTAAATAACCTTCCTCCCTGTAATGCCATACATCAGTCATGCTGACTTTAGGTTTATAGTTTGCATACTGCTCCATCTTCATGTATTAGATTATACAGTCCAAAGCTGAATAGTTATATTAAATATCAGGGATGCAGATTCTTGAATTATTTATTTTCTGTATTGCACTAAGTGTTGATACCCCCAGAAGGGGTGAAGTCCTTAGAAAAGAAGAGGAAAAAAACAAAGAAAACACTCATCTTCTGACTTATGATCCAACAATGTATGTGCTATATATTTCCTCCTTATCAGTACTGAGTGCTAAATGCTTTAATTCTGGGCTGTCTTCCTGTAATGAGTTGCTAGTCATCACAGTGAAGTTGTAACTTCACTCTAAAGTAAATGGTATTATATTGTCTGGAAGAATTACTGGGGTGGCCAAGCATGAGATATTGCCCTAAGGACATGTGCCAAGTGGCCCAAGAAGGGACATGCCACTTGTGTTCCTTGTTGTCGTAGCATGTGCAAAGGCCAGCTTGGTCATGGACTGCCTTGTAGGCTGCTGTGAGCTGAGCTGGCTTCCAGGGTTAGGAGGTCCTGTTTGTAGACCTGATGCAACCAAGAAGGGATAGGAAGAGTTCCTGTTTAAAGATGCTGCCTTTGTGGCATATTTGTGTTTATAAAGGAAGCAGTAATATGGATACATGTTTTTTGTTTAGTTACAGGAATTAAGAAGATAAAACTGGGTAGGAAGTGAAAGCAGGTGAAATGCAAGGAGCAGAAAAGAAAAGCAAGCATCCTTTGGATATTTCTTTTCCCCCACACTAAAATATCATAAAATTGTTCATGAAACTTAAAAAGAAACTTTTGAAACTCTTTTTTTACAGTGCAAGCCTGATGGATTTGTCATATTGAATATTAATCATTACTCTCCAGCCAGTAAGACAGATATCTGGTCTTTATTAAAGCTGGGTTAGTCTAGAAGTAGATGGAATCTAGAAGCTGGAGTATTACAAAGCAGCAGCAAATAATGCTGCATTTTGATGGGTAGAATCATTTAATTTAGTACCACTAAATTCTATTTATTGAGCTGTATGACTGCAATAGACAGTTCCACTCTCCTTGTAGTGGGCAATACCAAACTGGGATTACTGAGAAGCAGAGAAAATGTTTTAACAAGTCAGTCTCAGAACTGGCCATTACACTTATTGAAACCTATATTTCATCACTCACAAGGGACATGGGAAATCAATTTCACAAGATATATATATTTTTAAAGCAACATATAATTGCCTCCAAATAGCAACTTAGACCAAAAAGTGCCTCCTTCAATTATACAGCAACAGTATTTTGGAATTAGAACACAATGTATATTACTTCCTTGACAAATCAATAAAAATAAACAAAAAGCAGCAGATTGGTCCCATGCTGATACCAAGCCCACTTCCAGAATGAAGTTTTATAGGCCTTAGAGTTTATATTATGGCAACTTAATTAGAGATGGTCTTTCATTGCATTTATTTTGTGTATTTATGTAAATCATTGGTGTTCTCTATGTGGGACAGCCAGGCTGGAATTGCCATTCTTACTGGTGAAAAAGCTATAGAAAGCAGTTTTCTTGCAATTTTGGCTGTTTTGAGAAATGATTAAATAAGAAAGTGGATCTGGGAGGAAGTTTTGGATGTGAAATAATGAGATTTTTTCCCCCCTTTTCCTTTTTTTTTTTTTTTTTTAAAAAAAAATCCCTCAAACTGATAGCAGAAATATGTATGGGGTACCTATTGTAACATTTACATTTCAGTTTCAATATTTGTTGGTATTTTTCTTTAATTATAATTCTAAATTTTCAAAAGAAATGTTTTTGAAAATATTTTTTTCATTCTAAATCTGAAGAAACATTTAAACAATTTGACAAATCTTTAAAAAGAAAGCAATCAAGAGTTACCTTTGCTCAGACTTGGGTAATTTAAATATTTGTCCCACAGTATTTTAACTGCAGGGAGCAAACTAGGATAATTCACTGAGTCTGTAAAGACAGAGATTACGAGACAACTCCAGGAGAAAGAATATTTTCGTGACCATCAGTGATTTCTCTTCACTATAGGCTCAGGCAGGTAGAGGGCTAGTCACATCTGTTGCTCCTGGCTTGCAGAGGTCAGACTGGAAGGTTTATTTTTCCCCAGTACAAACAGGTGGGTGGGTGTAAACTAGAATGGGTCAAAACTGTGACTGGACTGATGACCTGGTGATGAAGATGATCCTGGTGTTTCCTCTGTGTGACTGTAGTCCCAGCAAAGCCTGTAAGTCTGTTCCAAGATCTGGAGCTGCAAAATGGCCAGGGTTACTCAACTAAAGCATGTTCTGTCATGAAATTCAGGTTCTCAACATTGAGACCTTCAGTGATGAACTGTGCCAACCTGGGAAGTGTCAGATAAGATGGGTGCTTGGGCTGCACAAGGAGTAGACACATGAAACAGAACAATCCAGACAGAGGACCAGGGCCAGGCCAACTGTACTAAGCAGTGGTCTAAATTCCAATGGGACATCATCTGGATCATGCACTTCCCCAAAGTGTACACTGCCCATGTGAGCAGCACTCCTAGATTCCTACTCCTGTTTGGGTTGTGCCACAGCAGGTCTCTAGCAGAGCTCTGTCTACACCAAATGATGCTGAAAATGCTCACCCACCACAGTGTTGGTCCTGCACCTGCAGTTTCCACTGGGTTTCCGTAGAGCCTGGAAATGCTCAGCGCTCATCTGTCTAGCTTTTTCAATGTCTCTTCCAGGAACAACCCTCCTTTCATTGAGATCCATTTAGTAATGCTGCGAGCCTTTTCCTGAATCTGAGACTTTCATTAAATAGGTCAGATTGCCCTTCTCTACCATGTATGCCTTTCTCTTGTGGTAAAAGATGCCTTTTAGAATGATTGCTTAATGGTTAAAATGCAGATTTAATGTGCAGATACCTAGACAGGCAGAGTGGAAATCTCACAATATTTGATTAACCTGAATTATTTGCTTTCATAAACAAGTAGGTTTTGAAGATCTCTCCAGGACTGCAAATGATTTTGTCAATTATCTGAGACATAATTACAGATTTCAAAGGAAGATGCTTTAGCAAGGATAAGGGAGGATGCAAGGTGACCTACTGCAGTAATCCACCATGAAGATTAAGGAGGAAGACATCAAAAGGAGTTGGGTTTATTGATATAATTTCCATTAACAGGATTAATGGTGATAGCCAAGGAAAACTGCCCCAGACAAAAGACATTTCTATGGAGATATTTTTTTAAAAAAAAAAAAAAAAGCTATTCTGTTCACCAACATGGAACTTAATTTCTGTTGGCAGAAACCTGCACCTTGTTGGAGGGGCTGTGCTATCTTTTTTGAAAATCTGCTTGGCTGAGGCTTCAGTGGAGAGCTCCTATTGAGAAGAGGAGGTGCAAACCATAGCCTCATCAGCCTTATAAGAGACAGCTGCTCTCTTTAAAATGCCAAGACCCAGGAGAAGTGGCTGTGAGTCTTGTTACTGTCATGAGACCCCTCTGCGGTGTCAGGGAACCATCCTGACCCACTCGTCTGCCCCTTTCAAAGGGGCAAGTTGTAGATAAAGTAGGAGGGGCCCCAAAGGATCATTCTCTGGGATAATGCTATCTTAGTACATGTCCACAAATGGAACAATGGAAAGATGCAAGACAAGTGAGTGAGGCACATATTTGTGTAAGCGTTTGGCAAAATCTGACTTGTCCATTTTTTTTGTTTCATGGATAAATGCCCTTTATTTTCAAATTCTCTGAAATTGTTTCAAAGAAACTGAAGGGGAGAAAAAGAGATGAAATCAAAATACTCCTTTCTGATCCACTTTAATCTGGAAAAGTTTTGTTGTTTTTCTATTTGATTTGAAAAATATTCTATATTTCACTGCATTTTATGGGATGGGAAGGTGGTTCCTGCATGGTATATTTCTTCTCCAGAATAAACCATACTGGGTCCCTCATCTTGACTTTACCCTGTCCCTAGTCATCTTAATGGCCCTCCACTGAGCTCTCTTCAGTTTGCCAGCATCATTCACTTACTGGGGAGACCAACACTGGGCACACCACTCTAGATGTGGCCTGTCTAATGTGAAGTTAAGGAGAAAGATCACTGCCTTCCATCATCACAAGGACTCACTGATGTCCTATTTTGTCTACTGAGACTTTTTTGAAAAGCTTCTGTGGGGCCTCTACAAACACATTGGCTTATCCTGTACCCCAGTTTTTGCTACCAAAGTTGCTGTTGGATTGGCAATCTAGTGCCCAGTGCTGGGGAATTAGTTCCAATTATTTGTCCTGACAGAAGATAAAAAGGAAAGCTTTCAACTTTCTCTATGCATTGCCAGAGCTCTTAGTCACAGGGCCAAGATTTGGATGAGTGTCCTTGAAGCAGCAGAGGAATTGGACTTGTCAGGCTTCCTCCTGAGGCCATGGACTGAGCCAGACATGATGTTCATTCATATGTAGTCATGCTTGCATAAAGTCACTCCTATGTAAAGCTTGCAGACCAAGGTGATGTGAAATGCCTTGTCTCTTGCTTCATGTGGACCATACATTTTGAGCATGCTAAATAGCCTTTTTTCAGTCTAGGATAGTACGTTTTTTTTTTTTTTTTTTTTAACTAATAATTGCATTTTTGTTCCTTGGAGTACTTGGAGGCACCTGGTTAAACACCCAAACCATTCTGAGTTTGGGGTATGGTCTCCCAAACAGCTATTCATTTGGGGTGAGAGGGGTGGTGTGTCATGTTCAGAGCTCTAAATGATAGATGGGGAAGTGTAAAGATGGCAGATGGTCAACAGATTTTCAGTATAGGAAGGAAAATAGAATTTTCGGTAAAAACTTTCACATATAGTGAGGAAAAATCCTTCATTAGTGAAACTTATTTCATTTTTTCAAGTATCTTTTCTTGTCTGATATTTCCTGAAAGAAATCCTGGTTCTTGAAAGCAGCACCAGGTAATTCTGTGAAGTTGAAAACTGGCTTAAACATTTTATTGAAAATTACAATTTTTTTTTTAATTGTGATAAATAAAAGTTGGTTTGCTTCTTAAAAATTATGTTACCAAAAATCACAAAAGCAAACGAACACAAACAAAAAGGGGTCTTCAAAGTTCAGAAACATGAGAATTTCAGAACCACTGAATATTGAAATGTGAAAATATATATTGTCAGTCAATATATAGTCTGTGTGTGTGTGTGTATATATATATATATATACACACAGTCAGGGAAACAGGATGGGAGAGGGAGTTGCTCAGTTTCTCTGGCCACATGCAATGTGCATCTTCCCATGCTCTAGGCTTTGTGAGTATTATCAGTTCAGGAGATAACCTGCTTTTTGTTTCTGGATCATCCTCTGCTCTTTATGAATTCTGGGGCCAATATTTGGCACAGATGAAATCTGTTCCTGTTCTACCAGTTCCCAAGGGAAATTACAGCCCTTGCTTGGCATTACAATAAAATGAGAGAAAACAAACAGGAAAATCTTTTGCAAGCTCCTAATGACAGTAGATTTGTGTCATAATCGGCTGAGAAGTACTTTTGCTTTTATCTGAAGCTGCATCTGGTGAATGGTAAATTAAATCAAGAGAGCACACCTGTAATGTGCTCCCTAGGAGAAGGCAGGATCCAGGGGCCTCCAGGTTAATGCTTTGTGAGTGAGGAGTTCTGGACCCTCTGGGTTCTGAAACAACCAGGTGAAGGATATTTTGGCTCAGGGGTCTCCCAGAGGCTTGGAATGCAGAAGTAGGACCTGCAGTAGCTTCTACCTGACCTTTTTTGTATTGTCATTTGAAGTTTAATTTAAATAGATATTTCAGAAATTACTCATGATAGCCTTTCCAATTTTTGGAGTTGCTGAGACTCAGGTAAGCGTTAGAAATTATTAATAGTGTGTGGCAGGGACTGACTCCCTTCCTACAGGATTCCCCTCTAGGAAAGCATTGGCTAAAAATCATAGACAAACTAACCTCATTTGTCAATACTCAGGGCACACGTGGTTTTCTGGCCTACTTTCTGGACCCTAGGCGGTACTTTCAGAAATCAGGTCTTGCAGTCCACCAGGATGTCATGGTCTAGAGATTTGGTTTTAGGTTTTGTAGACCTGTCAGAATGGAATGCTGATTTGCAGAGGGCAGAAATGGGCCTAGAATGTGTCTGCATGCTCCAAAAACCATCAGATTTTTACAAAACACTGGAAGCTGCTCTGGCAGAAGTGAGGATAGACCTTTATTTCTGCAGGAGCAGAGCTGCCCCAGAGGGCTTCCCCTTGTCTGGCTCCCTGGGTACCACTGAGTCTGCACAGCGTGGAACAGGGATTCAAACCAGCTGGCAAAGAGGCATCAGTTTATTCCTCTCATGCCTGGAAATGTGCGATGACTTGAGTGCTACCCAGGTAGAGGAGGTCCAGGGTATTCCAGATTTGCCATAAACAGCATCCAGTGACACAGTGCTAACAAGCAGGCACATGGCAGAAAGAAGTTTCAACACAGCAAAGGAAAGCAGGTTACAGGAAAGGGTTTCAGCAGCAGCTCATGAAGAAATGGTTGCAGGTTGCCCAGACACTAGTCTTAATAGTCTTGCTTGAAGAGGATGCCCTGGTGAGCCTGGCCAGGCTCCAAGAAGCAGCATCCATGAAAGCAGAGTGTGTCTGGGAGTTGCAGTACTTGCCATGCTCTGTCCTAGAGGTTCTAGCCAAAAGCCTGTCCTTTCTCTCATGCAAAGGTGAATGACCCAACAGCTAAGCAAGAATATAAAATGCTTCAATGTATAAAACTAGTCAGCCAACAAATGGAGATGTCAATCTATTTCAATGCTAAGGTGAAATTAAAAAATGGATGCTGCTTCTCTTCAGCATTGGCTGGAAGCCAGTGTCACTATACAAACAAGAGAGATATGAACCTCATATTGTACCAGGATTCTCACTTGATACTTGTCCCAAATTGGGAGACCAGTAGTTAAAAATAGTCCCATGGCAAAAGCTGTCCGAGTTCACCTGGCTTCAGAGCCAGTTTATACCATCCAGTGTCATCTTCTCACTCCAATTACGTTGCTGGCTTTCTACACCCCTCCCCAGAACCAGCACAGCACTGCCTACCTCATACTGCTGTGAAACATGCTGAATTATTGATAATTTAGTTTGCTGACTGAACTGATTTTTTTTTGGGTCAATCCAAAATGAAATACCTCTTTTGCTCCCTCCCCCAAAAAAAAAAAAAAAAAAACAGACAAGCTTATTCAAAAGGGAATTAAATATTTAGTTTTAAGTTTTACTTAAGGCTCTTTTCTGTGTCCTGTTGGGCCATAACAGATGGAAAAGGAACAAAGGAGATAGAAAATAAACCGGTTATGTTCCCGAAACATGCAGTTCCTTGCTTGGCTATCCATAGACTGGGCTAATGCTATGTGACCTTATCAACCTGTGTTGAAAACGTTAAGGAAAAACTGAACTGGAAAGTTTCATTCACATTGACTTACAGAACCTGAGGAGTCTTGTAAGAGTTATCTTAACTGGTGTGATGAAGATGGTCTTACCCAGAAGGTGAAAAGGGGAACATAGAAAGGAAGAAGGTACACAGTATTCTGTTGTTTATGTTACAGTATTGAGTGCTGAGCTTCTACCATAAAACCCTTTCATGAAAAGCCTGCTTGATCTTTAGATCTAAAGTTTCCTATTGCACAGGAACCCAGGAATATTGACCCCCGAATCATACTTTGGTGGCATAAGTATTGAAAAATCGCTGAGGTGAATATCAAGGCTTATTGACCAAGGTGCAATAGCTGGAAGGAACATCAAATCATGTTTCGTGAGACAGGCTGTCAGTATAGATGGTTATCACTTACCTTAGCTGGAGATGTCTGCTTTGAGATTTCATGCACATGGAGCTCATTCCCACTCTCGGGCTTACAGGTGGAGCTGCTCTGGCCACAACTCAGCCCATTCTCCCTGACTACCTTGAGGTAACATTTGATTTTTATTTGGATAGTCAAGATTATAAAAGACTTTCCTAGGCTAATAATACACAATATGATTAAAATGGCAATTCAGACATTCCCAAGTGACACTTTTCGACCCAGAAGTCCAGATACCAATAGTTTTCAAATACAGTGTGTGCCTATTCCCATACCTGCTTATAAACTACTTTGGGAAGCTTATATAAGCTCCTCTTTGTTTGTGTGCACACAGGAAATATTTGTGGGTCATAATCTGTTATCTTTCAGAACACAAGCCGATCACCGTTAACTGATGCAATTCAGAAAGAACATTTTCCCCAGGCGCTCCGTTTGATAATTATCCACAGTGGGGTTTCTCATGTATTGTTGGCCCCTGTCCAGACAGGAAAATGAGCTGGGGAGAGCCCTGTTGTGATCAGGTCTGCTAATTTCAGTTATTGTAGGTCCTATGTGATTAACTTTCCTGAAATCTTTTCTGTTCTGGGCACACTGTAAGCAGATGTTCTCACTTGTCACCACAATTCCTTTCAGCAAGTTCTGACTCAGGCTTTTTTTATTCTGTGTAACAACAGGGCTTACCTTAGAGCATGTGTCAAAGCCTCTTGCATCTCTCATTCTTTCAGATGCTCCACTTCATTTTGTGGATTTCAAAATATCAGGCTTCTGAGAATCTCCTGTTTCACTGGCAATTTTCCCTTCTGCAGAGGTGGGCCTGTTCTCAAATGTAAGGACCTACAGCAAACAAATTCTCTTTTATTTTGCACATCAATTTTCTCTCTAACACCAAATATTGGATCTACTCGAGCACATGCATTACTATATGAGATGCAGTGGTGGGAGCTCTCACACTGGCAGCTACTTCATTTCCACCCACTGCCTCAGATGATGGACTAATCACTATGGAAACCCTCCCAGCCTCCTCCTTTCACCTATTATAGACTGTCATTATCTCTTTGCCACTGGTGGCAGAGATCCTGTGCAGAAATTTTCAGGAATATGGATCAAGAACTCTGGGTCTGCTGAAGGAGGAACATAGAGAAGGCTTAAATGCCTTCTTCCTGAGGCAGCTCCATGACACTTGTAGCATGCATCCATTCTTATTTTGAAAGAAAAAACCCTCCTGGTTTAATGCAAATTTGGAGTGGCCATGAATATTTAACATCCGCCAAAAAGGAAAAAGGGAAACACTATGAAATTTGAGGCTGAATATTAAGCAATAATTCCTATTAATTAAAATTAGACTTCAAGGATTTGAACGGAGATTGTAGTCAGCAGTAGTTAGATGGAACCAAATGAATATTTAGCATCTCTTATTTCTAGGATTCAAATACTCACTGAGCTGTGTAATATTCTATCTGCCTGTATGCTGCCCAGAGTAGTAGTTTGAATTTAAAATATATTATGAGAATTGTACAGGAAGTGACAGAAACAGTCTCATCATTGCTAACCCATATTTTGCCAGATATACTGCTTTGTTGATGCAAGAAAGGCTGCATAATTAGCTGATTATTAGTTCTCAGAATGTTTTTCCTTTAATTTTGTTCATTTTTGACATTTGTCTCTCTCTGTTTTGATGCCATACATGCTAATTTGGCAAATAACTACTCTTTTCAGTATATTATTTGGTCAAAATCTAGGAGCTAGTACAATGGCATACAGGCTCACTCTTAAATGTGAAGATTGGGTCAGGAAAGTGCAGGATGCTATTTAAGCACATGCTTAAATACCAGTCTGAAAAAAGGACTGAAAAGAAGAAAATAACAAATTCTCATTGACATTAAGCCAAATGAGCTTGAGCCACTGTATTTATTATTAATAGACTCTGAACATCATCAAAGCTTGGCTTCAAAGACAGTTTCAGCTTCAGGAGTTGTGGTGGACATTATTGTTATCGTCATTGTTGCTGTTATCACTATCATTGTCATTATCTTTATCTTATTTTGACATTCCTCACATGAATACTTCACTTGCCATTAAGTCTGATTCTGGCTTCTGTGCAAAGGAAGTGCAAACATCTGGCTAATAATGTTCAACCTTGAACCACTTCTGCATTTGAAAACCTGTCTATCCTACTGTTTTGACAACTTAGTTAAAATAGTTTAATTAGCATGCTGGGGGTAATGTAGGGTCCTTTCTTCCTCTGTGAATTTAGCCTTGTATTCTCAGGTTTGGAGTTTGAATGACTCATTCTGTGAAATGACCCCAAGCCTTTTCAAAAACTTTCATTAAATGCAGATAGCCCCTCCTTGACAAATAGTTGTTCCTTGCAATGCACAAATGTTGCAGCTCTGCTTAACCTGTCTGTGTGGCTCCTCAGAGGCCCCTCATTCCAGTAATATAGCCCTGTGTTTAAGTGTTCCCACTTGGACCAATCAAGTAACCTACCCAGCAATTTCTGCAGAAAAGACCCTGCTGTCACAGCTTGCTAAAAAATGCACGTCCATCCCCTGAACTTTTCTGCTGCTACTTCTGCTCACAGACTGCAAAGGCAAAGCATTTTGAAAGCTTTTGTGAGCTGGTTAAGATCAAAGAAATTTGGTTGCATAAATCATAATATTTCTGGAATATTCAACTGGAATAAAACGAAGGCAGCATTGTAAACGTAGGGACATGTAAATGAGGAAAGCTGAACAGTTTCCTCTAATGGAACTGTCTTAAGCTCACTGACCTAAACCACTGAAAAGGTTTGCAAAGAACAGTTCTCACTTTTGATACAAATGAGCAGCAGTGAGGATGCTATGGCAGGGATGAGATGGATTCTTGCTTACTGGGATTGCAGATGCATTTATAGACTGCAGTAAAACTCCTCCTAAAACTGAACTTCTCATTAATACACTGCATGTTCTTGTGGAGAAGGTGACCCTGCTGCACAGAGCCCATGGGGCTGAATTACTGTTTAATGTGTTGACTGTCCAAATCCCGATAATTGCTGCTAGTAGAAGATGAAAGAAATACATATGGACCTTGATTCAAGGTGGAGCTGAAATCCTTCTCCAGCTAACGGGATCGCTGTGTCAGTGATGTGCTACTGTGTAAGCAAAAGGACTGTATAAGCATAATGGTAACAAGAGTCACAAACAGGGTCAGGTAACTTGCATGAGCTGCTTCATCTTAAGATGAGTTCTGCTTCCTGGTCCCATCCAGGCAACAATATTTGGTCAGGCTGTGGACTGGTCTACTAGAAATTAGCTTTGGAGAAAAGGACTTGGAAGTCCTGGTGGACACCAAGTAGACTATCAGCCAGCAAAGTGACTCCCCACTGAGACACTGCATCCTGCTTGTGCTCTGAGTGTTTTTGCCAGCAAGAGCTTCACAAACTCACTGACTCCATTATGAATTTACACTAGACCATGTTCCTAAATAATACAATCACTGAAACAAAATCCCACTCCAGTTTCAGCAGCAGTGGGGAAAAAAATGCAAGCAGAACCCAGTCTAGCTTCAGAGGGACAGGCTGAAAGATTCAGACAATAACTGAAGTTAACAGTTTTAGTAAGATGAAAGGGAGAAATGACACTTCTGCTCTGAACACACCATGCACAAGGAGGGCTGTAATGGGTTAAGTTCATCCCCCCATGCTGTGATGCCATTGATTCAAAAACTCATGTTTGACATGTTCAAGCATGTTTGGGATAATTCAACTCTAATTTTTCAAGGCTGATCAGGAGGACCACCTTCAGGCCTTGGCCAGGTGCAGCATGACCAGGTCTCTTGAGATAGTGATTGACCGTTCAGATGTTTTTGAACAATCTGTCCTGCAATTGCGTGCAAGTCTCAGCATGCTTTTGGTAAAAGGCTTTTACACGATAGTTTTAGGTGCCCAAGTTAAGATCCTAGGTTACCCCTGCTTTGTGAATACTTCTTCAAGAGGCACATTGCTGTATGACACTTACCCCACCTAATTTGCCCTATATGTACCCTTTTTATGACCCCTTTTATGGAATTTGATAGTCTGGTGTGCTATGTTTTGGGGGATGTATTTCCTGCATTTTAAATCCCAAGGAATAGTTTTCAGATAGCTGGTTTTTAAGTGAGTCATATTCTCTCCTCAGTGTTGCAAAGGAAGGTTACATCAGGACTGGGAAAAAAATGTTCTTTCCAAACATGCAAGGTAATGATAATTTGGGGCAAGGTGGGGAAAGAAAGAGGCAAAGACTCTTGTGGCTCACAGGATCTTTTCTTCAGAGAGGATCAAAAGATATCAGGCGGTCGGGTTTTGCATTTAAAGTCACACAGCCCCATTCAGGGAAATTATTTTAGATAAGATAGGAAATGAATGACAGGACTTAGAGGGAAGTCCTTTCTGCTTTGAGCTCAGGGAGGAATATGCCCTCACTCAAGAAATAACATACTGCAAGGAGGAAATCACTGCTGTACCAGCTGGATACCGTGACCTCCCAGAGCTGCAGTGGACAGTGGGTTTCTGCAGTGAGAGATATGAGGAAGGTTTTCCTCATATAAGGAAAAGAATGAGATAAGAATAGGTTGCCACAAGCAGTAGAATTAATTTTCAAATATCTGACAGGTTGTTTTCCATGACAGCACTTTCATAAATTAGGAAGGCTTTTGAACCTCAAGATGAGAATCTGAATTGCAAAAGGGCAGTTTTCCAACACCAAAACAGCCCTTTAACAGCAAAGAATTGTATCAGACTCCCGATGGATCAGGGGGACAGAAACAGGGTTCCTTTATCTCCTGAGACGTTCTCTATCAGCCAGTCTGCAGAAGCACAGGAGTCCTTGGTCAGGCATCAGCGTATTGCTAGGAAGGTAGGAATAAGGGCTCCTTCTCCTGTCTCCAGCTGAAGGGACTGAACTGTGGTTTGAGGAACTGTTTCCTTTGGGTGCACATACCAGGGGCATTTGGATCCCTGGCTCATCAGCCCACATCCCTCAGGTTGATGTTACTGCTGGAGATAGCAAGCAGGAGTGATTTTGGAAGGGGCCTGCAGAGGCTTTAAGGGAAAGGCTGTTAATCTGGAAATTTGCAGACATGATGCCAGAGGCCTCGTGGCAGCCATGGCTACAGCAGCCTTTAGGAAGAAAAAAACCCTGTGTCCTTGGTTTTGATGGTCGTGCTGATCAGAGGAAGAATGCAGAAAGGGAAGGGGTGTCTGGGTACACTGCCAGCTTTCTTTGAAGGAAGCTGAAGGCTCTCATCTGAATATCAGGGGATCCCACATGTTTGTTTACTCAAATACCTGTCTCGTTTGACCTTTCGAGGTCCAGCCCAAATTTGAGTGCAAATTAAGCTTGCTGTGCTATCCAAAATGATTGAAATTTCTGTGCTATGAACATGGTTGCCTAAGTAGTTGTAGTCAGTTTTGTCTGAAGATAACGAGATCAATCAAATAGAGGATATTTGGGCTAAGATTTGATTATGACACTCAGGACCAAAAAAAAATGTTGCTTAGCTTGTAGATGCCAGTCCTATCGTAGTCTGTGTTTTGTAGCTATCAGCTTGAGCTCAACGAGTTACTTGATTATGACCTTCAAGGTATAATAAGGATGGAGAACAAAGAACCACTTTAGCAGTGGCCATCTTGCACATTTTGGTAGCTACCATCCCACTAACTAAGACTCCTTGGGTTTTGTTCAATTATTTGATGGCTGCGTACCTGCTACATTGTTGGTGGTCCATAGGTTTTTACGATATAATTACAAAAAAGGGACATAGTCCAATGACTAATGTCTGGGAAATGTTTGTATAAGCTAAAGATTCCTAAACAACACAATAATGGTTTAGCCTATCAAGAAGATTCAGTCCTGCTACTTGTCTTTTGCTGTTAATCTGGCCTAAATACTGAAATATCTAGACCATTATAATAGAGTAAGAAAATAAAACACCTTTATTCTCATACATAAGCTTCTAAAGCTGTCCATGTTAATGCTGATTTGATTGAAAACTTTGCGTGTTTGTAAAATGTGTTCACAACTCCCAAGAGAAATCCCAGATCTATTCGAATTGTACAGATAAAGTACATGTTACCACTTAGCTCACGGAGTAATGATAGAAGACAAGAAAGTGCCTGCAGACATTTATTTCAACTGTTGAAATAAAATTCTTTGTTTGTACTTATTGCAACATCTTTCCTTAGGTTCTCGGAGATTCTTTTCACCTGCCTTTTATTAAGCGAATTTACTGGAAGCTGGTTTAAGGATTTTTTATTTTGAGCATTGACACAGGAAATTAGACAATGAAAGGCTCATCTTTAGATAAGGAATAAAAGTGCATTGCTGAACTTCAGCCACCACGACCCTTAAAGTACTTGATTCAAGTGCAGCTTTGAATTGGTGTATCAGGAGATGTGTGCAACAAACAACAATGAAATAGCACAATAATCCCTCTGAATTTCAAGCAATCAGCCATAAAGTAAATGAAAATTGTGGCAGAGCTGAATAATTTCTGGATTTGAGGAAAGTGGGATTTACTCCACAAAGAAATCCAGGATTCAGTTAGCCCTGAATATACCAAGTATAAAGCCAGAGTATATACATCAGGGAAGCTGAACTGAGATGACAGTCCTAATAAATTGTTTTTCTAATAACTAAGTACATACAGACAGAGAAAAAAAAATAGTTAATCTTAGGAAAACAGTATGGCCAATACAGTTTGGACACCATCCATCCCTGGAGGTTTTCAAGACTCAGCTAGACACAGACAAAGTTTATCCGATGTGGCTGCAGCATTATTTGACAGTGACTAGGACCTGAATGATCACAACTAAAATTTAGGAATTTGCTCAATCTGCCCAAGTTTCCGCTCTAGCCTCAGTCAGGATCCAAGGTGCCTTCTGCAGTCAGCAGATAAAAATGGGAGCTTTCTAAGCACAATTCATCTTATCCAAGATCTGAAGTGTGACCTGGAGGGGGTTGTTAGGGAGCACAGACTCCTGGCTTTCAGATAGCTAATATTCAGGGAGATGCAGAATTTTGCCTGGGTTTTACACTATCTTTTCCTACTGGGAGCTCAGCAGACTTTTTGTTTAGCCTAGAGAAGAGAAGACTGAGAGGAGATCTGACCAATATGTCCAAGTACCTGAGGGGAGAATGTAGGGAGGATGGGGCCAGGCTCTTCTCCGTGGTGACCAATGATAGGACAAGGGGTAACGGGTACAAGTTGAAACCCAGGCAGTTCCATCTCCATGTAAGGAAGAACTCCTTTGCTGTGAGGGTGCCAGGTTTGTTAGTTTGGGAAATTTCACAAATTTCGAGCAAAAATTACAAGAGAATTTTCCAATATATGAGGCCACTGATTAGTTATGAGCTTATTCTTCTGTATAGTCAGTGGAGGGAAAGAAACCCTTCTATCTGGAACGTATTTTATGTTGTTTCAACAATTCTTACACTGTATTAAAACTTGATATCCATCTTTATAATGAGGTCATTTAGAAGCAAAAATAACATAAACATTTTTTGCTGAATAATTTCCAAATAACAATAAAAATCATGCTCATTAAATGCTATTAATCATCTGTAAACAGCATAACAGTAGCATAATTCTGTATATGGAATGAAGCTTTAGTCGTTGATATATGATTACCTGGAAGTACATATTATCTGCTAATCGCAAGCAATGAGTAACTCCCGAAGGTCTCAGGAATGCATGTTCCTCATGAAGTATCTTCACTTTTCTCTGATTATTTTTTCCTGGACTCTTACATGTTTCAGGTGAAATGAGAATTTGCATGAAAAGCATAATCCTTCTCCAGCTTTGGAGATGTGGAAGTTGCTAGCAGTATACAATCCTTTTTCACAGAGGAGAAGAAATTCCTCGTTTTTATCAGAGGGCCCTTTCTCTGTCTGTAAACTGAAAGAATTTGAGGTGAGAAGGACCATAAGGAAAATTTGAAGGTTCATTTCCATTTTTACAATAAATTATGCAGTGAAATCAGTCATTGTCTTAAAGCTCCTGGCTCTTTGCTGTCAGGTGGAGTTGAGCAAAAGCCAAGGATGGTTTCATTAGGAAGGTAGGATTAAATGGCAATGACACTTTTCAACCCAGTAGAGTCCCCGCTGGCTAAATAGAAAGCAGCTGCTGAATTGCTTGTTTGAACTCCAACTTGGTAGTCTGATATTGCACTTGTGCTTTCTAGGAATTTCTGTTCAAAAAAGGGAGCTTCTTGCACAACAAAGCTTGCTTTCTGGGCACCTGCAGATGAGGAGCTAGTAGAGATGCTAATACAAGATACATCCAGTAAATGAGGCTGTCCTCCCTCAACACTGTGTTCCACTTGGTTCAGTGATTCCAGCTCTTTATGTGGAACATGACCACCCACCCTTCTACTCTGCCTGACTTTGCAGATGCTTGAAATCTGGCCTGATTTGAAATGTGATTATTCCAGAGGAATTTCTTGCTGAGTTCCCGTCCATCTTTGCTGATGTTCTGCCTGTGTTTTTGGCCTCTTTTGATCCGCTAGTATTATTTCTCCTCCTTTCTTGTGTTTATATTACCTCTTCATGTATCTCATCTGTTTTAATTAATGGGCAGTTGCAGGGCATGGGGAATAATAGATAAAATGTGGCATAGTGCATATTCTGCCCTGCATACACACAGTTTTATCCATTGCTGTCCCTCCCTGTCCTTCCCTTGCAGCCTTTGATGCATTATTCAGAGCTTGCAACATTTCTTGTGAATTTTTCTGTTGCAGAGCTGTGAGATGTTACCTTGAACACCCTCAGTAACCAGCTGCAGGCAGGTCCTTGTGCCGCACGGGCTCCCAAAGGCTGCCCGGAGCCCGTCAGCGCTCCTTGGGGCTCCACAGGGGAAGGCACCTGACCCCCAGGCTCTGCACCAGCACATTCAAGTGTCTACCCTAAGGTCTGGATCTAGCTAAATCACTATTTTAAACAGAGCATTTAGTGCTGGTAATTATGGAAAGTTTATCTTCATGTTACATGCCTTAAGTCGAGCACTGAGTTGAGAAGACCAGTCATCTTTTAAATACGCTTCTTCAGCAGAAGCATAGTGAACACTCCCAACAAATTCCCACTTCTTGTTTTCCCTATGATTTCTTCTTCCTCTTTCTCCTTCTCCTTTCTCTTTCTCTTTTTTTTCTTTTTCCTTTTCTTTTTCTTTCATCTTCTCTTTTCTTTCCAGGAGATTATAACAGAGGTTGACAAAGTGCTAATCTTGCTGAGGATTACACACAAGGAATCTCTATTGATTTCTTTTTCTCCCTTAACAGAAATAATAAACGCCTGCATTGCAGGGTTTCAGGAACTGCTGGCGATGATAAGGCACTTTTTTCAAGCATTAACTTTAATCTTTTTGCTTGCATAAAATATTGATTTATTAAAGAATCTACAAGTAATGTATTTGGTGAGAATGTTATGTTTATATAACCAAAAATCCATATTAGTATATATAATAGCTGAGAAATAACGATATAGATGCAGGGATTTCATTTTTAACATTTTTATATATAATGCTGCAAGTTTATACAGTGTGGGACAAAATGTGTGTGTGCTCCCTCAGACACGTACTATTCACGTGGTGGGTATGTTCTAATATTCAAGAATTTGATTTCTATCAATTTTATATAACTTCATACTGATGCCACTTTTCCCATTGCATTTCCTTGAGATTTGTACCACCTTGAAATTAAAATTTGCCTCATTCGTGGTAACTACTATGGCTGGATAGGAGAGGTTGTAAGTCTGAATAAGGAAGAAAAGACTTACAAACATTGGGCAAAGCTGTCTCACACTGCATCAGTCAGAAACGTGATCTACTCAAAATCCTTAAGAAAAAAAAAAGGCATGAAAGGACTCCAAAGGCTAAAGAGTCATACCATGTTGACACCTGTAAGTTTAGGGTTTTGAAATGTCAAGACAAGTTGGGCAAGAAGGATGTTTCACTGTCAGTGGGTGCAGTATGGATTGATTAAGCCCAGCAGTGAACATTAATGGGTGGGAGTCATCTTATAATGCTGTTTCATTACAGAGCAAAACACCCAATCTTCAAGTTTTCAGGGAGGAACATCATCAAGAGTGAGGGTGCCACAGTCTTTCATATGACTCAAAAATTCATTCCCTCCTGCAGGTAAGGCATTTTGTAAGAAGTGACCATGTCCTTGTAGAAGAACAGAAATATGAAATGGGACTCAAGAGCCTTTTTCCCTTTCTGAGTTCTGAGAAACTCCTCCAAAATTTATTTTTCTTCTCTCCTTTTTATGTGCAAAATTGTTTGATAGTTTCCTGGAAGCAGAAGAAAAAGAACCTTTCTTGGAGACCTGCAACCCTGACATCACTTTTGCTCAAGCTGAATCCAGTTTCCATTTGCTACTTCTTACTTTTCCTAATTTGTGCCCTCCCTCTTCACTGGCTTTACATAAGGTTTTACAATAGACAATCCTCTCTCATTTCCCCTGCAAGGCACAGCCAGGATCTGGTCTCTGACATCAGAGATTCAACAAGAGTGGAGATCAAAGATGGAAACTATTACTGCTGATTCCTGTTAATCCACATCGTCACACAGCCTTGGGCTATTATATACCACTTCTTATTTATTTATTTAGATTTATCCACAATAAACATGAGTGTGCCCACGCTCACTCCAGAAACAAGTGAATGGCTTTATAAGCAGCTGGATCCCCAGCCTTCTCTGCTCTCCTTGCCATCAACATTTCTCCAACATGATCTAGGCAAGGAACAGTGTGAAGCGCGTTTAGTTGCTACCCTGCACCTCTTGTTCTTAACACAGATACTGAGGCTTTCAGAAAGACATAGAGTGAAATGATTTCAGGTCATTTCCCTCCCAAGAGGCACATATTTAAAGATAAGCAATTGCTATAGAAAGTGCTCTACCTCTAAAGAGTAGTTTGTTTGTCTGTCTTTGCAGAAGAACTCCTTCCATTCTTCCCATCAGTGAATCCAGTGCAAGAGGGACACAGCTCATGCATTTCTGATGTTCACCAGAGATGAGAACAGCACTCTGCATCAGCATTGCCTCTTGCCATGAGTGTTTTTAAACAGTGGAGGTGCTTCTAAATAAGAGGGGAAGTGGGCAACCATCTCTGCTCTTCCGTGTGGAAATTCTACAGAACTGCAGGACCTCAGTTTTGAGAGACTGATGGATTTTTAAGGTCCTCTAACAAAGGCAAGAAAATAATACAGTGATTGGAAGGAAAGCAAGCTAAAATGTACTGAGCAACTGAAGGCCTCTTTCAAGGACTAAAAGTGGCAGGTTGATGGTTTATCTCCCTAGATGATCTGATTGTGTCCTGAACACAATTCTGATTGTGGGGCATCATATTTGGTGCATGATGGCTGCCTCTCTAAAGCAGCAGCTGTCGCATCTGTAGCTGCCAGGTTTACGACTCCATAAAGTTTTTATTTCTGCTTTCCTCATTTTAATTAAAAGATTCCAGGCCACCTCTGTGGAAGAAAACACCTTGTCAGTTGGAGGCTGAGAATGTCCTGGATATTTAGAGCTCTTGGGATATTTAACATATGAGCATTCATTTCCCCAGTGATTCTGGCAGCTGTTCTATCAGATGGTTCTTTGCAGTAGACTCCAAATGTAACATTTAAATGAAATATTTGGAATGCCTGTATCATCTCTTTCTCCCCAGTAATAGATTATTCTCTCGGTTGACCGTAGAAAAATGAGGGTGAAAGCTCACACTGCTAATCCTGCTTCAGTTGTTATCATTCTCCTTCAACTTCCCATTAATTACGTTTCTCTCCTATCAGCAGCTCCAGAGGCTAAGTCCAACCAATATGGCCCTCTTTTCATTAGCTGAAAGTCACATTTGCCATGGTGAATGGTGTGTTTCTGGAATTCAACATTAGCTTACAGGGGAACTTTCCTAGCTATTTCAGCAAAATAATAGTCAGCAGATTATTCTGAGAGATTTGGTGTTTGCTGCTAGAATTGCTCATCATTTTCAAGACTAATAAGCAATTTTGATAGCTATCAATACAGTTATGAGGCAGCCAGAATGGTAACTCCAGGAGAAATTGTCCATCTGCACAGTTTCTGAACCAGTTAACCTTGGATATGTGGAGTATGTAAGAAAGCTATTGCCGTGGGGGGATTATTATATATCCTACCACAGCTCAGTGTGGTACCTCTTTAAACCATGACTTATTCTTAGAAATGTATAATGTATTCAAATAAATAGATCACAGTTACCCCAAACTCTTGTACTAAGATTAATTTCAAGTGAAAACAGTATATAGAAAACACTTAATGTGGAGATTCAGCAGAGAAACATAATTTGTCTCTTAATTTTCGCACTTTGTTTTTTTAGTTACAAGTTCCCAAAACAGACCGATCCACAGTATTTAGATGTTCAGTAACCATCATGGCTCCTTTATGGCTCTTCTTCTGTATGGAGTAAATATCATTATTGAGATCATATTGCTGAATCCAGATGTCATAGAATTCTGCTAAGAAACTATCTGGTTTCATGTATGCAAATAAATACTGTGTTAAACCCAGGGAAGCACTGGCAATTTACATAACTGAGGATTTATCTAACAGATGGGATCTAAGAATTCCTCCTTCAGCCATGCCCTGACTTCCATGGTGCTCAAAAAACGGTATCTCCAGAAAGTAATGCAGCACATCCTAAGGCAGTCTCTACCGTCCTCTGGAAATGCCTTTATTGACTGTGGAAGGAGTCTAGTCAAACTAAATTAAGATATCTAAGTTTCAGTTGACTAAAGGTAGTAAAATGAATCCCACTGTATCCAGCAGATGTCTTATACATCTCTATTTTTCTTAGAAGAAGACCAATTTATGAAGGTCTAAGAGCAAGAAACATAATATGGAAAAGGCAAGTTCTGATGTGGTGAAACATTCCTCATATTGAGCTTAAGTCAAAGCTGCAATGTTATTCCATGTTTTAACAGTGCTTGTTTTTTATTTTGGAAAGAGATAGAAGTGTTTTAGAAACACTATCCTTAGAGGATAAAATACTCATATGCTTCTCAAGTAAGGATCGGAAACGAAGTTATATCATCAGATTCTGGTAGCTATTACAGTTTAGTTTAAAAAAAAAAGAAAAGAAAAAAAAGACATCATTTGGAGCAAGTGACTTCACATTCAGTCATACAGATATAATAAAATTACATAATTGCACACACAAAAATCATGAATACAATAGAAAACACACATATCCTACTAACCTATCCTATTATTAAAGTTTCAGATGTACAATTCATAATGACATTTTCTGAGCTCTTCCTGCCGTTGAAATCAGCAAGAGTGTTCTAGTTAGAACATGTCAACAAGAATATGAGAGTTGCATATTATAGGCATAATTAAGTGAGAGCCAGGTTTCTGGCTGTATTTGTTTACCTGGGATCTAGTCTATATTCTGACACTGCAATGGATTTCTAGCACTCTTTGAAGATAAAAGCATTTGGAGGGTAAATCTTAAAATAAGAATGGGGGCAGGGGAAGGGAGAACTCTATCACAAACACCTTATCACCTTTTCAGGTCCTACTTTGCTAGTGTTTCCATAGATAAATCAAAAATAGAATCAGAACGATAGCATATCCCTTGGCACTTTTAACTTAAGATGGATTTATACCAAATACACAAATAAATTGATTTTTTTTAAGACAACTATACAGATGGTTGCATAATGTTATTGACATTTAAAGAGAATCAGAATTTTCTGTTCATTAAAAGTGATAAAGTATTCTTCCATTTAATATCCCTTTAACAGACCGATTTACTTTTCTAATGTATTCTATTAACAAACATCAATACATCAGCATTTTTTTCTCCAAGTCGAGGCTCGGAAGGGATAAATTTTCCTGATAATCACTGAACCATTTAAAAGTCATTATGCAGAAGAGGACAAAGCGGAGTCATGCTGGAACAATGTGAGACTAAAATTATTCTGGACCCTTTATGAAGATCTAGCCATGGGCACTATAGAGCTTGCTCCTCTCTGATGCTACTCTACCAAACCCTGTTTTCTTCCTATTTGTTTGCAACCCATCTCCCCTGTTCAAAACAATTCATCTTGCCCAAGATCTAAATTGTGATTTGGAGACAACTTTCATTCTCCACTGATTGGCAAAAGAAACATGGCCCACTCTATAAAATGGGCTTCTAACTGAAGCACTTGAGTCTTTAGCTGGTTTCAAATGATGTGGGAAGTTTCCAAGACTTCAACTCATTCACCAACCTATTCCATAATCTGGACTAACCAGCATGAAGGAAAAAAGAGAGGACAAAAGCCCTCCCATAACGCAGGGTGCTCTTCTGACTTCTCAACAAAGACTTGACAGCGTATATCGAGTGATGGCTTTTCTGCTCACCTTCCAAGGCACTTTGAAGTTTTTGGTATAACACTATTATTTAAGTTTATGCTCACTGAATACATTGAAAGAAATATTTTTGTGTGTTCTCACTACCTAAAACATATACTTTCTAGCAACTGGTAGTCAGCTATTGAAGAAAAAAAAAAAGAAGTTGTAAAATGTTGAAGCTAGCAGAAAGGCTGATAAAGTGGGTGAGAAGTATAGGAAAACTGCATAGCACTGAAAAGTGCTCTGCTGAAAAGTGCATCTGCCCCTTTCTCAGACTTGTGACAAAGCTGCACTCCCATCTGTCGGTCTCCTCAGGAGGACCCTTGGCCTCGACAAATCCTTTTTTTTCTTTTCTTCTTTTTTTTTCCTTTTCGATTGTAAAAGAAATTTGTTTGCCCATGATACATCGTAGTAACGCTGCATGCCAGGGAGTGTTAGAGGCTATAGAGAAATTCCTTCTTTTTGGAAATATTTACTTCTAAAATGAAAATTAGGTAGATGATGGTTTGGGGAAATGATCAAAGGTTATGGTAAGTGGTCACCATCTATAAATAAAAGCATTTGGTGTGGCACAGCCTAGGCCAACCTCTTCACTGTTCTCATTA
>NW_010583714.1:172035-187904 GCF_000705375.1 Tinamus guttatus | reverse complement strand
TACATCCTGCATGTGCACATGCACACTCACATATAGCTCCTTGCTATACTAAAGTATCTTATTTAACACTAGCACTAAATTACAACACCCATGCGACAGGACAAGCTGCTCAGCACCAGTTTCTCCTCCCTTCTCAGCATGCGGAGCAGTCCAGCCCGGGCAGCAAGGAGAGCCTGGGGCCGAGGCTGGGGGCGGTCAGGCCACCCAGGCTCCCTCCCCGGCAGCACTAGGAGACAGAAGTGGGACCCTCTGTGACTCCCCGGGGCTGCTCAGGGCTGCCAGCTCGCTGTGCTGCAAAGACCTCACCACCATTGTCAAAGCAAACGTAAAATTGTAAGAGGATAATTGTTTTCATTTGCCCTAGCCTGGAGCTTGGCTGCCTGTCCCTGGAGCTCTTCATTTGGAGGTGACCTCTCCTAAAAGATGCGAGTTCCCAATGCTGGGCTGTCTGAGCAGCTTTAAAAAGGTTTCTAACCACTGCTTTGCCTTGGACTGGCTCACAGCTTCCCTGGGCCCCCGCACCAGCCCTAACGCTGCAGCCAGAGGGGCCGAGGCTGGAAGGCAGCTCTGCAGCCTGCGCTGGATGCTGCCCACGGGCAGAGACCCAGCACCTCTGCAAGGGACTTCGTATCGCTGCTGGCCAAGCCATCGGGAAACATCACCACAGCACCCCAGGTACCTCGCTCAGCAGCTCTACAGCATCAAGCAGGACCCATCCTCAAAGCCCCCTTTCTGCTGTTTGCCAGTGCCCAAAGAGGTTCCCACTATAACCTCTTAAAATCCTCCCTGTGACTTGGCAGCACTCCCTGTGCTTATGCCCATGTCCCAGTCCTACCTTTGGATGGGTTGCTATGTACTCCTACCTATCACTGTCTGATCCTCTTCCTCTTGTCCTGTGTTTTATCACTGACTGCATAAACATAATGGTTAGTAATGGAGAGCTTCCAGCTCTCAGCATCCTCACACGGTAGTTTGAGTTTCCAGCACATCCTGCAACTAAAGAGACTAAGGCTGCAATCCAGAGGAGCAACAGCCACAGAAGGGACCATCCGCTTCCAGGCTGCATTTTAACCAGAAGGAAATAAGTCCTTTCCTAAGTTCTTCCTTTTTCAAAACAAGACCACATCACTTGAACATGTGTTTGCACATATTCTTACTTTTTGTATAAAAACTTTGTGCTATTGGAAAAATCTGGAACTTTCAGCTGGCAGGAGTTGCAAGACAGGCAAATTCTGTCCTTGATCCTCTGTATTTCTCTAGTGAAATCATTAATTCCTAAAATGCATTTTTTTCATTTCAATCCCAGATCCATCCCCCTTAGCTGTCAAGTACACTGCTCTTTTCTACTTTTAATGAGGAGTTCAGAAAAAGGGTGGTATGTGTTACAGTTGGAGAGGCCATATAAAAGCTTTCTGATCTGCTATTTTATCTTCAGTGTATTCACACTAATAAAATTCAGTGTATTTAGACCTGTTTAGGTATAAAATATTATTGTATTAGGCAGCATTTCATAGCTGGGAGGAGAAGTTTCCTATGCAAGGCACAGCAAATGCAGACAGGAAGGCCTGAGGCACCCAGGATATGTGTTACAGGCAGAACAAATCTAGAGTGCATCAAGATACTGGTTATACCTGCTATAACATTTAGAAGCCCAAACCCGCAGATGTGCCTAAACAAGAGCAAGGTGATCACCTTCTGCTTAACCCTGCAAAGCACTTAGTATTCTCTGCATCCTTTGGCTATGTTGTTTTTGGTCAGTTGGATACACAACCCCATGCACCAACATAGTTGCATTAAACTAAAGACTTCAAAACAAGGCTACTTCACATCCTTTAATGAACACATTCACTGTTCAGGGTAAAGTGCTGCTTATCACAACGGGGTCACGTCCTCAGCAAGGGAGCTTCACTTACCTAGTACGAACAGAGCCCATCTCACAGACGACTTAGTGGCAACCCTGCTTTTCTGAACAGGAACCCAGTATTTAATTAAGACAGCAGAGCAAATTTAAACCCTAAATCTAGAAAGCTGTCATATTAAAATTACAAACACATGATGCCTCCTAGTAACTTGGTATCTTCAGAGCATTATAGCCCTGATTCTTTATTTCTTATTCAGGCAGGATGAATCTTTGTGAAGAGCCCGAGCCCCTGCCTTGGTTTGGCTTTCAAAAGGGGTGCACAAAGACAGTGTTAGGGAGACTGCAATGATGACTAAGGAAAAGCTGCAGATTTTAATAGAGAATAATAATATCCTGGGGGGCAGTAATTCAGCTCCAATTTAAAGCTATAGGAATGTTTTATCATAACCCTTTTATCTGATCTCTCCAATTAGAGACGCCCTATGTGCTTGTCCCCAAGCCCCTCTGAAAGACACTCACAGGTGGCATTCTGAGCAGGTTACCTTCAGCACGATAAATGCAATTGATTTTCCCACTGTGTTAGCAGTTCACATTAAATTATTGAAAGCCCCACTCAGCAATCTATCCAGGAAGCTATTAAACATGGATTGCTTATAATACTCCAAGATGGTTATTCTCCCATGACATAAACCCTGCAGGGGATTTTACCCTAGCAAGGGTTTCAGTGTGCTTAGGGCTAATAACCAAACTGGGCAATGACATCACCACTGCTCACGTGGCAGGGCAAAACCATGCAAATTTCTGCCCAGACTAAGTGGGAATCTTGCCTGGCAAACACGACACCCCTCGGTGGTCTTGCTCAGTCACAAGCCGTGGCCCTCTCCAGTGCTCCAACTGTCTGCACCGAGTGCCAGAGAGACCATTTGCGCTTTCTAAAGGACTTCTGAAAACTTATTTGCATTAATTCTAAGACAGAATTAATTCTGAGACAGACCAGCCGTCTCCAACATCAAAGCCTGGAGTCAACTGGAGCGTGTGGCGGGGTGGATCCTACTACTGCATTCAGGACTGTGAAAGGTTCCTGTAATACAGGCAAGAATATTCCTAAAATTGAAGGTTTTGTGGATTCTGCAACCTCACAGGGCTTCTGTGTGTAGAGAATGAAAGTATGCCTTATTAAATAATTCTAGTCTTTGAAAAGTTTGTCTCTGTAAATACTAGCCATGTAAAACTGGATGTAGTCTCTGAAAGTTAAACTAACATCATAATAAATACGTCTAAAATATATTAGATTTCTGGAACACATTGGCAACTTCTAGTGCTCCTGAGAAAACTGTGTCTCTATTCAAAGGCTGCTGCTACACTCGAGCATTGAAGTCCTACCCACCTTCACAGCGAGTTTTCCTTTTCTTTTGAAGTGAAGGAGAGGGAACAGATTCTTTTTTCACCTTTCTAAAGCTCACAAGTAAACATCAAGATTAATTCCCCTTTCATCTCCTTGTAGCATATTTCATTCCTCCTCATCAGTATTTTAATCATGGCCAGCAAAGGCTGCGGAGTCTGACGAGCTTCAGAGCACACATGTTGCAGCATCCATTTACGTGCTCATTTTTGAAATTACCTTCACCTTATTTTTCCATGTGTTGAACTGGTTCTGGTTTCTCTGCTCAAAAAAATTAAGGTGATGATTCTTACCTTCTCTGTGCACATATGAAGATTAACTCAATATTTTGCTATGAACAAGACTATCTTGGGGCAGCAGCAGAACCCAGCCACACGCACAGCCACCTCCCCATGGCTCCTGAGCAAAGTGCTGTGCGAAACGGTGCCCTTCTGTGTTCTCACATCCACGAGAATCCACCTCACATTCTCAGAGGCAAAAAAAAAATAGGGTGAAAAAGAGAAACTACTCAAGGAATTCCTACTCAGATTTCACACCCACCTCACATTCTCAGAGGCAAAAAAATAGGGTGAAAAAGAAAAACTACTCAAAGAATTCCTACTCAGATTTCACTTTGAGAAGATACACAGCACCCTAAGGGGAAGAAGCTCTGACAAACACAGCTTGAATATCTCTATCTGGCAGAAAATGCAGCTCTGTTGCTCTCCAATGCTAATTTCCAAAGAATCATTTAAATAACAGAAAATGTCCCAAATAACTCTGACGTGAGCTGGACTGGTGTAGACAGCACATGACACACTGAAGACAGCAAGGGAATCTCTGCAGAATTTACAGGGGAAATAACAAGCAAAGGTGAGGGGACCTGCACAGCCCAACCTCCTCCTACGCTTGGAAAAGGGCTGCCCTGAACAAGCTCAAGGCACGTGGCTGGGCAAGAAGAGCATCTGTGCAGCGAGGAGGAGGGTTATGGAGAAGGGAGCGTTAGGGCAGCCAACAGAGCATCGCTCCTAGCTCGAGTTTATTTCAGAGGCACCAAACCGGCTGTCAGACGTGAACAGGAGGAGCAATTCCCAAGCATTTCAACTCAGGAAGGATTGCAGACACGCGGAGCTCCGGCGTGCAGGTATGGACAAAGGATGCCACTTGCCGGCCACAGCAAATCACTGCAGCGAAGGCCCATGGCAAATCCCAACCCGGCACGGCCCCGCGTCACGGGACTCTTCCCAAACACCCGTCAGGTTACCAAAGAGCAAGATGCTCATGTTTCCAGGGCAAAACTGATGCCCACCAAGCAGGGCAGCAGGCTGGAGCATGGGATGACGATGGGCTGGTCACTTCTTCTGTCCAGGCTTGGACTTAGTGGGGCACCTTTTAGTCTGGAAGGAACACTGACAATTTAGCCTGATTTTCTAAACTTCTCCCTCAAATTTCAGCTACCAATTAATACATCTATTCCCATCACTTTTAGACTAAAGGTGACTTTCTAGTTAAAACAGAATTAAATGCAACCAAAATATGTACAAGGGAAAAAAGTGTTTCCACCACATTCCTACCCCCACCTCTGCAGGCAAAGACACACCTGAGACCGGGACCTGTAAACCTCCCGGGAGGCTCAAACTCGAGGACGTGGATCCTCCTTAGAGGAAGGAGTGAACAAAGCTCTTCCTTTCAGTAACTTGCAATATCACGTGCAATAAGTAAATTGAAAACAGAGGAACTGGCAAATATTCATATTAAACCCTGTTCATTTGACTTATCAGTTACATCATCGGCCCACAGCAAAGACCACTTAACTTCTCCCAAGGCTCCTGATGCAATGAGTCAGGAGGAACTGCAAAGCAACGTGGCCCATGTACAAATTGTTTTACACGTTTTCTCCTTATTATTTTGGAAGTCAGTAGCCTTTTCTTTCCAAAGCCGCCTACACTGGATTTGTTCTAAAAAGGCATTTTCATTAAGTGTGTTAGAGCTGAGTAACAAAAACAGACAAGCAATTTCCTGCAGGGCTGAACACAAGTACAGTGACAGGGTTTTCTCCGTGCAAATATTTTCAATCAAAGCAGCTCTGTATGCAATTAAAAATAAAATCAAAATATACCTAAATATTTTAACATCAGGCAATATCCGTTCTAAAAAAGAGACAACAGGACAGCCACAACAGGAAACCACACAGCACTCCCTGGAAGCTGGCACTGGGATTGTGTTGCCCAAAAGCACTGCTTTAGTAATTAAAAACTATTAGTCTTGCATCCCGATACCACAAAGGGTTTCCAAGAGCTTTAAGCAGCAAAAAGGGCACTTTCTACTTCAAGGCACAGCAGAAGCAGGAGCTAATTAACCCATGGAGCACTGGTGGGAACAGAGGTGGCTATGGGGATGCACAAGCAGAGATCTGGAGCAAAACGCCTGCTGGTGCCAGAGCAGCCAGCACGGGATGCAGGGCACCACGTTCCCTGGAGGAGCGAGAAGGAACCATCGGGATCAGTGTTGACCCATCCCCAGGGATGGGCAGGAAGGACCAGGCTGGGCTGGGGTGAAAGCACAACCTTATCATGGAGATTCTTAACCCAAGCACTGCTGCATGATCCTGCACGAATAGGAACAGCCACAGGGCGCTCTTGGCATTAGTATATAAACTCCCCACTTTCCCATATATTAAAAAGTTTAAATTCTTGGTCTTTCATTTCAAAGATCCTTCAACACTGTATCTCCCATCCAGGTTTCAACATATTTAAACTCAGCTACAAACTTTGTGATTAAACACCACAACGGAGAAGTTTCCTTTTCCTTCACCCTCTTCCCCAAACAAAACTCCAGACTGGCCCTCCCCAGGTGCGAATAAAACACCCTGAAGCAGCTACCAAGGAGAAGCAGGTGCATTTGCAAACGTCAGCAGAACAGCTGCAGATGCAACTCCCAGGGTCTTAAACCCCAAGTCCCATCCCATGGGAAACCAAAAGTAACGCCTGGGAGAGCACTCGAGGGAGGTTTCAGACAAGGACGAGGCTGGCCTTGCATTTCGGGAAGGAAATCCTCACACACCCAGATAGCTGGCATGAAACGCAGCTGGCAGCAGAGCATTAACACCTCAGCATCCAACTGGAACGCCTTAATGGTCACACTAACCCCTGCCAGCCCCTGAGAAGTGCTCTAAGTGACACGCGGGGTAAAGTAAGTGGATAAAAATGCTATAAAGGAAAAGGTGAACAGAAGCATTCGTACGGAAAACTTAAATGCTTTCTACCAAGGTGCGATGAGCACTCAGAAATAAATCTGCTAAGAGGGCTGCTGTAAAGCCTGGAGCAAGGCATGAAACAAAGGTGCAAAATGAGCTCCCTGGTGCCCTTTGGAAGGGCTGTTGCCTCCTCCCTTCTCTCTCATTTTCAAAACTTGAGGGTACATAAAACCATGCGGAAGATCAGCTCTTTGTGGCATTTTTGTTCTATTGCCATGGATGATAACCCAACAAGCACGGACAGCAGCTGCAGGGATTTTATGCCACATCTCATGGCCTAAACTGTGTTTTTAGTCTCTGTAGGATTTCCTGCTGTGGCAACAATACCTTTTTAAAGAAAAGGCAAACACTGCTGTTTATATAGAAAACATATTTCCCTGCCTACCAAAACACAAGCTCCCAAGAAAAGTGTGTATTGAAATTTAAGGATAAAGAAGCAGCATTCAGTAGATTTCAGGTATCAATGGCAGCACATTTTCCTTGAGAGGCTCCTTGTTCTGCTTCATCATTTCTGACATTTCATATAGCACATTATGAGCTTTGCAGGGAAACACCACTTTCACCAGCACAAACTGCTGTGGGAGGGAAGGTTTGCACTAAAGATTATTAAAAGATCTTCCTTTCCAAAATAAGACATGAATCCAAAGGCAGAAAATCACCTGGAATCACAAATCCTTCAAAAAACCCCAGAAATGAATGAGGGCTAGTCTGATTTTTAATAAGAAAAAAAAAAAAATCACTTGTGCATCTGCCTGTTAGTTCTACTTATTATGTGGGCCTTGGAGGGTCAGCTGAAACACTGCAGTGCGAGTTAACAGCTTGGAAAACTTTCCAGATTTCTGCTTGTCGTTCTTACATCTAAAACTCCAGCTGGCTGATCTGGACCATGGCTTTCCAAGACCAATTCAAGGAGTTCTAAGCCCCACTACCAAAATTAAAGTCAGATTTTATTTTAAAAATATCCATTAACATTCTTTTTTGTAGCAACACTGAGATTAACTCCACTGTTACTTGCAAATGCAGACAGTGGCAGCTTCTGGAAATGATTTGCTGCTCTGCCTCTCCAGCCCGTTTGGTGGCCTCTTTGGTGGCCTTTGTTGAGGCTTTGGATTCCCCTAGTGCATCCTGACAAAACGGCCCCATCCTCCTCAAGGCAGCGACACATTTGCCACCGTCCTCAACAGGAACGAGCTCCCAGCACCGCTGGCCCAAGGCTCCAGTACTTCCTATCATTGTGGTACGAACCACAAGAATTAAGAAACGCGTCTCCACCTCCAAATGGAACCCTTGGGCTCTGCAGGGGCAGGCAATACCACTTGACACCACGATAGCACTTACTGCGACCACTTATGCCGCTCGGTCCCTCCTCCAGGACGGCCACGTGCTGCTGCACAGCGGGAAACACCACAGTTGCTCCCGCTTGTCCGGGGGGATATGGGGCACCAGTCCCTCTGCCGCAGGGGATCAGGATGCCTGCAGGCCTCAACAACTCATCACCCTTGTGCCTAATGGCAGCTGAGCTACAGCTCTGTAACACTTCCCTAACATTCACATTTGTGATCTGGTTCTACTAGAGGAGAGGCCCAGGTTACAATTCTATGATTCAAGGCCCAACAGGAGCCTCCTGGCACTGCCTCACTGGGTCCAAACCATTCTCCAAGGCAGCTGGGAAGAGCCCAGGCAGCTTCATAACCTGCAAATGCCTTTCCAGGCTCAGAACTGCCCTGCGATGAGGGGTTCCAGCACTGGGGCAGAGCACTCAGAGTTGTATCTGAAAACATCCTTGTCATCTACACATTCTTCCTGAGAGCTTCTCTTGCCTTTCTACACACCCCAATTTCAGCTACAGCTACCAGAACAGCAGACAATTTATTCTTAACATCTAATCAGCAACAGCTCCTTGAAAACCACCAAGCTCTATCAACCTCTTTCTCTAGTCTTCATTCTTTCTTCCTGCAAGATTGCCACTCTTTCTACCCATCCTACTCCTCCCTTAAGAAAAAAAAAAAAATTAAAAATGCTCCCGCATTTTCCTGCCCCCAAAGTTATGACAAGATGCCACCCATTCCACTGCTAACCTGTAGCCCCCTCCCTCCCTTCATTCAGCCCTATTTGCAGGTACCTGTAGAGAAGTCACCAAGAGGATCTTCACAGCCCCCAGCCCTGACTGCCAAAGAGCCCAGGCTCCCCTGGGCTGCTTTAAATCCCCCATTAGCAAAGCACCTGCAGCCACTCGCTGCCCCAGAGCAGAGGGCTGGGCTCACACCTGAGCCACCGGCCCCGCTCCGGCCTGGTGGGCAGCCCTGCCGCAGCAGAGGCACCCAGGAGAGCGGGGCGGCTGCCTGCAGTGCTGCACGACAGGCTGCGAGGGGCCTGCCCCCGGTTCTAGCCACGCACGGGGTGAACGGGGCTCGTGGGCTGGCGAGCTGGCTCTGTCCCACGGCCTCCGCGGGGTTTTGTGCAGCCAGGGGCACAGCCCAACCTTCATCTCTCCACTGCTAGGACAAGCTGGTCAGGGCCGTCTCATCGCACCACTGTGAGGAGTTCACAGACCTCGACAAAATTCGCTGAAGCTGCAGGACTTCCTCCTAGAAGGAGGTTGCTAGAAGGAAAACACTTTCTGTACATCGTGTCACCTTAACTGCAGTTCTAGGATTTTACTTTCCTCAGACGCTCAAGCTGATAGTAGGTCAGTGGGAAGCAGTTCAGTCACACTTGGTTTTCCCTCGCGATTCCTCTTGATTTCTTGCAAATATATAAGGACTTGAGCTACTGGTTTACTTGCTCTCCTACTGTTGCAGGGTACCCACATCTTGAAATATTATGACAAAACACAACTCTTGAGCAACTTTCTGCCACGCGGATGCAGTTCTGGAGGGCACACAGTTTCTGGTGAGAAGGGTTTGCATGAGCTATGCATTAAACTAAGGCACATCACACTTACAATTAAGTTTGCCCTGTGAAGCCTTTCATACCCCTGGACGCAAAGCAGAACCGTGGCTCCGTCTGCCAAAGAAGTCCCGAGATGTTAAGGGGCACCCAGGACTGCTGTTGTGTGGGGAACAGCTCATGGTAAACCACCCTCCAGAGTCACGTGTTTTTGTTGTACAATTTTGGTCTTTGCTAAAATGGCCCAAACACCTGTCTGCGTGGGGAGAACCTCTGTGCAGGGGCTTGTGTTTCAAGAGGTGACTGGCAAAGGGCTGGCACGATGGCAGCAGAAGATACAAGGTGAGGGTGGCCCTGCTCTCTAACAGCTCCCGGCTGCCCTGGGCCCGTGGCAGGGCAAGGGCCAGGCCCGACCCCGGAGCTCTGCAGCCAGAGAGAGCCCAAGCGGCCTCAAGAGCCAGGGATCTTTCTTACTCTTCAAAGATAAGTGGGAAATCCCATCATCTGCAGCACTTCAGCTCGTTTGGACACAGCACTGATGCCTTGAGCAAACCACCGAATCACAGAGTGGCTGAGGCTGGCAGGGACCTCTAGAGATCATCTAGTCCAACCCCCTGGTCGAGCAGGGTCACCTCGAGCACGGGGCACAGGGTCACGTCCGGGTGGGTGTTGGACACCTCAGTGCTTTGCCACAGACTTGGACATTTATTTATTTTTCATATAGCGACAGTGAAAATATTCTTCAGAGGCCATACGAGGACATAAATTATTAAGAATTTGTTCTAATACTGACAGCTTAAAAATTGCATGTGCTGGGTCTGTGGAACATGAGAGATGGAAGGAGTCCAGCTCCGTCAAACCCAGGAGCTGGAATGAACTCCCGTTGCACGAACAGAGGCACAAGGCAGTTCAGGATAGTGTCTGAGCTGCTCTTTTGATTTCCCCCCTACTCCTTAAAGGCATTCCGTGTAAAAGCACTGAAACTATTCTTGCTGCAAGAGCAATGCAAACCACGAAGTACTGCAGAGACAGAACACACACAGGAGTGAATAAACCTAAACGTTTAAAAGAGAAGGATGATACACAGCTAAAAATAACAAAATTGTCTATGCTAATAGAGAAACCACAGCATGACCAACAGTTGCCCGTACAATTATCATCTATTACGAGAGAAGGTACAACAGAACAGAGAAGGTGCAACAGAACAGTCACTGTCATTGAAGCCAAGGATTAAGAAAGGGAAAATACTGATGATTACAAAAATAGTTTCACTAAGAGATAAAAATAAACGTAAATAACAACTTCTGGACTGCAGGAAGCTCTCCTGAACAGTATGCTGGAGATAATGTTACTTAAGGCCTGTGGATTCATCTGATCACGTGCTAGTCAGCGCACAGGAGGTGGAGGGAACACCGTGAAGAACTCTCCTATGGAATGAGCAGAGCCCAGCCTACAGCTGCCACAAAGCAGGAGGAGCAGCAGGGTGTTGCAGCGCGTGTCGCACGTGCGGTGCCCAGCGCGGAGCCTGCGGGGGGATGAGCGGGCAGCCACCGCCCTCCCGCGAGCGCGGGCAGAGCTGCAGCCCTGCTGCTGCCGCACAGCGCGGCACATCCTCATCTCTGGGATTAACAGACACAACAGGGGATGAGGAAACAGCCTCCTGCCTGTCTCCTGCGAGCAGCTCTAAGAACTTTCTCTGAAGGAAGGAAGAGGCAACATGCAAATAATTTGAACTCAACTTGGTGTTCGTGTTTGACCCACATGCACCTCGGCACTGCGTGGCTGCGGTGCCTCCCCTGTCTTCTGGCACACAAAGCATCAGGCCTCCCCACACGAAGGCATTGCTGCTAGCACAGTGTAATAACCCCTTCCACAAAAAGCAGTGTGTTGAAACCACTTAGCAAGATAAATATTTAAAATGAAGCCATGGTAAAGAACGCAAATTCACCTACGTGCCTTCCTGTTCTTGGCAGTGACACTTAATAAACAGAGCTTTATAGCTACTATATTTAAATGCAATTAGTTCCATACATTTCCAGCTTAATAAGAAATAATACATATTCATTTCTGCTCATTAACAGTCAGTATATAACTCTTAGCTAATGAACATTCAATTACGTCCCATGAATACATTGTGGGATAAATTCTCTTTTTGTTGCTCATATCAGTTCAATTCGATTGCTTCTAATTAAAATTCTTTTGCCTCATGTAGACAAAACTGGTTTTTTTGCAGTCCCTGGAGACTTTCGTAAGAGTTCTGTTTTATCTTTATGTACAGTCAGCTCCCTAATTAATGCTTTAAATAGGGTAAACTTTACTGAGACTCCTGGGTTCAGTTCAAAGGAAAAAAGAAAAACAGTTAGTTTTATATCTCATTCTCACACAATTCACTGGAGTCCCTCTTTTCCTTATAAATCTACTTTTTTCTTTTGTTTTCAAGTGAATTCGTCAGGAAGGTGCCAGCTTTGCAAGCACTGGAAGTTCGAGATTCTCCATCGTCAGTCTGAAGCTTTTCTTACCCAGAGAAATAGAAGGGAAACTTGTCAAGTTGTCAGCCCTGCAGCCAGTTCAGGTGAGGAACCTGGGACAAGGATTCTCTGGAGGGACAGCCCCAGTGGACTCCTGGAGTTAAGAGTACCGTTATTTTCAGTCAGCATCAGCAAGACCAAATGCTAATGTATTTTGTCTAACTTGTTCTCAGAGCCAGCTCAGCAATATTTTCCCCGTCTAAGCCCCAAAATCTAACGTGGGTCCTACTTACTGCAGCAGGACTAAAAACATGCAAGTGAAGCATTTAGCGAAGTGCCTGCCTTTGTGGAGGTCATTGCCAGGCATGACTTGCAAGCTCAAGTGACTAGATTCCTGCCTCTGCTTCTACCTGCCTGCTACCAGTTCAGCAAGGAGAAATGAATTCAGCAGAAGCAGCTTCAGGGACCTCCCTTAGCAGGATGTGTCCCTGTCTGCAAGGCAGATTCTTACACCATTTTACCTCTGACAGAGACTGGGCTGGGCTCTCAGGTTTCGACAGTGAGGACAACAACTTCCCCCTAGTAACAAGAGCTAGAAACAACACTCAGATGTAGTGAATCCTTTGCAAAATGCCCAGGCAAATATTGTGTGAAACCTGTGAGCATCAACATAAAAGACACAAGGCTAGCACAGAAAGTAAATATATTGGGAACAGGGAGAATGGACAGAGAAGTGAATTTGTGCAAGAGGCGTTATCTGGGAACACCCAGGAGAAAGTTTAGCTCGAGATGTGTGTTGGTTTTACTTAACACAGAGGGATAGCTCCAAGATACGGGCGTCTCTGGACTGTGTTCAGAGGCAAAGAGCAGGAGGGTCTGTGTGCGCATGCACACACGTGTGCACTGCCGCGACGGACACCTGACTGCCTCTCGGCACATCCTCAGGCCTGCAGCTCCGGAACAGGCCAGGAACTGCTCTGCTCTTGTTTTAAGGCGCACTAAAACATTAACTTCTACTGAGAAACATGCAGATCTTGATTCCCAGCAAACTCAAACTGATTTATAGAGCCCTAATGACTTAGAGCATGCATTATCCAGCCCATTGAACACTCCAATGAATGGAACTTTTTATTCATTGCTAAATAGATACTGGTTCTAGACACTGTTAAGTAAAGTTTTTTTTCAGTTACCTTCTGCAATCAGATCCCTTTTTATTTTTCTTTCTCCAAGGACTACCATTTAGTTTGTTCTTTTTGAGTACAGCTCTTGGAACTGTATCGAGGGATTCTAATTCCTCTTCCTTGGGAAGTGTTCTATCCACAGCTGATAGTGTCTGCACAACAGAGCATGCTTATCCCTCTGGACTATCAGCAAGCAGACAAGTATGTCCACACTGCTTAGCACTAAAGCAGAGTCTCCTTGGAGCCCCACACAATGCCCTTCTAAGCCTGGGATATAATTATCAAAAATGTTTGAGGCTTCTTAGTTCAAAATATCTGTGGCATCCTGCCACAAGGGTATTTACAGAGCTTGACCCTGAGGCTGTGTACTGCAAGGCATGAAGACCTTGGAGGGCACTTGGCTTACCAGAATAGCTCTGGAAGAGCGTTTTAGAGAGGCAAACTCGATGGGACTTGCACTACAGAATTGGGCTGCGCTCCTGATTTCCTCCCAGATTTCCTCCTGGAAGGCATCCGTTGGCTTTGGTCCAGGAGGGAAGGGCAGAGTGAACTTCCATTAGGGGACCAGGGCCTGGAAAGCAAGAAAGGACAAGTTGAATTGACAGTGGAAACACATCAGGAATCAATTTCTGTTCTCATAACCATTTGGCTCAAGTAGTTCCCATTTAGTGTCACAGAGAGTAAGAGGATAATGAGAACCAGTAGGTTTAATTGTGGCAGTACTTTGCATAAAGTAGTTTTGCAGCCAACCCTTGAGGAAGGGCTGAGCTTTCCTCTCATGCAGTTAACAGGCGCTGCCCAAAATTTCCTGTGCATCTGCATGGTCCTTCCTACACCACTGTGGCCACAAGATGGGGCATTTTTGTCAAATGCAAGCTGGCAATTCGAATATGATGCAGATCTTCAGTTTCTATATCAAAATACCATTGTGAGTGTGTTTTATAAAGGTAAGGCAGAAGATTTAATCAGGAGAATTAATCAAAGAAATAATAAAAACAGTAATTTATTTTAGCTTAGGGTTTGGATTAGGAATTTCTGAAAGATTTACAAAATGTTTGCAAGGATTTAATACTCTCTGATATGTAATTTTGTCTATCTCACACTTCAGACAACTGATACCGAAATCTAGCTTTACTTAACATCATTAGGGTAGAAAGATATTACACTGTATTTGCATCTAGCTACCCTCTAAAGATGACAGAAAGAGAGAATTAATTGTCCCATAAACTGTGAGGGAACAATCTTAAATCAATTCATAATTTATACTACAATCTCCATAGACTTTTAAAAAGCTGTGTTCGTTTATTTGAGACAAGAATTCCTGTCTTATACTATAGGAATGTTTCCTGGGCTGTCACGCACTGCTAATACCATTCACCTCGACTGAACAGAGAAGTGACAGCATTTCCAAGACCACTACTGTAATGGCAATGGATTTATAGGTAGAATCAAGACAATATGGGATAAAAATCCACAGACACCTCCTGGTGAAGGAAAAGGATCATGATTAGAGGCATCTGTTTCACATCGGTTTGGTGACACTTTCTGTCAGTAGATCGTGGATGAGCGTTCCTTTTACTACAGGTTCACAGACTAAAACGTAGGTATTATCCAAAAGAGACACTGCTATCAATTCAGACTAATGAATTACATGTGGCCGCATGAAAAACCTTTTATCCTTTTCACCTCCTCACATATTCTGAGCATTAAAACAGTTTCCGTGCACTGCGTTTGTATCTGCAAAGTGCCTGCAAAGCTAAACCTTAAGCCACAGTTAACAGCATCAGCCTTAAGAGAGCAAATAGTTATAATTGATGTCATTTTTTTCCCCACAAAAATCACACGTCACTAAAGCCAGATTTTCCTACACAGTAAAAGCATTAGGCTGTAAAACCAGATGTTTTAGTCCCAGTTATAGAAGTAAAATCAGTATCGCCATTTGAGAAGGACAAAAGCAGTGTGTTATTCTAAGGACTTTGGACTGTAAATAACAAAAACTTGTCCAGAAATGGATCTAGGCATTGTAATGAATCATAGTGTGAGTCACAGGGTTAGGCTGTTGAGGAAAAAAAGCAGATACTATAAAGGGACATAGAAGTATTATGCATTAATCCTCCCTGCCTCCTAAATAGCACTGGTCAGTCCTCCTCATGAGCAGTGTTTCCAGCCTGGGTACTTCAAGAAAAGTATCAGCTCATTAGGTAAAGGCGAGAGAAAAGCATTACGAATGTTAAGAAATTCTGACTCTGTGACCTAGAAGGAAACAAAACAAAACGGTTGTTTAGTCTAGTGAGGAATCTTAAAAGAACCACAAAAACACCATTCCGAAGTACAAGAAGTAGCTGCAAAGAGGGACATGGAAGCAGCCGCAGAGATCCCGTGCTTCCCAAGGTGCCATTTTGCCCAAATCTACCACTGTGATCCTTGAGCGCTTGGAGTTGCAAAACACAAGTCATAATTTTATAATAACTGATATGTGTAAATCATGATGGGGTCTTTGTGGCAGCTGCTATGTCCAGATGGGATCTGGACGACGAGAGTTATGTGGCTGTATTTGTTAGGGAACAACGGAGCAAGGATCAGAGTAAGGGTGAGACCCTCAAGGAGGGACCAAAACCTCTGCCTGAGGGACAGACGGGAACGAGGACCGCGAGCCAGGGAGCATCAGCAACGATGCCCTTGGGGAGGCCGGCGCGGACAGCAGCCGCTCTCGCCTCCGCCGCCCTGGCGGGGCAGCATGAGGCCCTTCTCGGGCCGTTTCCTCAGCGCGCCAGACCGCAACGTCCTTGACCACAGGAGCGGCCGCGCCTGAGGGCGCCGGACCGCGGGCAGC
>NW_010583714.1:136128-172007 GCF_000705375.1 Tinamus guttatus | reverse complement strand
CGCCTCGGCGCCGCCGACAAGCTGCGGGTAAGGCGGGCGGGGAGCGCGGGGACGCCTCGAGCGCTGCTGCCCCAGCAGAGCCGGGGCGCGCGGCAGCGCCGGCCGCTCTCGAAGCGCCAGCGCGTGGATGCGGAGGGATAAACAACAGCGGGAAGCGGCCGCTAGCTCCTTGGGAACATCCCGGGTGCTGGAGTTGAGCCCCGTCCCACCGAGCTCCGCAGCGGAGCCGGAGGTGCTTGGAAAGCAGCTAAGTGCATGAGCAGGCTGTGCAGCGAGTCCGTACGCAGCCCCGGCCCTTCCAGGAAAGGGAACCTGCTGAGAACACGTCCTGCCCGCGCTGCCCGCTTGGCTTCCTCCTGCAGCCTCGCGACGGAGAAGCGAGCGCGGGTTATTTCTGTGCTCCGAGCAAAGACGCCCGGGGTAAAAAGCCCCTGCATGTTGAAGTCGCCAGGGGCCATCGAGCAGCCCCTGGGCTGCCTCTGCACCACGGCTTCCCCGCCGAGCTCTGCAGCCGCCTGTCCTGCGCAGCCTCCTCATCATGCACAAAACGGGGCGCCCGCGCGCTCGCTTCGTCTCAAGAACGCGACACCGCGACGTGTCCCAGGCCTCAGCCCCGAGGAAGGAGGAGAAGGAGGAGAACAACTTCTCTCTGATACAAGAAGCTAAAAGTACAAAATAACCTTTTCTTCTCCTTTTCCTGCATCCCTTTATGATACCAAACTCGCTGAGGCAGATCTCTTCCTACAATTAGATTTTTATTAAATCTTCTCTTTAAAAAAAAAAACTGAGCTGATGAACCAAATATGAACTGAGCTCTCTAAGAGAAGGATGCACATTGTGAACAAGCTTGCAGCTTTTTTCTGCTGAGCTTTTTAAATACCTGAGGCTAATGGGCAGCTAAATATTCTCTGCTTTCCGCAGCACTTCCTCACGTTAGAAGCAGCACTTGCCCTGGCAGTAGCTGGGCAGGGGAACTGCAAGGGACACAGCAAACAATTTCAGCTTAACTGGTCCTTTACATTTTACTAGCAGCCTTAAACACCTCTCAGGTACATCAGATTCAGTGCCTGCAGGAGCCCCAGTTTCTTAATGTGACTGCAGAAGTGGACAGCTCTCTGTGCTGGTGGCTCCTTACCGAGGATGCACAGATTGCTTCTAGAAGCTTGTGAGCTTTAACCTTCAATCTCCAGTTTATCTATAATGAGCACATCCTATTTTTTTTCCTTCAAGAGAAAGAGATAAAACTGGAATGGGTCTGATCTATTTAATAGCTACTAAACTTTAAGCTTGTATTTTTTAATGTCTATTTTTCTCCTGCACTTTTTCTTTCCAGACCTACCTTGACCTCTCTCTCCTCTGTCCTTTCCTTGCCCTACTCTGCAGCTGATGGAGCAGAAACCAGCTCTGCCTCATTACACAGTGACCCAGAAAGCCCATCGCCTGCATCAAGCACATCAGTACCACCTGTACATCTGCCCAAAATAAATTAATGGATTTATCAAAGTTTTGAGGGAGGAGTTGTTTTGGTTTTGCTATTGCACCTTTTATTTTCATTGTAGGTCAGTGCATATTCCCTCCCTTTTTTCATAAAGAAAAAAAATGTAGTTTAAACCAAAACACACTGACTTAGCAGAATGGGCAACGTCTGTGCTACTGAATGAAGCACTGAGCTTCACATCATTCAGGTTCAACTTCCAAATGGGGAACTTGCGGCTTATACTTACAACTATTTATTTGATTAGACATGGTGTAAAACTTTAGATAAAAGTAATGAATTGAATTGTTGCTGTGTGGTAGCTGGCAGATACCTCCCCAGAAGACACGCAGCATCACGCGGGCTTTTGAGATCACTTCACTGTGTGAATTCCCCTGCGTGCGTGCAGGAACCGAGCCCAGAGACGTTTCACCGCTGAGGGGCTTCCGTGGGGCTGTGCTCTGCTCGTGCTGCTCACGGTGCTCGGCTGCCTCCCGCGCCGGGCTCGCTCGGGCTGCGTCGAGCTCTGTTGCACCACAGAGGCCAACCTTGGGGCCATGTTTCTGAGCTCATTTGCTCGGGTGAAGCAATTAGGCATTTCCCTGCCCTCCCGCTCGGCGGCTGGCTGCTAGCGCCGTGCCAGCGCACCTGCCTGCGGGGAGCCAAACCCCTCTTGGGGCTCCCTCACAGCAAGGGCACGTTTGCGGTTCCAGGCACTCGTTCCTGGAGGACGGAGGAGGCTGCAGGCTGAGCGCGCGGCTGCTCCGTGCCAGCTCCGTGCCTGGTGCCCACGGCACTCCTGGCACTGCAGGTCTCTCCCGGTGGTTCGATGCTCCCTGAGCCCAAAACCCCAGTGGCCACGCAGAGCTCCTTCTCCTTCCACGTAGCTGATACATGGGCATCTGAGCACTGCAATCATTAATCAATCAGTAGAGCCTTGTCAATAACCATTTCTTTCTTTTTCTCTTCTTTTCTTTCCAGACCGTCCTTCTAGGGATTATTTTGCTACCACTCCGTGCCACATGCATTTTGTTCATATTATTGCTAGCTTGGGTATTTGCATCCATTGCAACTTTTCGTCACCCTAGAAAAGGATCTGTACCCCTTAAAGGATGGAGAAGGTAAGAGCTAACTGATGCTTGTGGAAAACTCTATACTTGACTTTTTAATAAACAAAAGCAAAAAAAAAAAAAAAAAGCAACCTCCTCCCCCGCCTGCTCCCAGATTAGGCCCTGAAATTTAAACACACTTGGAAGGGTGTTTTGGGAAGTTGCTGTGTGTTGCATTATATTTAAAATTGTAATCTGCTTCCAGCACAAATAGCTGATGGTCCCTCCTCCTGCCTGGCACACCGACAAAGGTTGCTTTTATAGGTGTCTTTTAAAGTATGAAGGAAATCCTACCTATAAGACGGGTGATACTATTGTGTGTCTGTTTCACAGGAGGATGATCCAGAGAGCCCTTTCATGCCTAACTCGCACCATATTCTTCGTGATGGGTTTCCGAGTGAAGGTGAAAGGGAAAATAGCCAGTCCGCTGGAAGCCCCCATCTTCGTCGCAGCTCCTCATTCCAGCTTTTTCGATGCCATCGTTTCTGCCCTAACAGGGATGCCATCGATGGTATCCAGGGCGGAAAACCTGTCAGCTCCACTATTTGGCAGTAAGTATTTACCAAAAGACAAAATATTCAAAGTCAGTAAGCTGATGTGAGCCCAAAACCTTAACTCTGCAAGTGATATAGGAGCAGACTGTCCCAAGCCCTTAGGGTCTAAAGCTACAGATAGTTGCTGCTGAGATTTCTCAAAGCAAATACTTTCCAGGGAAATCTTTCTGTGTTGGTCAGAGCATCTGAAAGTGTGTTGTGTCCTTGCACAAACGGGATAGCGGATCACTTCAAAATTTGCTTCAGATTGAAAGCCTGTTTCATAACTGCTCACACTAGAAATGTTCTCTGCAAGTTTTTCCTCTGGGCCGCTTGAAAAATCTGTTTGACTGCTGTCTATTAACAGTCTGGTCTGCAAATGAAAAACACAGACTGCTGAAGGTCGTTTCTAAACAGACTTAACTACAGCAATTCCTAAGCTGAAACTTGCAGGCAGACTGTTACAGATTGCTTTAATGGGAGTAAAACGGAAGGAATAAAAGAGAATGCAGAGAATGCGAAAGACGAGATGAGTCATGTTTCTAGTATTTCCTCCTCCTTTTGGTACCAAAAAAAATCCCATTTGTATTATTATTTGAATCAGCTGTACACTTGGGCTGGCTGTGTATCTTTTCTGTCTAAAGGACTCTTAAAAAGCTACCACTCAGAACTAAACCAAATAAGCTACACAGAAAATTGACCTCATGGGAAGTTAACTAAGTGGTACTGTGATGATCTGCTCTTAAAAACACAAGACTGGGACATGGGAGATGGTTCTTCCCCAATTTCTTGTCACCTCTGCAATATGTCCGCATGTTCAGGCATGGACTTTCAACTGAGTTGTGTTCTGTGCACTTCATACACGAGGTGGAGAACACCTGAACCCACGTGAGTCTGACATGGAGTAAAATCTGGATTTCTTTCACAGCAATCCTGAGTTCCCTTCAGCCTGTCTCCGTGTCACGCCAAGACCCCGACTCACGGAAGAACACGGTCACAGAGATAACGAGCCGGGCCATGTCAGGGGGCCAGTGGCCACAGGTAACAACGAGCCTGCTGTTCTTCTCTGCATTCATTCTGTGTGTACACCGGGAATGCCGGTGCCCACATGAAAGGGATTCTGTTGATGGATGGAAATGAGGTCGACTGTTAGGCAGACAGCAATTTTAGAAAGGCAAGAAAAGAGACTAGTGCCCAGAAAGACTTTTGTTGACAGTAAATCAGGTAAGATCTAGCCAGTACCAATTACTGTTCTAAAACTCAGGTGCTCACAACTTTCTCTTTTCCCTAAGTTTTAAGATGCCGTCTATGACTCGTATTTTTATATATATGAATCACATTTCTCGAGCTGGTTCATGTGTGAGAAGCTCCATTGCGGAGCTGTGCTCACTACAGTGTGTAACTCGGGCAGTCTGAGCTGCCTGTGACCACTGCTTAAGCTGCAAACACTGACTTGTTCTGTGGGTGATAGTTAAAGGTGATCCTCAATTTGCTTTATCTCCAATGACACCCTGTGTGGACTTATATAGAGCCTCGTGCTTTATGTTTTCCATTAGTTCTTGATTTCTTTAAGTGGTATGATTTTCTTAAAATAAAAACAAAAAGTTCAAATGACTGGTTTAAGTTGCGAAAATTATGAGGTCTCTTTAGTCATAGTTGGCTACTTTCTAAATGATTGAGAGAAGTTAATGCTGGTAACTTTTGCCTCACTTTTGTTCCAGAAAACAGTTCTTCAATCTTCAGTTGAGGAAGATTAAAGCAGGCTAGGGAAAAACCTTACAAGAAGCTCTGTAATTAATATTTGTGCTACTTGAATTTGATTTGTAAATGCCTTTTTCTAAGCTGCCTTAAACATTTCTAGTGCCCCGATTTTCCCCCCGCCCCAATTTTCCACGGTATGGAGGATTTTGAATCAGCACACGTCAAAGCAAGGAAGGCTTTTTTATAGTACTGTGCTTAGAAACTGTGCTGATGCTTTTGATTAGCTAAGCAGTTACGGATGAAGTGGTTCCAACAGAGCTCTGGTAAACTTAATTCTCTGCTGTGAATAGCATGGGGAGGGAAGGGGAAGTGACTTTGCCCCAATTCTGTGCTTGCTATAAAAACTGGATCTATATCATGGCACAAATAGACCCGAAGGTTTGTGGCTTCCCAGATGATTTGACTCACAGATTGAGTCAGCAGGAGAACCGGGGCTGCCATTGATTGATTCCCAGTCCTATGCTCTGGCCACATCTTCCTCCTCCTCTCTTTTCTTGAAAACCTTGAGCAGAAGATGCTGCCTGTCACATGCCCTGCACAGGACCTGGGGCTGCCCTTTGGTACAAGGGAAAGAAAGGGCAACGGATTCCCAATTCCTTCTTGCTAGAGCCACAACACAGCAGGCTGGGCAATGTGTGAGGACCTGGCTGTTGCTCTCCCAACCCTTCACCAGCACAAACGGGAAGCCCTGCGGCTTGTTGCCCGGTTGGTATCTTAGGGCTCGATGCTACACAGAGGTGTGCGATGCCCCTGGGCACACAGGCACCCGGCAGCTCAGGAGGATGCTGCTGGCAGGGGAGACTGTATTGGTGAAGGCCTTGCCCCAACTTCCTCTCTTGCAAAGCAAACTGGATGATCCTGGGGGCATCCTCCACCTGCGTCCCGTTCCCCTCGGCGCAGGGGTCCCGTGCTAGTGATGCAGGGTAGCGTGCGGCAGAGCTTGCGCACGAAGCCAGGCTTTGTGTAACCCTTGTAACTCACGTATAACCCCTGGGTGACATGAACGTGTTTGTTTTGTTTCTCTTGAAATCCAAGATCCTCATTTTCCCAGAAGGCACCTGCACAAACCGATCTTGCCTGATCACCTTCAAACAAGGTGAGAGATTTTGTTGCTTCTTTGTTGGAAAATAATGCGTAAAATACAACAGCGCTGACATGATGGCTTCCATCACCAAAATTTCAGTGTCATTGTTTTATACTGTTCAGTTTACTTTTCCCATTTGGGGTATTTTGTAGGAGGTGAAGTGCATGTGATGTATACTAGCTAGTTAGTTGGCTTTCTTTCTGGGTACAGTTGTCCTCTAATAAATGTCCCGTAATTTCGGTTACTCAACTGAACTTAACTACTACTTAGTACTCAACTAGTACTTAGGGGCTAAGCTACCAAAGTGCTGCCTCTTTCCATTTGTTTTGAGCTCAATTTACGGTCACGTCATCTTGCCTTCCTGTACACCCCGCTAAGCAAGACTTAGTGACCAGATTATGCATCTCTTTGGTGTCGTGTTCAGCAGCAGCACAGCCCGACAGGCCGGTTTTAACGCAGAAAGGTCCGGGAGGCAGCAGCGACCATTAGGCTGCAGAGCTGCCCTCAGCCAAAGCACTGTCCCTGCGCAGCAAAGCTACAGTCGCTTATCAGGGTGATCAGAGCAGAGAAGGGCTCAGGAAACGTTTGCAACAGTCTGATCTGCTCATCTGTGGTTATAGGTGCCTTCATTCCACGCGTTCCCGTGCAACCCGTGCTGCTCCGATACCCCAACAAGCTGGTACGTAGAGTGCTCTTCTGTCCCTAGCTGCTTATCCATGAGGCAGAACCCTGGCTTAACGCGTGTCTGAGGCAGGATCCTGCTTCGTCAGGGAGGAATCTCTGGCCCTGAGCCCCAGCCCTGGCTGCTACATCAGCAGCAGCAGCTCCCCGCATGCCAGGGCAGAAGCCTCACGGCGGAAGTGAGAAACTTCCTGCAAAGCCGCAGAGCCTCTTCCTCGCGCGGACATTCACACAGCAGCTTCCCCACTAGCCTCTCTTCCTGTGTGAGCGCAGGGAAGGGGCTCACCAGCAGCCTCAGAACGAAAGCGGAGCCGAGTTAGGCAGCCAAGAGGTGTTACAAGGAGCACAGATTCCCTCCTGAATCCTCACACAGGTGACTTGCCCATCAGTGACGTGCGCGACTGGTGGGAACCAGCCCTGTAACAGTGATCTATAGTGAGTAATAAGCAGAAGAAGAAAAAGGCAAAGGAGAAAAGGCAAAGGAAAGGCATGATAGATGACCCGAGCCGTTCTGCCTTGAAAACTAAATCCAGCTCATTTATGAGGGTGCCTCTGTAAAGGGACCAGAGGGGCCTTCTCAAGAAGTCTCACTAGCTGTTTCTCCCACACACACTTCTGCTGTCTAGATCAGAACAAATAATTTAAAATAGCTCTACATAACTACATAAATTTAATTCCCAATTATTGGTATTTCCAGAGTCTGTCATGCTTATTTCCATTTTTTTAGGACGAGGAATCCTAGTCATATTAACACCTGTATTTTCACTACGGGGCTATAAAACCATCATCTGTTTTTATTAAACTTGTGCACGCTTTACCCTGTAACTTAGTGGCTCTCTAGTACTCATCTGATTTTGTCATACATTTCTGTATTTTGTTTTTTCCCTAGGACACAGTGACCTGGACGTGGCAGGGCTATTCATTGTGAGTTTCTTAATCCTACTAAAATTACATACGGATCTTTTTTTTTTCCCCTCTATTGCTAAACAATTTGCCAAATGGCTTCAAGCTATTCATTGTGAGTTTCTTAATCCTAATAAAATTACATATGGATCTTTTTTTTCCCTCTATTGCTAAACAATTTGCCAATGGCTTCAGCTAAGCCAAGACACGTTTACTTCAGATACGAGAGACAGTACAGAAAGCAGTGAGGGAAGGTGAAGTTATCGGTATTCCTGTGGTTCCTATAGGAGGTTCCTATTCCCTGCTCAGAGGACAGTGCTTGGAAAATGAGGGCTCGAAATGAAGCCTGTGAGCAGGTCAGAAAGAAGAGGTTGGAAGACTCCTGACTCAGGGTGGCTGGTGCAGAAGCTCGAGATTCTTAACAAAAATATCAGTAACTGTGAAGGGGAAGGGCCTTGCACAGAGGAGCTGGTGGCCACGTGCCGGGTGGTCGCACTCTGCGTGTTGCTGCCAGGATCTGATATTGTCTCCTTCTCAGAAGCCTCCTGACCCAGATGCTGCTTTCACACATTGCTCCTTTCCTGCCTTTGTGGCTAGGCATGCCTAAAACTACGTGTTACAAAATCAAGCACTTCCTACATACACCAAAAAGTATCGCTCGACTCTTCCAGTACATTTCGCGTTTCTTTTCTTTTCAATCCAAAATAAGAAAGCTAGCTTGATAACAGTAATTTACAACACTTAAATGAAGAACAAATGTGAATTTCTGCTTAAAAGAAGTAGTGAAATGAACCAGCCAGCCAGAAGTGAAAGCAATTATGCCTATCCTTTTTCCCAGCTTCTTCCTCTCTTGTTAATGGTAAATTCAGTGACTATTTCTGTGTGAAGCACAGAAGGTCCCAGACATACTGCTGCTTACCAAGTTTGTCTAAGCACCACCAGACTATGCAGAATGGCCAGCACCTATGAACAAATCCCTGCCTCACTACTCAGAAGGACGTTACTGCTCCCGTTTTGCAGATGAGAGAATAAAAGATGCATATACAGAGCTATTTGCTGTTAAAACTTTCAAATCCAGTGGCTCTTCACCTCTTAAAAAATACAACAGCATATATATTTTGCTAGCCAAAGACTTTATAAGGTACCATTAACGTGCACAACAAGTGCAAAGGCAACAAGCTGCCTGTCCATTTGTAAACTTAGCATATGCAAGAGCCCAATAGAAAAACACTTCAGGAAGCTTCCCAACTTCCCTGCAAGGTATTTAAAAGCCTTGCCCAGTGTCAACTCTGCTGTGGTTGATGCTTTAAGAAGTTTAATATACTGATGTGCAAAACTTTTGCTTAAAATAATTGAAACATGTTTTTCTTCCTCTTTCTGCCTGCAGCAAAGAACTGTGCGTCATGACGCTGTGCCAGCCCTTCACAAGAGTAGAAGTTGAGGTAAGAGTTAGAAATATTTTTATACCGAGATGCACTAACTGGGGAACTTGGTTATACTTTAACAGACTGTATTATTCATGTTTTTAGTCACTGATAATAAACAAATGTCTCAGCAACCAGAACAGAATGAAGGTAATAGGTTTGTCCTTATTTGTGTATCTCTTAACCTGATGAGCTGCTGAATGAAAGCTGTCAAAAGTGCCTTTAACACCCTTACTCTATATGCATTTTACAAATGCTTCAACTAAGAATTATTTTAATATATTATGTAAAAAGGTAACATTTTTTCTCCTTTTCCCCACAAGAGAGCTCATTTCCCTGCTCCCTTCCAACCATCCTTCTTACCCAGCCATCCTACCAGACTCGACTCTGAAGGTTTCTGCAGCCAAGAGCTTACATAAAGACTTCAGTTCTCCTGCAGGGAAGGAAGCTGGGCCTTCTTTAATGAACCTGCTCCCTTGCTCATTAAACGCAGCCACACAGCACAAAAGACAACAAGAACCCACACGCTGCAGAAACGGGTACCAACTGCTTGCTCCCTGTCCAAGTGAGGAGGCAGCTCTGGGTCCCCTGTGTCACCTTTCTCTACAGACCACAAAGGACTGCCAGTGTGGACTAAGTTCATTTAGGGCCCTGAGTAATGGGAAGAGTTTGATGTTTCTTTGCTGTTCATTTGCAAAACACAGAATTCAGCAATGTTGGAAAGCAGTGTTGCTGCTCCTAACAGTGAACAGTATGATCTTGGTTGTGCAACGAAGTGATAAATATCTCTTTACACTTATCTATCTGGTTTGTTTAGGGTTTTTTGAGGGAGGTTGTTTTGTGGGTTTTTTTGGTTTGTTTTATATAAGATACTGACTTGCACAGTATTTGTACACATTTATGCTCTACTTATAATTCACAGTTCAGATTTCTTATCATTGTCCTCACGGAGGAATAAAAGTTCTAGGACACACTTATGTGTCACTCACTAAATTAACAGGTACCAAGTTTGACTGCAGCACATATTTTAAAATCTTGCACACAGTTTTCCAGGATATAACCCACCTTATAAAGGATCTTTTAAAAGGCATATGCAGTATTTCAGACTCACATTCTTATAAAAGTAGTATTTCATTTTCTAACTAACTTTGCATTTACTACAGTTTTCTTTTATAGGGGTTGATTTTTCATGTTAAAGCAGCTCTTACCGCTCTTGCAGACAGGAATGGACTCAAACGTATCCATGTGGCTGCTGTGGAAGTGACTGGATGGTTTCTAAGGCGGTTGAGACCTCTAGTGTCCAGTTCCACCATCGCATGGCTGATTTATTCCCTTCCTTTCAACCAGCAACCAAAACCTGCCTGTGATGTTAACAAGGGGGTGACTCCTGAGCTGACCGCGCTCCTCATCTCTTTCAGTTTCTGCCTGTCCACGTTCCCACCGAAGAAGAAAAAAACGATCCCATTCTTTTTGCCAACAGAGTCCGAGAAACCATGGCCACGTACGTACTGGGTTGGGACAAGTCCCAGGAACTTGTCTTTTCTGCATCCACCATTTCTAATATTAGAAATATATTTCCAATATAGCCTGCTCGTAAAGCACTGCAGACTGTACCACAACCCAATCAAGTTTTAGGTTATTATATGTAGGAACTTTGCTAATGCCAACTTCCCATAGCAAACCACCCTGATTGTCCTTATATAGCTTACAAAGAAGGTTTTCTTAAGTTGAAAGATAAATTTTGGAAAAGCTGGAACCCTAACCCCGAACCCTAACCCTAAACCCTAACTCTATCCCTAACCATATCCTAACCCTAACCCTTAACCATAACTCTAAACCAAACCCTAACCCAAACCCTAAACCCTAACCCTAAACCCTAACCCCTAACGGCACCCTAACCCCAAACCCCTAACCTTAACCCTAACCCTAAATCCTAAACCCTAACCCTAAAACCCTTACCCTAGCCCTAAACCCTAACCTCCCTTGTTTGCCTGAGAAGCATACGCATGAGGTTCGTTCTCTGGGGTTATTGGGCTACATTTACAAGACTGTAAATCTGAAGCCATCTGGATGCTACTGCAGTACAGCACAGTTCCAGCGAACAGTGCGCAGTGCCCAGTCCTACCCGTAGCAGTGCAGAAATGAATTATCACTGGTTCTGTATGTTAGTGTTAAGGCCAAACTGAAGAGGTGAGAAGAGAGGTCAACTAAAAGTTATTTTAATATAAGAAGCTGATTTTCTTTTCCTCTGACTTTGTTTCAGTGCTTTGAATGTGCCAGTGACAGATCACACTTTTGAAGACTGCAGGCTGATGATCTCGGCAGGCCAACTGACGTTGCCTATGGAGGCTGGTCTGGTGGAGTTCACCAAAATCAGCAAGAAACTCAAGTAAGGAAAGTTCAGCCGTTGGTATTTTAATTACTGCATTAGCATTACCTTGTTACTGGAAAAATGATTCTACATGTTGGAAGTAACTGATTTACCAAAGCACAGAACTGCCTGCTTTTAGTATTAATAACCAGGGGAGGGCAGTACTTAATTGCTATTTCTTACAAAATAACAGCCCAGAAATACCATGTTTCTAACACAACTGCTCCCTTTTGGCTATTTTTTGTCTTTGAACACTGTAATAACTCCTACTGAAATTCCATCTGTCCAAGATCTGGCATATAGAAATATCTCCTCTCCTTCGTGTTTCATAGCCTAAAATGGAATCATGTCAGGGAGCAGCTGGATACCTTTGCTGCCATTGCAAGTGCCTCCAAAGGGGGAAGAATTGGAATTGAGGAGTTTGCAGAGTACTTGAAGCTGCCCGTTTCTGATGTCCTCAAAGAGCTGTTTCTGCTCTTCGACAGGGTGAGTATTTAGCCTGTTAACGGACTGTTGGCAATGTTTTGTTAAGAAATACATCCCAAAAGGATAATTTGAGTCATCATGTCCAGCTTAGTAAATGCTTCCTGGATAGTAACTCCAGCAGGCAAGATACGTGGCTTGTATAGGTACCTTTTTTAATGTTTTGATGGGAAAAGGCCTGTCAAGCTTGCTGTCTGAGAGTTGCAGCCACCCCTCAGAACAAGTTACTGCACAACTATCAGATGATAATCTCTGTGCTGCTGGTTCTGGAATGTTTTCTTTTGCCTGCCCGAATTTCAAGCTCATTTACACTCTGACAATTTAATGATTAACTGTTGCTGCTGCACGTGCACAATTTCAGGCAGATTGTACTAACTAGAGAACACGTTCCTGCTGGGCTTCCAAGGGTGCTATTAGATGCTACAAGGTGCTATTAAATGCTACAAGCACCCATCTTGCTGTCTCCAGACATTAGAAAGGCCTGTGCCTACCCTAGTCTCATCACTCAGGCTTTCCTCCATAGTCAGCAAGGACTCTCCCCTTTTGGTCCTCTCTCTGAAGATGGCATCAACTGTCCTGTGATGGACCCCTCTGATACACAAAAAGCCTCAAAGAACACAGCCCACAAGGAGTTCACCTGCTAGGCATCCAGCCTGGGCTAACGTGCAAGCAGCATGTGGCTCTGCGACTGTTTAAGAACTGGAGGGTGTTTCTTATCTAAGGAGCTCCCTCAGCTCAGCAGCTTTCTTCCTGATCAAGTTTATTTTCACAGGATGTCCCCCCATCGGGGGGCACTGTGGTGTACCTGCTGGTTAAAACTGCTCCAGGATTTTTCCAGGTGTAGAGCATTTGTAAGTTCTAAAACAGAAATGGATCAACTGTATTTCCATATCTGCGAAATGCAGCAAAGCTGCATGGTCAAGGTACTTGTCTTCACTCCTTGTCTCTCCATGCTGGACCACGGGCTCCTACGACATGTAGTCCCAGTATGGATACAACAGAAATACGGTGCCGCAACCAAAACCACCACCTTGTACTTCCTCTCTCTGGCACGAACGCTCTGGTGGCTGGAATTTGCAGTGTGATACTAAATCACTAAAAAGCTGAAGGCATAAAAGCCTGCAAGGACAGATCCCACTCCAGCTCTGAACTTACCCTTGAGGAGAGCAGCTTCAGTGAGGAACAGCCACACTACTGGGGCTGAAACCTCTTCGGTTATGAGCAGATACATTTTGAGATTTCTGCTCTGCAGTTTTGAGTATTGCCGGGGGTTTTTTTTGTCTTTTTTCTTTTTTTTTTTGCTAAAAAGATTAACCAAATCACAAAGCAGAGAAAAAAGGCAGTAACAAAGGTGCAGAGAGAAGCTCCTTGATATCCTCAACCATTGGTGGGAAGTGCTGAGATGGGAGAGCCCCACGGAGGGGCGTGCACAGACACGGGAGCTGGCGGCACGCGCAGGAGCTGCCGCCTGCAAGGACAGATCCCACTCCAGCTCTGAACTTAGCCTTGAGGAGAGCAGCTTCAGTGAGGAACAGCCACACTACTGGGGCTGAAACCTCTTCGGTTATGAGCAGATACATTTTGAGATTTCTGCTCTGCAGTTTTGAGTATTGCCGGGTTTTTTTTTTTTTGTCTTTTATACATTTTGAGATTTCTGCTCTGCAGTTTTGAGTATTGCCGGGGGTTTTTTTTGTCTTTTTTCTTTTTTTTTTTGCTAAAAAGATTAACCAAATCACAAAGCAGAGAAAAAAGGCAGTAACAAAGGTGCAGAGAGAAGCTCCTTGATATCCTCAACCATTGGTGGGAAGTGCTGAGATGGGAGAGCCCCACGGAGGGGCGTGCACAGACACGGGAGCTGGCGGCACGCGCAGGAGCTGCCTTGTGCCCACACCCAGCTCACACCCAGAGCGGCAGGAGACTCGGATCCGCGGAGCTCCCTGGAGCAAATCGCAGCCATGTTCCTGGCTAAAGCTCTGCTGAGCGGCGGCAGTGGTGGTGGCCGTGGAGGGGACCTCGTGCGTGGCCTCGGGGGGCTCCTGAGCGGAGGCGGCCAAGGAGGCAACGTGGGAGGACTCCTTGGAGGTCTCGTCAACCTCCTGAGCGAAGCAGCAGCTCAGTACACGCCAGAGCCGCCGCCTCCCCGCGGCCATTTTACCAATGTGGAAGCGTATGAGAGCGAGGAGGTGAAGCAGTTTCGCTGTCTTTTTGCCCAGCTGGCTGGAAGCGACATGGAAGTGAGCGCCTCGGAGCTCATGCACATCCTGAACAAAGTGCTGTCCAGACACCAAGACCTGAAGACCGACGGCTTCAGCTTGGACACGTGCCGCAGCATGGTGGCCATCATGGACAGCGACACGACGGGCAAACTGGGCTTCGAAGAGTTCAAGTATCTGTGGAAGAACATCAAGAAATGGCAGTGCGTGTTCAAACAGTTCGACACGGAGCGGGCGGGCGCCGTGGGGCGGACGAGCACGGCGCCCTCGACTTCAACAGCTTCATCAGCTGCCTGGTGCGGCTGGACGGGATGTTCCGCGCCTTCAAGGCCCTGGACCACGACGGCCATGGGCAGGTTGACATGACCCTCCAGGACTGGCTGCAGCTGACCATGTATTCGTGAGCGCAACGCGGAGAAGGACGCGCTCCGGCCGGGAGGTTTCCAGGGAAGAGCCTGGCCCACAGTGCCCAGCTGCAGCCTTCCCCTTGCGCTAAGGCAGATGTTGCTAGAGGTACCTGGCTTAGCTTGGAGCACCACGGTGGGTGTTAGGTGCTATAGAGAGATTATATGCTGAAGGACCATACCTTAGTTTTTAATTCAAGTGGCTCGTATGCAGTAAAACTCTTTATAATAATCTCTAGGTTTGGGGTTCGGTGACGTTACTGCTCTGTTTTGTCAGCTGGAATAAAGCTCTGCTTGCCTGGAAAGCAAACACCAGGCATGAGAGTTGAACAGATTACTAAATTGTGTGGTTATTTCTAACAAGGGGGAAAAATCTGAGTTGCAGTGACTATAATGAGCAATAATTTGCATAGTCGTATTTCATTTCCTTCCCATTCTGCTTTTTCATGCTTTTTTGCTCAAGTAAAACATGAATGAAATTGTCAATCCTACCTGCTGTGCTGCTTACATAGGGCTCTCTTCACAAGCTTTTCCCCCTTCTTACAGCTCTATTAACTAGTCTTTCCTCTCCTTCCTTAAAGCTGTATAATAGTTACACCAAAAACAACCTAAAATATAAATATATATTTATATTTAGAGAAGTTTGCTGAAATAGTGCGGTCACACAGCAGCCAGCCAGCCAAAATCAACCTCAGGCCATCAGAGTTGGATTTCAGCAGGGCTCAGTGTCCCGGTTGAGCTAGTTAGTGCAGTCCTGCTTGCTAAAGAAGCCTCTTGCTGAGTAATAACTAAAAAAGGAATAACATGTTGTATCAAAGGTGCTTTTTTTCCAATTAAACCTCACAGGGTTGCTGATGAGCAGCTCTCCCGCTGCGATGCCCAAGGCAGCTCTGAGCCGGGCGGTGCTGCCGTAGGCCGGCGGCCCCGGGCGCGCGCTGGCTGCAGGATCGCGGGCAGGGAGGGAGCTGCCCGCGTGCGCCCAGTTCAGCCCCGCTCCTGCTCCTCCCCAGGGAGGCAGCAGCGCCCGGGCGGGCGGTACCTGCACGGCAGCCTGGAGCTCTGGGTCTCACCGTGGCTTTCTAAACTTCCTCTGCTTTCATTTCTACATCTTGCCATTGGACTCAGTGAATGGTATTTTCCACATTGCTCAAATCATGCAGAGGACTTTTACCTAAAACTTAGGGAAATGCAACTTAGAGCTTTTGCTCAGATGTTCTCCCTCCTGTACTATGTTTAATAAGAAGCTGAGCGACAGGAAAACAATACGTGTATTGGCCCGAACTGCAGTGCAAGAAGTGAATTCCTCCCAAATGCATTCGCCGCCCATCCCAGTTATGCAGCCGACAACCGCACAGTTACGCACGTGGGTGGTAGAAAAGGGAGCACAAAGAGAAGTGCAGCATCTCTAGGTAAGCCCCAGCCTCCCAGGTACCTCCCTGACCACTTACAACGCACATGCAGCAACAGGCAGCGCTTTGGAGGAGCTGCAGCAGCACCTCCAGCTGCAGCTTCCCCTGCCGTCCTGCACGGGGCTCGGGGCCAAACCAGCTGGGCAGCAGCAGCTCCTCCAACAAGTGCTCCTCACCCGCATTCTGCCATTCGCACAGCACGGAGAATAAAACTGGGGGCACTGGCACTTAAACTTCACTGTGTCCTAAGGCTTTACCAGATGCATAGGACTGATCTGCTAGCCCTGAGTTTCTGTGTGGCTCTTAATGGAGACTCTGATAGTAGAAAATTTCCCAAAAGTGTAAGATTTGCTGTATTACATATAAAAGCAACAACAAAACCCCTAGTTATCATAACCTACTGTATAGTAGCAGAAAACTAGTTTTGTTTAAGGAAACAAAGGCTGTTGATGTTACACTATGCTTTGGTTATTTTCTTTAACATAAAAACAAATGCATCTTTATGTTCTCCTTTGCTATGTAGAGAGTTGGAGCTCAGCTCACATGTTGCTTCCTTAAAATATCTCGGAGCACACAGACTGCAAACACAGCCCGGGATGTGCAGACAGACTCAGCGCGGGCCCTTCCGCAGGGCTGCTGCACAGGCACTGACTGCTGTCCTGCCTTTCCAGTTTAGCTCCCATGGTTTTTGCAGGCTACAGCCCTGTCGCTTCTCCTCAAACAGCATGCCAGCGCCCTTGGAAGCCAGCCCCCATCCTCGGCTTACCATGGCTAGTCCCAACACGATCATGCCAGTAGAGCAACTTCACTGCATAGTCAAATGCCTGGAGGCCTGTGCACTGAGTTTTAATTATTAGGCGTTAACACTTTCATGGAATAGCATGGCCCTTGATAACCTTTGTCATTTCTCCACGTACAGCAAGCTGTGTTAACTGACTTCAAAAGTTGCTTCTGAAGGAGACTTTTTTTTTTTTTTTTTTTAAGTTTATGGTCCCATTCTCCTCTTCTGTATTTTCAAGTTACAAAATAAATTTAAACAGTGATACTGCATTGCAAATGCCATTAGTATTCACGGATACAATGAAACCATAACAGTGAAAATAGTAAATTCCAGCAGAATTGCAGAGTCCTTCGCTAAGAACCTAATTGCCAAACTGTCCTTTGCTAAGAACCTAATTGCCTAACACAGAATATCCCGAGAACCTTTCAACAACAGCTCACTCATTTCAGCTGTTTTAACAGTTAAAGTTTATAATGCTACATTTCAAAGTTAGCTCTGTTATTGTTATGAGAACTATGATGGAGCCAAAATATTTAAGGCAAGCCCTGCCACACAGTGAGAGCAGAGACTTGTAAACAGAACAGTGTTTATGGGAGAAGATTGCCCTTTTCTTTGAGTGGGTAAAAAACTGCCAGAAATCATATCCCGACCAGCAAAGTACTTTATAGATTATTCATATTTTTACTAACAAGTTTTCTTAAGATCTGTAAGTCTTTAAAGTGCTTAAAGGTTGCATGCTTTAAAAAAAGATTGCTGAGATCGTTAGTACAAAGAAAACCATACTGAACTGGATTTGAAGGCTAAATAAACTTTAGCCTTAGTGGTTTCTAATCCTGCCCAATGTATAGTTCGATGAAGAAAATCAAGTATCAAGTACACTGTTATGCATTTTGTTAATCAAGAATCTAGAAGTGGTTTGGGCTGCTGTCAGCCCCAGGGAGCCCAGCTGCTTAAAAATCCTTTCCCCTTTGGAACGTTCAGCACATTCTCCTCCCCTCCATCCTCACACATTTGTTTGCCTTGAAAATGTTTTCCATGAATGCCCTTATTGTGAACAGTCCAACCCAGGAACGACTCGACATCTCAGGCTCTGCTTTCATTAGCTGCTCTGCATCCCGTCACCAAACACTTGCATGGTGCTTCTTCCCTGGGCTGGATATGTCCCCAAAGCCTCAGGAAACTTCCAGTGACAGGAACACCGTTGTCTCAAACAGACATTTTAACTGCTCTCTGCTCTCCCCCTATGTGCCAATACAGGGCAGCACATAGAAAATTAATCATGAATCTCCAAGAAAGCCTCACGAGATTTGGTGAGGTTGCTTTGTAGCTCATGCATCAAAATGATCATTCAGATCAAAACTGTAATAACCACGCAGACAGTTGCATTTGTAGCATTTCTAGCTTCTAATGTATCTTATTTACTTTAAGAGCATTTAGGACAGTGCATTTGCTTCAAAGAGAGGTTTAAGATAGCCCACATAGGCTCGCTTCTACATCAAGTTGTTAAAAACATAGTACGACTTCATCCCTAGAATTAAACACATTCAAAGAGCTGTTAGCACTTTTACTTGCAAGAAAACCTGTAGTGCTGCAGTCTGTCTTAGTACACACGGCAGAGCTGATTCCTGCAACAGCTTTTCCAGCTGTGAGGTGCAGTATTAGCAATTCACCCCTGCCCTGTGTGTTTGGTTACAGAACGGAGATGGCACCATCGACTTCCGGGAGTACGTGATCGGTCTGTCTATCCTTTGTAACCCCGCCAACACAGAGGAGACTATTCAGATGGCATTTAAGGTAAGTTCAGTTTAGTACAGAACTACAAACCTGACAGATGAAGGCTGACTGTAAATCTGTTAGCTTTCAGATCGTAAGTTCAGAGCGTCAATGTGCTATGCAAGTGTGAGTAATACTCTTAAACCAACTGACATTTCGAGTGTGCAGGGGAGGGGAGCAGCGCAGGCATCTGCCCTGGCAGGGTTTCACACGCCACGTGAAGGCACTAACGAACACGTAACCTGGCAGGCTGGCCCCTAAGGTGATTCCACGGCACTTGCAGTTTTTTTTCTGGGGCTTTGTTGGGCTGTGGGGGTGCAGTGGGGGAGCAGAGAGGAGGGAGCAACATCCCCTGCTCTCAGTGTCCCGCGCAGTCACCCCGGTTATCAGCAAAGCGGGGTGAGCGCCGAGGGCAGCTTCTCGGGAGAGGCGCATCCAGAACGGGGCTGCCGCCGAGACCCTCTCTGGGGCTGTCCCGGTAACGCAGAGGGCAGGAAGCGGCTGCCCCTTCCCCATCCCGGGCCAAGGGGCAGCCTAGGACAAGCTGGCCAGGGGTGAAGCCCTGAGCAGGAAGATCCCCCCAGATTTTACTTGGTTTCGTTTTTTTTTCGTGGATCTTTGACACAGATTCAGCTGTTTATCCCCTGCTACCTTTCTATGCATTCCTTGAACAGGATAATAAGATATGGATCATGTTCATTTTTATTTAGATCCTTTTCAGTCCTGGTGCGCATTCAGGAAGTACCAGTATTTTTATGTGAATACACTGTATCTCCCGCCTGCTTTGCAGATAAGCGCTACAGCTATTCAGACAAATAGCTGGAAAGCTGAGCTGTGTTTCCCGGGGATGGTTTATCACTGCAGAGCCTAGGAGGCAGCAAGCCCAGCAGCCCTCTCTGCTGTCTCACTGCTGCTTTCTGCACTACACCCCTCAGCATCTCAGCAGCTGCACTGACTCTGAAATGGGCCGTTGGTCACCAGCCCCAGTGGGCAGTGGCTGGTGCAGCTGGTGAAAGCTGATGTTCCTCTGCAAATGCAGCTAGGGGGTTTCTGCTACTTGGTAGAGCCTGAGTCTACCTTGAGCTGCATGAGCCTGTGGGCTTCATTGCATAGGGAGTGAATGTGATTTCCAAAAGCTTTACTGCATACTTTTCATAGTACACAATATCATGATGCTAATTATATCACATAAACAACTGTCAGACTTAATTTCAGAGAAAATCTATAACATCTTTTACCAAAAAAAAGGCAGCTAAGATGATGCCAATCTCTTCAAATCCCAGACGTCGTTTGCAAATCTCCTCTTAAACAGCAGAAACCTAATGGGGGTGGCCAATTTGCACAGGCTCACAGGCAAACTGATACTAGCGTGTTGCTGCACATACCTCTCTTCCAGCTCTTTGACATGGACGATGATGGCACCATAACAGAAGAGGAGTTTGCTTGCATCATTCAGTCAGCTCTAGGGGTGCCAGAGCTCGATGTTTCTAAACTCTTCAAAGAAATAGATGCAGATGAAACTGGGAAGCTCTCCTACGGTAAGTTACGTCCCACTGTAACCCACAACACTCTGATAGCTCTCGACAACCACAGTTTCCTGCTCTTTTCTCCCTGTAAACATCCCATACCCTGTGGCTGGGGAAAACTCAAAGCAGACCCAGACACTTGTCTGATCTGCCCAAGATACTTCAGAAGAAAGTACCTGGAGATTGGCTCCATTAAAAAGCAGCCCCGACCCTTTGATTCTATTGTTGCATAATAATATCTACAGTATTTCTTTTATGCTTTTAGATGAGTTTAAGGACTTTGCGCTCAAGCATCCAGAGTATGCGAAGCTGTTCACTACATACCTAGAGCTACAGAGATACCAGCTAAGTATGTCAGAGGAGGATGACTTTCAGTCACCAGAAGCCGAAGACACTCCTGTTCCCAGGCCCAGGCTCAGAAACAGCACCAATGGCCAGAAATAAAGTCCACCCTGAAGGCAATGAAGACGACAACTCCAGTACCTCGGACAAAAAGGATGACTGAGAACGGTCAAATAATTCAGTTCTTGAGCTCTACAGGAATGTCTTGGCCCAGCTATTCATAAGCACAATTCATAAGCACAATTAAGCACATGTGCATAAGCACAATTAAGGTTGCAATTCAAAGAATGATTTTTTTTTTTTTTTGCTTTCCTCTTGGGCTGAAGAGGAATTATTCCTGTATTAATCTAAGGGAAAAAACACTGTAACTACTCTGTCGCTGATATCAGCATGGCACAACTGGGAATGTTGCTCAGTGTCCTCCTCCAGTTCCTGTTTTCAGGAAGGTACCGGTTGTAGGGGGGACAGGCGTTAGCACTCAAATCATGTCTCAGTTGAGGAGCCCCTTGGGTAAAAACGAGGTGGAATTTTTGACGCTGCTTAATTCCTCTCAAATCCCACATGTATTAAGGGAAAAGAAATGCCAGTGTGCTGTAATTTGGAAATATTGTGAGCCTTTTGCAAGCTTCAGAGAGACAGAAATGAGTTTACAGGAAGCTGAGTCGAAGATGGTCTCTTCTCTAGCTGTCCAAGCATTTCCCTTAACTGCTTGCAAACTAAAAAGGCTTCTGAGCAGAACATGCTTCTTTGCTGATGCTAACGGAAACAGCTTTAGGCTCAAAGGACAGGTAAATATGGAAATGACTTTATTTATCAGCAAAACCTAACTGGAATTCCAACATAGCTCACAGTTTCTACTGGAAAGTTCAGATATTAAGACCCAGGAATTAATGCAACCTTTCACAATAAGTAGAACATTGGTTACAGTACTAACTGTTTAGGATCATGTTAGCAGCAGCATTACAAACTTCAGCAGATCTCTGTTCTAGCAGTTACCAACAGAGGACCGTGACCTTGCTCTGGAAAACTTGAAAGTTCTATACGCTGTCAGGCCACAGTCCTGCTAGATGGTGCCTCCTCTAAACCGGCCTCCTAGGAAGCCTATTTGCAACATGGTGCCATTGCTTAATGTCTTCTTAGGGTCTGACTCAAGAAAAGCTCATTTCAGTTGATGATTTGAGTGTATTTTGCCTTGGGCCTCTTTAGTGCACTGGATATTCACCTTTACCTTCTCTGTCTGTCTCTGAACGCACTTTAAATATTAGCTATTTATGCAAATAACTTCTCAAATAGAGACTTGGGAGGGGTAGGATGACAGGATATTTTCAAATTAGCACCAAGATGAGCCAAGTCCAAAATGTCTGGTACCGAAAAGAACCGACTTGCAGCTGGTTTTCACATGAGACTCTGCCTTTGAATTCCTGCACTGTCTGGTCGCAAACGCGTTGCCGTGTTTAATATATCTGGTGTTTATAGTTCTGCCTATCCTGAAGTTTCATGTGCTTAAAATAAACATATATTTTTTAAAAACTTACCAGAACAGCGTAGTCTCCTTAGTACGGCAGGAACAGTGCTCTGTATGTGAAGGTGCTGGGGAGGTTTCCAGGAAACCCCCTTTGCACCACCTGGATAAACGTGCCGCAGCTCGGGATGGGTATGGGGGCTGCTCTCCGTGGGGAGGCTTGAGAAGCAGGACGGAGTCAATGCCCTTCCCACCCTCAGCACCAAGGAGTTACTCCTGCTGACTACTTCCAGCAAGAGGAGTTCTGATTCAAGACGTTTTGCACGTATCTGGAGAGAGGATCTCTGTTCTCCGATAGAAAATGAGGCATTATCACTTACAAGCAAAATGAGCAACTCTAACCACAGATGAGAAGTACCAGTTGTGGCTTTTCGTAGTGGGAACATTAGGAGAGGGATTTCTCTCCCTTTGGAAAAGACGAAGCCAGGGTTACTCCACCTTGGCTATACAGTTAGGTGAAATACATGTTAACTCCTCGGCAAGGCCTTGTTAACCAAAGCCCCGGGCAGCAACCTTTCAGAAAAAGCCCCCTGCTCCAACAAGGTAAAATAAAGATGGGTGGACAAAGCTGGTGAGGACACCTGGTCAGGTCTTTAAGAGCAACGCTGTATTTAAGGCTCAGCCCTGGCAAATCCAAGAGTCCTCTGCCAGGGCAGCACTGTGGCATCTGACAGGGCAGCAGGCGGAAACCCGCAAGTCACACAAGGGGGCAAATCCAAGCAGTTAAAGCAAGAAAGTGCTCGCACATGTAACTCTACACATCCTAATAGCATTAAGTGAGAAAGGCCACAAACGGGCTCGGTATGTTGCAGTGACTCAACTATGCTCTGAAGAGAAATCAGCTAAACGTTAAGAGACACTAACTCAATATACACACGTCTGCTCGATGTGCGGGAAAGGAATACATTAATTTCTAGGCATCATTGCGCCTCGGGGAGCTTTTAAAGAGAGCAAACTAAAAGCACTCTGCAATAACGGACATTGCATTAAGAGGCAGAGCAGGAACTAAACAGGAGGGGAAGGTTAAAAATACCGAGCAGAAAACAGGTCTGAAGGAACACGGAGGGCTGACACCTTCCCGCCACTCCCTGGCATCGCCTCCCTGCCCGGCCCTTCGCAGCACAGGTCCCTAAGCCCAGGGCCTGCTAGGGGCAGGGAAGGTCAATCCATAGGGTCTCCACCGGGCAGGGACCGTTTGTGTGTTGTGTCCCTGGAGCATCAGCAGAGCTCCAGACAAGCGCCCAAGAAGGGCTCACAGCTGCCCTACTGCTCCGGCAGCCTTTGCAGCCTCCCTCTCTCCCACCAAGAGGCAACTTCCACCATCAAGACCACTGTATGGTCAGAGCTAAGAAACCGACATTAAAAGCAGGAAATATATTTAACTGGGTGGGATCTGGAGGCACTTATGCTGCATTCAGGCAACCACTTTCACCGGCCTGCACTGAGCTCAAACTCGTCCAAGGCTGTATGGGATTTTAGCGACATTTTATTAATTAATTTTAAATCTTTACTCAATGAAATAACATTTATTAGCCTGAGTAGCAGTAGGGAGGCGTTTGCCAGTAGTGCTTAAGTTGGCAGACTCTCTGTTACTATACATAGCCAGAGAGGCAGAAAGTAAACATCTTATAGGATTAGCAGCTAGGTTCATAGCTGAGATGAAATTTGGACATTTCATTAGTATAAGATTGATTCTGACATTTCATAAAGCCAAACTGCAAACAAAAAATGTGTCTGATATAAATACAGTATGCAGCACTTATTCAGATAAAGTTCAAGCGGCGCAGTAGGTTTAGTGCCATGACGAAGGAAATGCAGAAGGGTCACGTAAGGATCCAACTTCAGCTAAGCACCTAGGTGGGAGCTTAATCCTGTGAGCTGCAGTCTGATGCTTCGTGCTCATTAACAGCACCTCATTACATCAACAATTAGAAAACACACAAAAAAACGCCAAGGCAAGTTATTGTTAGTGGTGGAAGGAATCTCACCAGCACCATGGGAAGCAGTATCTCAGTTGTTCCAATTATATCAAAGTTTTCATTTGTTTTGCCATTCTCTCAGTTGAAGATACCCCATAGTCACCCACCACAGCTAAACTTTTGATGACTTAACTTTTGGTAACTTCTGAGTTGCATGAAAATGCTGCTAGAAGTATTTTATTACCATAGTGGGACTTTAAGCACTGCTTCTTTAACCACCCGGACATTCCCCACTCGGAAAAGGTTCAAGGATGATAAATGCTCCTTCTCTTTTCTCCCCTTCAGCAAGCCCCAGATCCTCTCCTCAAGGACTGCAGCCCAGTCAGCCTCCCGTCTCTCTGGTTCTACAGCTGCTTATTCCTGCCTAACTGCAAAATCTTAGATTTTTCCTTGGCAAATTTAAATAATTAGTTTATGAAGAACGTTTTGATCAACTCCAATTATTGTTAAAAAGAGCATTCTTCTAAAAAGACTAATAATTACTTTGCTTTTGTTAAGGGCACTATCTTCCTAAATCTTTACTAAGCATCTAACAGTGAAGCAGAAGCAAAGCACTACAAACTAGAAAGATATGATGAAAGCTTCGAGGCTATAATTGTTCAAAAGGAATAATTTCCTTTTCAAAGGTAAACATCAGCCTTGCAGACAAAGATAAGGCCAAGAGCACAATTAGATACGTAAGTCTGGGCTTATGCTCCTATCTCCTGATATCAAAGGTTGCAGAAAAATTCAAAATGTTTTCTTAAAACGAAAAAAAAGAAACGAACAGGAAAAAGTGTAGGAGACTAGCAGGAGTCAAACCAGAGCTGCCGGCAGCTTTTGGGAAAGTCGCTTCCCCCGGATGGGAAATCTTTTCGAGACAGGAGATAACCAGCCACGAATCACAGAGGCTATTCAAAGCACAAAGAGCTTCAACATTCCGATTTTGTACGTTGGTCTTTGGAAGGCAAACACGCCAACCTCCATCGGGTTACTTAATTACACTTCCTAGACAAGCTGGCTTATAGAGGTGAAGTATTTTGTTAATATTCAGAAAGAAGAGAAAAATAGCAGCACGTTCGCACCCTTGCTGCCTGAACACAGGGTTGCACTTTTACTGACTCAAGTCTAAACTCATCCTAAAATAGACTGTCGAGCAAATACAAGTAAGAGCCATCGGTCCTACTTTTTCTGTAGCCATTTCTCATGTCACAAGTCTATGGTTTTTATAGCAGAGCCTTCTTTTTTAGTAGCAAATGTACCCTGTAGACCAGAGACCCACCCTTCATGACCATGACTAACAAGGACAGGACGAGGGGAGAGATTTTTACTGCAAATCTGCTATGCATTTGATCAAACCCTCTGTTTCTGTTTGTTTTAATACAGTGGGACTTAGCAGCTCCAGCAGATGAAATAGCCCTTGAATGAAGCACTGTATAAAACATAAGTAGAGTTTCCGCTTTCCTGAACATTTTACTGTTTATAAATAGGGCCAAAGGGAAGAGAGAGGCAAGTTCAATGCCTTGTGCCTACTCCTGCACAAGACGGCACTGGCAGAGCTGAGATGAAAACCCAAGCACTCTGCTTGCTGCTTCACGAATTCCCAGAGGAGCTTGTGGTCTCCCAAACTGCTCATCAAATTTGAAATTCTTGCTTTAACAGTCCCACTGCTTTGGGTTTTTTTTTGCCCAAATGTGAGGAGACAAATTCAGCATCAGATCATGACAAGGGCAGATTAAACAAGTTTGATCATTTATGGCAAGATAGCACATTTCTCGACTGCTTCAGCACTTGTTTCCACACTGAAACTCTTGTGCTTCCTACCAGTGGGCGACTCTCCCCAACTCCCTTGCTCTCCCTAGGCATTTCCAGTGACACCAGATGCCATCCTTTCCACCACAGCAGTATTTACTGACAAAATCAAGTGTTCAAGCATGTAAGAAAGAGATCCTCTCTGTAAAGCTATGCAGCGGCTCATGGGTTCACAAGGCCTGACCTTCTGGCAGAGTCAGCCAGTCTCAATTTACTCTTCTTCCAGCCTAATGTGAATAATTTCACAGCAGACAAAAAGCTCTCCCCTCCACCCAATCTCTTACCATCTTCCCAAGTGGAGTCAATCTAGTGTAACATCAAAGCGCTCGTTTCCAAGCCTTTGTTTTATGGCTCTGCTAATATTTTTCCTGTCTGCGATGCAGAAGACACTGCTGATAGAAATATGTCAACAGGAAAACAAACAGGCAGCATTTGATATGCATTAGGCCCAGCCTGGGTAGATAAATAAATCATAGATCAAGTATTAATGAGAGGGAAAGTAGTGTTTATTTCTGGTGGGTTCATTACGCACACAACTCCCGTGCCGCGTGGCGACAAGCGCGCCCTGATACAAGGACGATAAAGTCTCCTCTCCTTAGGACATTCCTCAGTCACTTGAGAAAACACCATACTGGGTTTTTTTTGATTGCACAAAATAAAATGAAGCCAGCTACAAGTGTCCAGTAGAGATATCTCAGTGCAAGGCAAGCACTGTGAGAAGAAAAGCAAGGCCAGACCAGGCCGCACAGGGAGCTTCTCTGGATTCCTCCCTCCTCCTTCACCAGCCAGGGCACGGCCAGCAGCCTGCACCCACTTTATTTTCATTACTACTTGTACTGCACCAAGCAGACCAGCTCCATGACCCAGCTGTGCCCAGCAGGGCACAAGCCCCACACACAAGTCCAACCTGGCCTACCTCAGGCAAATGAAGAGCACAGCCCAAGTACACAGAGACAGGCGAGGCGGGAGAAGGAATAGCTAAGGTGTACGCGAACGTTGCCAGAGACGCAGGCACCACATTACACGTCACGACATACTACGTTGTCTGAAGTAACTGACCCTCTGCCCAGTCTCTCTTACCACAGCCTTTCCCCACAGAGCCAGGTGAACACCGGAGACGCTCCTTCAGAGGCCGATCTGCAGCTGTAGCCCTCAAACTCGGTCGCCTCCAAACCAGGCCACACAGAGCACTTGGAAATTATCAGCTGAATCCCATCAGAAGAAGGAAGCCTGCCAGAGAGTCTGAAAGACCTAGAATTTAGACTAAAGTCTACAGAAGATAAGAATATGGAAGCAAAATTGAGTTTTCTGCATTTGTGTTCTCTGAGGAGAGGTCTGGTGAGGAGCTCTTCTTTCTCAGGCTGTGAATGAGAGGCTGAGAATGTCTCAAATGAGAGGTGGCAGGACAGTGCGAACAGCAGCTACTGACCACTGAGTCACACAAAACGGGTAACAGCTGTAACAGCTGGCAGGCTCAGGCAGAGAAAAGATCCCCTGAGAGGCCCTGTGAGCTGGTATTTCTAGTAGCTGCATGGAAAGTCTCATATCAGCATGCATTTAAAAGGTCCTGAACACAACTTGGACAAAAGTCTAAAGCGGTATGAGCCTTACCTCAGCTATACCAAAAGTGCTTTCTTGGCCCCAACTGAATTGGGGTATTTACACCAAGTTGCAAGCAATTCTACAAAACTCCAGGAATCACCACCATGTTCCACTCTTACTTGTCACGAAGGTCTGAGATTTGTCCCCAGCTCCAGAACCAGCAGAAGCCCCGGAGGCACCTCCAGCCTCCCTCCTTGGACAATTCGCCCACAACTGTCTTGCTGCCTGTTCATTTATGCACTGCGTTATAGAGACAGTTTAGAAACACTATATTACTTAAGCCACATAAAGGGCAAATGAGTGGTCACACAAGGGAATTAGTGATTGACTTGCTCTGAAGTTAAAGTGACCAGATCCACACAGTACAGAGAAACTGCAGTAGCCACACGCCTCGAGCTGCATGAACCTCCTATTAGAGAGCTCCCAACTCACCAGCAATAGAAGAGCTCTGAGCAGCTCACGAAAAGGAAAATAAAACAACAAAATACTCTTTTCACTCTTTCACAAACACCTCCTCTTACATAACTTAGTAAGGGAAGTGCCCAGCGCCAAGTTGGAGAAGTGGTTATCTCTTTACAAAGGGATTAGTGAGGCAATAACGGAGCGCAGGTCTCAAACACCTGCCAACTATTATTTACATATCATTTTTGTGAAGCTGTTTGATTTTGCAAATGTGCGAGGAGGAAATGGCTCTAGTTAATATTACTAATATGACTTTTACAGTGTTCCTAAGAAGCCTTGTGAAGGGCATCTCAGAGCAAACACCTTTTCCCCCCCAAACCTCAAGGAGATTATGGAGCCGAAGGCAGAAACAAATGGTCATACGCGCAACTCATCAGGACTGAGTCACTCAATCACACTGCTGTTATTCCCTACGTCACTCCTGCTGTGAGTGCAACAGGTGCTGTGATGAGCACTTCACCCCATCTCTTTAAAAATTGTAACTCCCACACTATTCTTAGATGAAAAACGTTATTTTGCTCCTATTCAGATCAGCAACAAGTCTAATGGCACCCCCAGATGGCATCTTCCAAACTGACAAAATATAAAATAAAACAAATTAGTGACGTTCAGTTGTGAACCATCTGCCTATCTTCCCCAGCTCACTATGCTCTCCATGATATACAACACTGATGCAGCTAAACTGAACCTCTTTAATCTGGTGATGCTTTCTAATTAAACAGAAAAGGAACCACCATGGCAATTTTATTGTGGATACACACAGCTGTACTAATGCAGACTGGTCACTCCTCAGATTTCTGAGGAATAAAACATATGGAGGCTTCTCTTACTGGAGCTCTTGATAGCTCAGGTCCTTAGCTGTGAAGTGAAGCATCAAAGGAGAGTATTCTTTGGGATTAGAAGTTTGCTGCTTATTGGGTACATCACACACAGGCATAAACCCATGCACCAAATGTGTCACCAAGCGCATTCCCAGCGCAATGCAGGGAAGAGGGTATTCCCAGAAGGAGCCACCACCACAGTTCCAACAAGTTCTGCCAATCTGGGGGCAGATGCAAAGAACTCCTGCAAAAGGAGCTAGTGAAGAAGCCAGTGCCAAGGGAGGCGAGTGCGGGGCTGCGGTGGAGACGCGGCTGGCATGAGGAAGGGGGTTTGTTTATGCATCGCATTGTTGGCTTTGCAACAACAGCTTTCCTCCAGCAGGAAATACAACATTAAACAAGAAGGAAGACGCCTCTATCAGTCCTTGTAAGGCACCTCGGCAAGGACATTTTTGGGCTTTTCTATCAGAGGATTATTTGGTATTTTTAGTTACGAACTCTCCAGAGCTGCCAATTTCCGATTCAAATTCCTTCCAAAATGTTGAGATTTGCACTTGAGCCCCTTATATATTGCTACCTGTTACTTTTAAACTTGGGTTCCCCACAGCTTGGCCTGGCTTTTCATCATACAATTCACAGAGCTTAGTGCAATATGGCCCCAGGCCCCACCAAAATACAAATAGGCATTTATTCAGTGCAAAGATTTGACTCTTTAATGTACAGTTCGGGAAATAACGCTAAGAGGCACATCCGCCAGGAAACAGGCCCCAGAAAACAGGTAATTACATTGAAGGACCATGACTGAGCCCAGCTAAAGAATCATCGAACCTGCCTTAGTGGTTCCTAACAACAACAACAACAAAAAATTAAGGTGACCTCAGAAGCGTCCTACCCTGCTGCAGACCACAGCGTGGAGCATCCAGCACCCCGTCCCGCTCCTCATGCTCCTCTGGGAAGGGTGCTGCTCTGCGTTGCTGCTCAGAGCCCTCTTCTCTCCTCCCTGGCGCTGCAGGGACTGTGGAACCAGCCTCTGGTTGTTGTTTGAACCCCCGCGTGCTCCCTGTGCAGGGTATTCTGCAGGGCCCAGCAGCAGTGACTGAGCAGGACACAGCGGGAAGGGCTCGACTCCCCTCACTCCCCCTTCTCCACCTCCACCCGTGGCAGAAGAACAAAAAATACCTCAAAAGGCTCCGTGCTTTGGCGCGTACCCCTGAATGCAGACAGGCTTGAGCTTCCCTCTCTCCAAGAGTTTCAAAATTACACTAAAAATTCTCCTAAAATCATGTTTCTTTGTGTCAAAAAATCAGAAAAAGCGTTTCTTTTTACTACCATTCTGCTTTTATGCCCTTTTGGTTCATCTTTTCAGTTCAAGGGCTTGAAATTTATCTTCTAGTTGCTGAATGGGCCACGAGTTTCTAACACAGTCCTGTGAATTCAGAAGGTGGGACTTCAAGAAAATTCTGTAAATTACATGAGGTTTGGGCAAAGCAGCAGCCCCAGGGCCACTGGTGACAGGAGGATCCAGCTGTGCCAGGTGCCACCCCCGTGTCGGGGCCGTCACCAGCAGATGGAGCTTCAGGGCAGTCAAAGCAGGGACTTCTCCCTCTTCCTGGCACTGCTTGTACTTGGAAGTTTCCCTCAGCACAGGCCAGGAGCAGAAGCCGATTCCCGTAATCACCATCACCTGACCCGGACAAACGTAACCCACCCTGGCACCCCTGCTCTGTGCAAGGAACAAGTACGAAACCCCCTCGGCTCCAGCTGCAAAGGTAAAAACAAGGAATTGGATGTTCAAGTGAGTTACACCCCGTGCTGTGCCCTGCTCCCCCGGCTGCTGCCTCCCGGTTAAACCCGAGCAGCCCGGTTTGTTTGAAGCTGCTCTCACTGAGTAAAGTTTGGCTCTGCTTTTATGAAGAGCAGAAATAGCTACAAAAACACCAGGTCTGCCCGAGTCCCTCTCCGGAGCTGCTCCGTTTATAGCACCGCGGCGCTGGGCAGCTCCGGAGGGAATTGGCTGTATCCTACGCTACCAGGAAGGCATTTGGCCTTTCCCACTTCTTTTCACATACGCACACGGATACTGCTCTCTTACAGCACCAGAACCACCCTCATCTAATCCCCAAAGCTCCACTGAAATGTAGAGACGCAAAGAGATATATAAACTGGGGAAGGGCTATGGTTTTCAGGTGCCTAATGATTTCAGATGCCCAAATTAACCCAGAAAGGGCTGTTTTATTTCCATAAAGAGTTTTTAGCAAACTCTGAGTGCGGGTCAGAGCATTCAGAACCTGAAAGGCCACTTGTTTTACCTAGTCTTGCTTTTCTGCCAGCTCCACCTTCCTTCAATTCAGCTCTTACTTCTAACCTTTCAGCTTATCAGTATTGATTTATTTAATACAAAATAGTGAGGTTACCTTAGATCAATTATACCTTTTTTCTGTGTAATTTCCAATGCTTAATACATCTGTTACTGCTCAGCCGCAGGGACAACTTGTCCAGCTGGATTCTAAATTATTTCAACCCTTAATTCAATTGTATTTTTGCCACAGCCCAGCCAATGAGCATAATTCTTTTATGGCTAAGAAGCCTCTTTAGAAATAATCCAATAGCCCATATTAAAATATAGGTCACTGTGAAAACTGCCAAGTGCCTGACTTGTCATAACTTGGAGGACAGGCCCTGAGTCTCCTTGGGCGCTGGTGATTCTTACGCTGCTCCGAGGCTTAATTTTAAAACAATCAGCTCGACAAAAACAATTTACTTATAACTGTCCAGACTGGTCAACGTTAGCTGGGAAGCTCACTTGCTACCCGGTGCGGCGCTTGGCCAAATGCTCCAAGTGAGGGCAAGGGGAAGCTTCCGAGCCCTGAGCGAGTTCACAGCTCTTCTGGAGAGGCTTTGGTTAGTGAAAAGAAGCAATACTCGTCGCAGACTCTTCTTGATGGGACAATGTGAAAATAGAGGCAAGATAAATATATAAGCTGACAGAAGGCAGAACACATAGAGGAGTTTTTAAACATGGAGAAAAAATATTTTTGGCTCTTCAGCTAATGCCAGTGACTAGATGTGGGACCTTTTGAATGTTTATATTTATAAAAATTCACTTTGTTTTTAAAAGAAAGAATTGACGATAGTCTCTTCCAAAACATGGAACAGGACCAATTTTTTCCCTTTTTTAAAAACAATCTTCTATTAGCTACTCTTTTCTTTCTTTCTCATAGAAATGGAACCACAACATCAAAAGCTTACGGAAACCAGTGGCCCTAGGACCACTGGCAGACCTGGGCTTTTAAACCAGGTTTGACTCCCTTTCCCTCCCGCCACCCCTTTGGAAGCTGACGTGAGCCTGACCTTCTCCTGTGCAGGTCCAGCACCTCACTCAGCATAACCTGGACCGGGACAGGCTGCAGGAAGAAGCAGTAGGAAAATGCTCGGCCCTATGGTGGCCTCCGGCTGTAGGTTCAGATATATCCTCAAACGCACAAGACTATGTAAAGACTGGCATTAAATTAGTACAGTAATCAACATGGCGCACAATAAATGGAGCATCAGAAGCTGACGTGAAGGTGCCTGTTTCTACTCAAGAAAGTTATCAGCGCCCATTCTCAGTCTTCTTGGCAGCCCCCACAACCAGACAGGTTTTAGGTGCTGCACAAGCAGCGCTATCAGTGCCAGTCTGTCACCGAGAGCAAGGGCAGGTCCGCCCGGCTAGCGAGGCCAGACACTGCTGCTGCTTTCCTGCTCAGGGTTTTTAACGGGAGGAACATACTGTCCAGCATCTTGCCATCAGGAAGGAACTGGCAAAAAGGTCAGATCTGAGGGTCATCCGAAATTCAGAGAGTTTTCATATGCTAAACTTGGAGTCATCTCTCAGCACAGTTCTGGAGGTTGTGCAAGGTCTCCTTTTTAGTGTTTGCAGACAATGGAAATTATGAAGTATCTCACAAAAGCCTTGATTTAGGGAGATAAACACAACCTTTAGTACCACGGTGGTCCCACAGTTCTCACAGGCAACGAGTTCAAAGGCTTTCCATGAATTCCTCCGCAGGCCACAGAAGACCATTACAGGCAACACAAGCTTCTCAAAGAAAGCCAGGTGATCTGCTATCTTATTCTGATAATTGCCTTTTAAAAAAACAAGGAAATGCAGGAGATCTAATCTATCTTGACTTCAGAAAAGCAGCTGCTACACTGACACCAGTAATTGTGAGTGTGAACAGAGAAGAGGAGATTAATAGAAGAATTGTTAAGACAGCAGAGGAACTGGCTAGAGAGCATGTAATGCTGCATTGTGCTGTAAGGATAATTACAGCCTTGGAATGAGGTTACTAGGCCTAAGAGATCTGTTATTGGGAATGGTCTTATTAAATATTTGCATTCATTATATGCACATAAAGAGTTTATGTTTGCTAATGAAATTTAGGGATGAAGTTGGGAGGCAGTATCAAATCAGAAAAAAAAAAAAAGACTCATGGGAAAAAGCATGTTCTAGAATCCTCGGCTAAAGGACAAATATTTAATACAACGAAAAAGCCCACTGGAATCCCAGGGTTATCAGCCATGACGAAGATGGAGTACTACAACTTTGTTACATGTTTCTAAGACTACATTTGAAATGGAGGTGATCTTTATGTTCCAGAAAGCAGGGGGGACCAGCCTAAGGCTGTCTCGCCATGGCACATCTACCCTGAGTCACACTGCAGGCTCTGGCTCTAGCAGATCCTGGGTTAAAACAGCTCTCATGGCTCTTAAGTAAGCTCATAACGGTTGCTCCAGACTCTTCCCCTGGACGTAGGCTTCCTTGTGCACGGGGAATGACCCAACTTCTTGCAGAGCTTTTGTAAAGCTTCTTTTCAGCCTGAAGGCACTTTGTAGCATGACACACTGATTGCCAAACTGCAGGGTTAGACCAAGAGGAATGGCTAGAGGAGACAGACTCCTTTAGGGACAGGAGCCACAGCCTACCACCAGTATGGGACAAAACTTCAAAATACAAAGCAGACACTGTATTTGGCATCACACGTTGATTTTAGGGATACTACTGAGACAAACTGCCCAACTCATTCAAAACAGCACAGAACACTGGAGCTGAGCTAACTGTCATTGAAAGGTGTCTGATACAGCCTACAACACAACAGCTTTCACTTGCTAACCTAGAAAGATGGGTCCCCTGCCAGGGCCATGTTCCTATCACCAGCAAACTGTTTTACTATTGATTCAGTAAGAGGGTGGTTGTCAACTTGGTTCCCAGCTCCTACAGCAACTGCCCATTGCCCGAGCTACCTTTATCGAAGCACAACCAAACCTATCTTCATTTGGAGATAGGTGCTTCATCTAAAGGACGTTCGGGCTTTCAGTGCTGCTGAGCCTCGAGGCCAGAGTGAGCTCAGAGTCACCGTGGACAAATCAGGGCTGGAAATTACCAAGCTGGTGTGTAGATCTCTTGTCCTTTTTTAACCTTCTCGTTATACACTGGATTGTAACAAAAAAAAAGAGCGTAATACTCTGGGTCTACAGGGCCAGAGTCCTGCTGTCGCCAGCAACTTCATCACCCACTCTGCTCATAGAGCAGCTCAACCCATTCTAATAACCAGTTTTCAGCTCCCACTGTACTCACTGCTCTGATAGTTTAAGCTTTTTCTCCCTTCCTAACTAAATATATCACATCTTTTTGTCCTTTGGTTTTACATTTTCTTCCTCAGCAACCTCAGTCTACCTATAAAGCAACCAAACCCCTCTCAGCTCCTGTTTTAGGGGCTCAGCCACCAAGCTCTTTCACCAAACCCATCAGACCCCGCATGGAGACAAGGCCCTTTCAGAGGCACCCGGGAAGAGCTGGTTCTCACACGAGCGCCGTTTGCTGCGGCTCCCTCCCAGCCATCCCACGAGACAGGGACACCAAACTTGTCCCCCCCAGCACCCCACCATCCTGCCCGGCTCCACAGAGCTTTCTGAACACAATATTCCCTTCCCCGCCTTCAACTCAAACCACTGTCAGGCTTTATTAAGCATAACAGGATCCAGACAGATTCAAGATTAAGCAACTTTTTTTTTTCCAAATCCAATTGAGGACTTTCTTACCTTGAGGGTGCAGCAGATATTACATTAGCCAGATTGCACACACTTTCCATGCAACAGCTCAAGAACTAAAGGCGCATATATATACCTTTATAATATACATATGCACAGTGATTTAATTCTCCTTGGAAATAAGCAGGGACTTCCTAAATCCCTCCCAGCCCAGATACCACAGTCAAACTCAGCTAAGCGAGACCCTCATGGGGAAAAGGATGTCCCCCAGCAAGGCCATGTTTTTCTGGGAGCGATGGGCGAGTGGTCCTGTCTCACCAAGGAAGTCCGTGCAGATTATTAAGAGACTAACAGTCACGTGGAGATGGGGAAAGCAGGTTAAAAAGCTCCTTGCTGGCTAAGCTACAGCTCCAGCCACAGAGTTTGCGGTCCCAGCGCAGTGGCACCGCGATGCCCTCACCCACCCCTGCCCTGGCGCCCAGGTGTGGGACAGAGGTGCCCCCAGTGCCACCCGGTGAGTTTCAGCAAGGCTTGAGGCACTGCGGCTGCCCGGGGTGGGAGCTGGACACACACCAGCGCATGGCACTTGCGCTGGCACCACCTATTTGATGCCCATGGTCGACATGAAGGGTGGCACAAGGAGCAAGCGCTTGCGGGTAATGCTGCAGCCGTCAGCACAGGTGTGTGAAAAAAGAGGATGTTCAGCACAGGCAAATACAGAGCACCTATAGGACATCACACAAGGGGTGCACATGAGAACTAGGTGCAAGGTGACCACGGAGATACAGAAAAGGGGCTGTGGGGTGTACTCAGAGCGGATGAGGGCAGGAATCTGCACTCCCCAAGATCATGCGAGCTCTATGTTCTCTGCACACAGCAGCTTGATGCTGCTTAAATATTTTTACCAGATAAGGGCTTTAGGGTGCAAGTTACAGCTGAGAAGCCCCAAAAGCTCGGGATGATGCCTTTTCGTGGCACAGAGAGGTTTTTGCAAAGTCAGGAGAGCCCCGCGTTTGCAATAGCTGCCTTACTAGCATCCTTGCATCTGTGGCCGAAAAGCAGGGAGGGGACGATGTGAATCCACAAGCTTTAACTCGCTCTGGAGAGGATCCCTCCTCACCCTCTTTGCTGGAAGGAGAACCTGCCCTTCCCTTCTCCTCCTGACACCCATTAGCTCCACGTACATTAGCTTCAGAACCCACACGCAGACTGTGACTGCGCGCATCAGCAGGGCAATAACTTGTCGCCGGTCCCGGCAGCGCGGCTGGGAAGCGCGGCAGCTCCGTGCGCGCTGCTCGGCGGCGCAGGGCAGAGCGGAGCAGTTCGGCAGCGCGGGGGGCGCGGGTCCCTCCTCCGCCCCAGGCTCTCCCGCAGCAGCCCCTGCCCGGCGCGGCGGCCCCG
>NW_010583714.1:75365-124810 GCF_000705375.1 Tinamus guttatus | reverse complement strand
GCTCATCTGCTGCCTCTTCTTGTTTAAGCTGGGGCTGCTGTTAAAGAAAAAGGCACAAAGGCAACAAGATGGATACGGGCAGGAACGCCAGCAGCTAGCTATGGTCACAAACTGCTGTCAGAAACTGCTGGCTATTGACTTACCAAACAACTTGAAACTCCCCTTCATCTCAGCTCATTTATTTGGATGCAAAGGGACCAACAGCCATAAGGAGACATGGGGTGAAAGCCAGCGCTATCGCTGTGACCTGGCAGAGCAGCTCTGGGGCTTTCTGCAGGCACTGTCACGACGAGCAACACGTGCCGGGAGGCAGCAGCCCCGACCCGCGGCCTGCGCCACACGGGAGCTCACACCAGGGCAGCCAGCGACCCCTGCTGCCATCGGCACCGGGTGGCTCCACCGCCGCGGAAAACATCCGTTCCCTTTAGCTCACAACTGAGGCGAAACCAAACTAAAGTGACTAAACAGGCCCAAAGCCTCAGCCTGCTCCCCTGACCATGTCTGGTGACTCCGATCTACGGTCTTTCAAACCCAAATTGCTTTAGTTAGTCTTCAATTCCCCATCACGGGACATGGGCCTAGACTCAGTTCTTGCCTGTCGCCTTGGGTGCTCTTTATGAATGAACCAGGCTGCTCTCAGTGGCTGGGTATATTTAACTCTACTTTGTTCAAAATAGTTACTAAGGGGTTTAACTCATTGTTCTTATAACAAAAAGCAAAAGAGATGGTTGAAGAGAAGAGCTCAGGTAACCCCCTCTGACCCAGTTACCAGCATATAAACACTTCAAGGCCCTTGGAGTGACTTCAAGGCAGCAGCAGATTAACAAATCAACACAAAAAAAGCCAGGCTTAAGTTGACATCAGCTCATGAACAGCACCCAACCGTTTCTGGAAACTATTTCTTTTCACTTTCTTTTGAGCAAAAGGAACTTTATAGAAAATCCTGGAATAACTGAGGGTGCTGAGCATGACCTGAGAGTAGAAATATGAGAGGTTGATATCTAGCAACAGGTTATTAGAGGGAGTTTCTACATAGAAGGGTCTCAAAAGAAATACTTCACCCATGATAGTACAGCACCACTGGCTTGGCACTACAGAAGTATTTTCCATAAAAGAGGTTGCATAATTGGAAGACTGTATGACAAACTTGGGAAGGTTCATACATGCAAAGAACTGCTAGGTTTTATAGTACACTGTGCAACACACTTTGCAGAATTATTTTTGACTACTATAAATCTACTGGCTGGGCTCATCATCACCACACGTATGCTGCTGAAGCTACCTTCTAGCCTTGGACATTGTGACTACGTCCTGCTCTTTCTCATCACTGCCTTTGAGGTCTGCTCTGCCGACCCTTGCTAACAGGACCCAGCAACCACATCCCTGCACTGCTCTGTGGTCTTGCAAGATCCCTGCAGCAGGGACTGCCTTTCCCATTCGTAAGAGTGGGCACAGATTAGTTTTCACTCATTTTCCTCCTCGTCCAAGCAAACCTATTGCAATCTGTCAACTGTTTGCTGATGCTGCTTCAAGTACTATTTATTCAGTTTGGAAAACCAACAAGCAACGTTGATCAGAGATAGAAATCAGCTTATATTTCAATTTGCCAACTGAAAGATTACTGTTTTTAAAGTCATTTCCAGCACAAGGGCTGGAAACACTCCTTTGAAAATGCACCTCACTGTTTACTTCAAGTTAGTTTTATTAGCATCTTCACCAGGATGTTCAGGGAAACAAGAGCAAGCCACTAGTAATGAAAAAAATTGAACAATTCTTGCTGGTCCAGCTACCTCTGTCCTGGCCTGCTTCTCATACAAATCCTTTTAGGATAATGATGGCTGTTTTAATGACACTTTTTCAGTCATTAGATCGGTGGTGCTTTCTCCCTGATATTCAAAAGGAAGAGGACCTTCAGGCCCACCTTTCAGGACTAACAGAGCTATTTGGCGTTGTTTTCCTCTCTGCTTCTCCCACCCAAGAATGCTGGCGATGTTGAACAGAGCGGGGAGTCAGACTCTTTCAGTAGATTTTGCTAGACCAAAATTAAGGGTTTTTTTTGGTCCTCAGTAGCCTGAGTGTGACCTAGGAGTCCTGCTGGCACCTCTGCTATGATACTCATCTGGATCCTGAGACACCTCCCTCACCAGCTTACAGTTACCTGCAAGGAAACCCCAGGTGGGAAACTCAGCCACACTGTGTAATACTCTGCTGAAAAATGCAGCATACTTCATTAGTCTCTTGTGGGGGAAAAGAAGGAAAGGACAACATTTCTGTAACTAAAGCCTGAAATGATTTTCAGTCAAATATGCCTGCTTAAGCATCATTTAAGCACAATACACTTCACAGTTCATCGAGGTATTAGTCACGCTTAGAAAGCACATACTTTAAAGTACAATTTCAAATCTACGTCCACTGCATATCTCCAGGATTAATTTCCCCAAATACAAATTTCCCTATTTGGCTTGTGGCATCATGGGCTCTTGGCACAGAAGTTGATCAAAATGTGCGATCTCAAATAGCTCCCAAGTCAGGACCCCACATGCATCAGTTCCATGAGCTGCAACTCTACCCAAGCGAGGCAAGTATGGCTATGGAAAGGCTGTCACATGCAGGACCCGTGGAAAGAAAACCCACCCAAAATGGTATTTTTAGATCCTTGATAGAGGGGAAACAATATGCACTCTTCCAGACTGAATTAACTAAGTATTACTGGGTATTGAGTATTTTCTCCTGTAGCACATTCAAACCCAGGACGGCTCAGGCAGCACCATCAGAAGATTGAGCTCGACAACAGCAGAGATGAGGACCCGCATGGCAGAGACGGGGAGTGTCTAACGTCATAAAAATAAGAGCAGTTCTTATAGCAAGAACCAAAATATAGAGATGCAGTTCTCCAGTGACCAAACAGTAGTCATTTGCCTGCAAACCACCATGCTCTACTCGTTCGCTCAGGACCTCTGGTTTTGAGAACTTCAGAAAACCCTGGGAAGGTTCCAGAAAACACCGGTGATCTTCCCTGAAACCTCCTTTCTAGTTCCCAAAGACAGCAGCTTTGTCCCTAATCAATCCGAAGGGGAAGGGTAGGGAACACTAAATGCCACTAAAGCACAGAACACGGTGTCCAATTACTCTGTTCCCAGGTGCTTTCCTCATTCCCTATATCCTCTTCCTGATCATTGCGGGAATGCCCCTGTTCTACATGGAGCTGGCGCTGGGGCAGTACAACCGAGAAGGGGCCGCCACGGTGTGGAAGATCTGCCCGGTCTTCAAAGGTGAGTGAGTGTCCCCCGGGCCCCGCAAAGGTCTCCCGTGTGCAGAGTGGTATTTGCTGACCTTTTCTGCAACCCTTTAAGTCAGAAACCTGTTTATTAGAATAGAAAATGGGAAAAAAGAACAGAAAACAGGAAAAACCTCAGCAAGTTTCCTATGAGCTGTCCCCCAGCAAAAGCAGTGATCTGTTAATACCGATACCATATTATAGCTAAAACTTTACATGAAAGTTTTCTCAACCCTGAGCTATCTGAAGGGACTGAAATGCAAGCTGATTTACTGATTTGCTCAGGAGCTCAAAATTCACATCACGTTCATCCCACAACCGACAAAAGCCAAAATGCTTAACAGCAGCAATGCAAACCTGGCAGATCTGGTACCCGGGGATGGGTTATACTGAGTAAATGTTAGACTTCTTCTCAAAAAATAGCTTTCTTCTTTCAGGAGGCTCTGCACTGCAGGGCAGGAAAGCTGCAGGTTTGTTTGTATCAGTCAACCCCCAAACTTCCAGGAAAATTAGGCATACGAAAAACAAACAAGTTTTTAAAAGTGCCTAAAATAAGAATGCATTCACAGATTTACCTAACCCTGCTATAATCCTCTCGTGGGAGCACACATTAACTGCTGTGCCTGCAACCTTCAGACTCCTACTCATTGACAGAAAGAAAGATGAGAAAGGAATGCAGCTTAGATCATGGATAGCCTTGTTGACATTCCAGCTATATTTTAATGGACTAAACATTCATTGATGTTGATTTTTAAATGTTCGTATTACTGGGGTATATAATATCAGAACAAATTATTTTCTTCTAAGAAGGTATGAAACACTGATTGTTATTTTCATGTCAGCAGGAGTATAAGCTCAGCACCACCGTTTAACAAGGTTTCGATCGTGTCTTCTGATAAAACCTAACCATGTTTTACAGCTAAACCCTCGTAATGCCTCTGACACAGCTCTGGGTTAACTCAGATCTCTCTCTCCAGTGAAAAGCACACAAGCTACACTCAAATTTATATCAGCCTCCCTAAATGAACAGCACTAGAGCACTAATTTTAGCTATGAGTATTATTGCTATTAACTCTAAGAACTCTGCTCTTAATGAGATGCTCTTTCAACATATTCAATTAAAAATATATCCTGCAACCTTTGCAACAGTCTGTTTTCATGCCTGCATTTTCCAGGGTTTATTTTAGAGTGTGGGTGGTACAGCATTACATTAAAATCATTAGATATAGAAAAAAGAGAAAATTCATTTCTGAACATTCTTATGATCTCAGAGGAATGACATTTAAGACGCAATTGATCTAGTATTTTTGAATCTTTGATATTAAATGTCATTGTCCTCCTGAACTGAAAGAGCTTAAGAAACACTTCTTTTAAACAAGCGAAAAAAAAAAATCCACTGTCAGGGCAATGTGGATTATTTGTACTTAATATTTTACTATTCATCCTCTTGGATGCTATTTTCCTATTCTATTTATTGTTAACGTATCACTGGAGTTTGAATGCTAATGTACCAGACTGATCTGAGCAGGAAGAATTTGAAGATAGAAGTTTCATCTTCCTTTTCATGCTTGGGATGAGCAAACTGGCTTCTGCATTAAAAACCTCCTGAAGAGCAGACAGCAACTGCAGTAGCCACCTCCTCCTGAGTGTAAAGATTTTGAGAAAAATTTTGCCTGGATTTCTAATGCATAATCCTGGGGGAATCTTGAAACGGTTTGAAGGTCCCAGGAATCAATATCTATTACAGACCAGCTCATAAGGCACAAGGAAACCTTCCCAAGCCTTGAGCTTTACTTTTCCAAGTAAAGTTGCCAAGGCCTCTGGCATTATGAAGTAAGTTTCACTCCTAACATGGGTTTGTAATCCTCTGCACTGGAAAGAAATCAGCAGAGTTGGACAAGGGCAGAATTTTGTCATTGAACTGCTTAATTTCTGTGTTCTGGCAAACACAACTGGATTTACTCAAAGTCAGTCTTCTCTCCAAATCGTTACTGCAGTTAGCTGTTTTCAGGTTAAAGACACTGCGCCTATACATACAGCACAAGTTCTTTTTACTAATGTGTGGCTTAATTGTTTTAACTATAGTGTTTGTATCTGCTTTGGCACCAAAATGCAATGAATAACCTAGTTTTCCTTTGTCTTCAGGCGTAGGCTACGCAGTGATACTCATAGCTCTCTACGTGGGTTTCTACTACAACGTTATCATAGCCTGGTCTCTGTATTACCTGTTCTCATCCTTCACATTTGAGCTCCCCTGGACAAACTGCGACAACAGCTGGAATAGCCCAAACTGCACAGACCCCAAACTCTTCAATGCATCGGCGCTTGGCAATGGCACCAAGTACTCCAAGTACAAGCTCACTCCAGCTGCTGAATTTTATGAGTAAGTGGTGACTCGCCTTTGCTATTCCTTCAAAATTCTGTGTCTAAGAGGGCTTCCTCTGCAGGTAAAACTGCTTAGCATCCCACTTCTAAAATAAGCATGAGGACAGTAAGGTTAAAATGGAGTTGCTCTGTTGCTCTGTGTCAGTTTGCCGCTAAGGCTGTTGCCTCTGTGGATTTCAGTTTCTCTGGTAAAAACGCAGTATTTGCCACTAAGCCACATGGAACTGGGCACAAGAGACCCAGTTCCCTCCCATTCTACTTCCACTGGCTTTGCAACAAGGACACAGAGCAATATTACGACAAAGACTGTTGTGTGTCTAACGGGGGTTTGAAAAGAATCATTTCTTCAGCAGCTTTTGCCTGTTTCTCTGCCTGCAAAATATCACAGAGCAGACTTGTTTGCTCAGCTGCTTCAGTAGTTCAAAGGAGTGAGACACAGCCCTGAGCAGGCAGGCGAGCGCTAAGACGGGCTCTTCCAATTCCTCCCTCCAGTTCTGCAATAGGGGCCAAGACAGACAGCGGCTCAAGTTAAACACTGGACATGAAAAGAAAAAGATGTATGTAACTGAAAAAAATAGAGTACAAAACAAGGATATGAACCTGTATTCACACTGTGGGTTCCCAGGGGCAAATGGGATTCGATTAGGACAAAGAAAGGAAGGTGGGTGTCAGGCTAATTGCATCAGCTGTTAAATTAATCTGAATAATCAGTTAATATTTTTGTGTTGGGAATGGAAGAATATCAATGCGCTGAGCCCTATTCTGTAGGAATACAAGGACCCCACTGCTACGCTAAAAAACCTAGTGTGTGCTAGACCCTGCCCGGCTTGAGCATGGCGAGGAGCAAACGGTGGGCATAAATACTCAGTCTATTCAAATAATCTATTTTAATCTGAGTTAGTTCCACAGATTTATCAGGCAGAGCTCAACTCGTGATTCTGCCCATATCCTCAAGCTTGAAATGCTCAGGTCCCTTCCATATCCTGAAGTATAGTCAAGGCATGGTTTAAAAGAAAAAAAAAAAAAAAAAAAGGGACTTTGACTTTAGTTATGATTTCGTCCCTGAATTTGGGAGCAGTATTGAAATTCCTAGATCCTGTAATTACTAGCGATTATATTGCAAAGCGGGAAAGAATAAACATAGTCCATGAGATGTGCTTCCCATCTGCAAAAATAGGGAATCTCAAGGGGCAGTCTGTTCATTTATCCACTTGGATTTGGATTAGCTCACCAAGTCCAGCTGCAAAGTTCACATGTGGACCCAAACTTATGCAAAGTTTATGCTTTTTCAGACCCAGGCTAAAAAAATAAACAGAATCCAATTCAGAAAACAGTATTTCTTCTCTTGCTTACATCTAAAATAACCTAATTCACTCCTGTCATCTTCTTACAACAGGGAGAGCTGAATCTTCCAATTGTGAAGTTTCCTATTGAGCGCAACCAGGTCAGGGAATAGGGTCAGGGTGATGAAATGCTAGATTTGCATGAGTATAGTAGGTTTGCAAAATGATGCACTGTTTTTGGATACAGTATATTGTTACGGATTATTATTCTCTCTGAAAACCTCTTCAAGAAAACTTTGAACATTGATACTTTGGTTACTTAGTCTTTCTTGGGATTCTTCCATGGCTCTTGGGTGTCCTCACACCATCTTACACTACCAGTTGAACTCAAGTTGAATTCACCTGCGTGAATTTCTAGGCGTGTTCGCATAGAAATTACACCTAACTCTTCCTAATAGAGAGCTATTAGGGTTTTTGTTTGTTTTTAACAAATCTTTGCCAGAGCAGAACCAATAAGAATAGCGTGTGCCAGGTCAGTCTCTTCTTTCCAGCCAGAAACCCTAAGTTTTAGGCTGAATGACTGGTCCTTCCTCAGTAAGATGGTGCAAGAGCCAGACTGCTGAAAGAGCATCATGATGAAGGCCCTTGTTTCCAGGTTATTTGACCACGTTTGCTTTCTCAACATTTGTCACGTTTCCCATTGTTGTGTTATATAAGCAGTAAATAAACACTTGTAAGACAACAGATTTAACACAGGAAATTTCAAATTTTGATTAGTTATATAGAGAAATAGGCAAATAGAACAATTACTTTTATACTATAAAGAAATCATGACAAACTAAGGCACTGTAAATTTGCAGCAGCTTATGTATGATAATTAAGGTTAGTAAAACAGGGATCAAAACCCAGCAATAAAAAACAGCACTGGTGCATATTGTGAAAATACCACAGAAAAGGAGTAGGCTTTACTATTTCAGCCAAGTAGTGATTTTGTCAGTGAAGATGAAAACACATTCCATTACCCTCCTCAGTGTTAAAGAGGTCTGTAGAAACGCCTAGCGCCCAGGCTAACAGGAGCGTGTTGCTCTGGGTTGGTGGGATGCACTGCAGCTGACGGAAAACTGCAGGGAATACTTGTTAAGGAGGCCAAAAGCCCAAGCAGAGATGGACAGACCTGCAGCCTCATGACTTCATGGGAAGAGGTGCAGTTTGAGTGCAGTTCTCTAGGCTGGGTATTGACATCAAGAACACAGGAAAACTTGTGCCTGCTGGTGGGCAGCCTGAGTTCTAAGCAGGGAGAAGAGAAATGCTCAACATTTATTTTGCCTTGGGCCCGTGTGTGAAGAGAGACACCTCTCAATCAGGCTGCCTGCTGCTGCCGTCACACTAGAGCGCTCTCAGCCTCCCCTGTCAGGGCCCAGGCTCCCTCGCGCAGAGCTGCTCTGAGCGCTGATTTAAGCAGGTGGGTCCCTACAAGTAGAGCTGACTCTCCAACTGCAGCACAGGGATGAACTGCAGGGATAGGTGAGAGTACTCTGGCCTTGCACTATACACCTACTGCTTCAGGGTAAGGTACCACTAAGTGCAGCAGATGACTCTCTTCACAGCGAGCCATGGGAAGGAAACCTTACTGATCATGTAGGGCAAGTTCCCAGCTGTCCTTGGGGAAGCAGCTGAGGCCAAGAAACCTCTAAGCCTCTCAGGCTTGCAAGAAATCACTTCAAACTGCAATTCCCATGCTAAGACAGTGACACAGGGCTCTGACAAACATGTTTGGCTGCTATTTTAAAGCTTTAAGAGTTGGGCAATAAGTTGAGTGGAAGTCTTTCTACACCAGGGTGCATCATTTTAATAAGTCTGGTTGCCATCCTTCAGGCTCAGCTCAGGCCAAGATCCTATTGACGTCAGTGGGAGAGCTGCAGACAGTGGGAATAAGGATTGAGCAGGCCCTCCACAGTGCCTCATTAGAGATGGTTGAAATCAACTACAGCATATTTATACCCTGCAAATAAAGAACTCCAAGATCTGTTAACAGCTGGTGCTCCTCTTCTAGTAACAGTAAATTATAAGAGAAATCCAGTTAGGAATCAAGTGCGAGTTCCACACTGCCTTGGACACACATGTACTTCAGTTACTTCCTAGGGGATTGGCATTAACCACCCAGGATAAAAATTACGCTTTATCCAATCGATATATGTCAAAATGATTCACTAAAACATACCTTTTTAGAAAAACAGGCATGGAAGAAAAGTTCCCATACATATCTTATCATTCCTATTTAAATATTTCATCTGAGTATGGACATACTTGATATTTGCTCTCTTAGGTCTTGTACCAGGGAAAAGTTCACCACCATCTTGCTTTCATTTAGCCTGACAAGCAAGTCAGCCTAAACACCAGTTTGGAGGAACAAAAGCACTATTCTTCTCATACTGCACGGTTGTTGTTAATAAGAGTGATCTGCTCTATGAACAAATCTTGGCAACTTTTTAAACAAAATAGTGAAACTGTCAACAACGCATCAAGCTACAGCTGTTTTTTCTGATAGCCCTTGTTCTCAGAGCTGCAATTCGGTCTTTCAGGGTAAGAAAGAAAACACATTTTTATAGGGAAGTTCTCATGCCAGATTCAGTAAAGGAAATTCACAGAAAGCTCAATTCAGTGAAGGCAGGACTGCCAGGAGACCAATAACTATAAAAAAGCTGCCTAAGCACATGGAGGAAAGGCAGCGCTGACTCACAGCAGTCTGTGTCTACCATATCTATAAGCATTAATTTCTGAGAAGAGTGTGAAGCAACAACATCCTGCAAAAATTCCTTGCCCTATAAAGCCAAAGTTACTTTTATAAGCCAATAAGTTGGATTTGTTGTACATAGGAAGTTTCCGTCATAGGAAATACGGTCACAGACCAAAGGGTGCACGTTGCTCAGTGCCACAGCCAATGCAGTGATCTACACAGCATGCTCCAAAGGGCAACACAGAAGCTTTTCCCCATACAACCCTCTTTGAAGCAACTTTTCCCAAAGGGAGAGAACTTTCAAAAGCATAAAACATTTGCTTATAAATAAAAACTAAATTAGAAATGTTAGAAAAGACCAGCACTTTCCTACTTTCCAAATTATGGCCACGTTTTTACTGGAATAGCCATAAGCAGATGGTTTCAGATATGAAATATATATTAATTGCATTGGCACATTCAGCAAATGTTCGGGTGCATCATCGGTGAGCCTGTGTTCTGAGACTTGTGTGTGTGCATCCCTGTGCATTGCACATTTACTTTATGACTGCATTGACTTTTTTGAATTGGCCTAATATCACAGTAATCTTCCTTGTTTTTGGCTGAATGCACAGAAATCTCTAGTGCAAGTATTCATGTGCACAGAATAAAAACCCCTATTCCATAAATATTATATATGCAGCTTTGAAATGTTTTCCATGCACTTGCACATTTGTTGACCATTTACTTACACAGAAAGAAAAGAAACTAAAGGTGAGCACCAAGGAAGTGAATCCATGGAAGTGTGTACACATGTTCTCAGCCTTGGGACAACTTTATGGAAGCGATTCCAAAACCACAACCAGCCTGTGTGTAGTAAATCCAAAAGAGCAGAAGAATGACCACTTGGCACACTGAAGTTTCCAGCGGGTTTTTATGCGATGTTGCACATCATGTGTTCACTGCATGCAACGGGCATTCTTTATAGTAACTTGTAGGAGGAATTCAAACTGCTGAGCTCTACCTACAGAGCCCGAAGCAGGCAGGAGCAGTGCAAGGCTCTGAGCAACAACAGCTGAGCTCAGTGCAGCACCTACCCTAAGTTACCCAAGACTGAATCCTCACCACCAGAGGCAGGGTCTTCTTCTGGGGAACACCTCCACCCGCACACACAGCTGAAGGCCAAGGCGGCAGATGGATCAGGCTGAAATAAACCACAAACCAACAGCTATTTGTGCTCACCTGTCCTTCATCAAATGCTCTCTCATGAGAGCACTGATGTCATGTCAGAGTTGGTGTTTTGTTTGTTATTCCCTGCAGGGAAAGCTGATCCCAAACTATGACACCTAAGCATCGATCCAAGAAAAGGTTACAAATTTGGCTTCACTGGGTAAAGGACGCAGCATTACAGTAGACATTCAACCACTAAATGAGCCACAAAATTCATTTGTTGACAAGTGTCAGCAGCCGTCAGTGGTGCAGGGGCTTGTTCCTAGAGCTGACTTTCTCCTGGCAAATTTGTCTTTCATGAGCTCAGTATTTGTTAGAGCAACTGATGGGTCAAATTATTTCCTTCCTGTCTCCAATTTCAAGATAGTGGTTGCGAAGGCAGATTTTGAAGACCTCTTTCAGGGCGCTGTGCAGACACTCCTGTGCTGAAGGGAGGCACAAGCAGGCAGGGCCATCTGCACTACAAAATGAGGGAATTACAACGAAGACTTCAGTGAGGATCATTCCTAGATTATTCTGCTTCAGAAAGAATTACTCTTTCATTCAAGTTAAAAAAACATTATGTCAACCAGAGGGACACTTGTAAATTATCTTCAGTAGATGATTCCCAAAATGTTGCTTGAAGTCCATTATATAGCTCTGTTATCCGACACAAGAGGGAGCTGAAATCTCTTGAGAAACAGAAACCCACAAGGTGCTGGTAAAACCCAACAAGGCCACCTGGACCAATAGGTCCAGCTGACCCCAAGCTGCTTCCTGCAGAGCCTCTGGGCTGCTGCTGCCCTGCAGTTTGGCCAGCTCCACCCACAGGTGCTTAATCCAGGTAACCCTCCATGGCTGAAACGGATAGGGATAGACAAACCTTTCTTTGTCAAATATATAACAGATACATGTAGGAGAGCTTCCAAATGAGCACAATTAGCATGCATCAAATGCCTTTCTAAATCAAGTGTGTGATTCAATTTCTATAGATTGCACACTGTATATAGCGTCAGTCCTTTTAGCATCAATCTACATTTTGCATTAAGTCATAAAACTACCAGAATAGGGAATACAACTGAGACATGGACTGTATCTATTTATATCTTACCAATTTTCTTCATATTCTATGGAAGGCATTTGGGTTTGATCGCTCAAAAGCATCTACTAACTTTTAGATGCACTTGGCCAAGTCCTCAGACCTTACTTTTCAAAGTCATAATCCATATGTCATGTATCAACTTGTCATGAGCAGATTTTAATGTCAAAATTTTATCCTCTAAAATAGAGTAATAGCAGTCATTTCTCAAAGACACCCCTGCACTCAGAAATTATGTTCTCAAACACTAAGCAACAATTTTCTTTCTAATAAAAGCTGTCATGAGCATCTCAGTCTGTCAGACTATAAAATATATTTGTTAACATCTTAATTTGCTACTGAGTTGATGACATTTGCCATCTAAACAAATCTAACACATAAAACTTGTTTTGATGAATTACCCCCTCTATTCACCTCTCTATTCAAAGCAAATCAAATTTAGGCCAGCAATTTGTAAAAAGAAAAATAAGGAAGAAAGAAATAATCAAGCTATACATATACGTAATCATATCTAATTGACTTTGGATTGGAAAAAAAACGAGGCCTGCTCTAAGACATTTAACTTGCCTGTTTGTACTAAAACCTACTAAATTTCCAAAAATACAAACCTGCGTAGCTTGCTACATATGAATTACATGAGAGGCTTTGTAAGGGCTGCCATGAGCAGCCTCACGCTGCCTGCTCAATCACATGTCTTTAGCAGGGGTTATCTGGGAATTCCCAACAGCTCCGTTTCCCCTTGGCTCTTGGGGATCCAGCAGCCAATTGAGAAGGACACAAGCGCTCACAAAGAGAGGGGACAAGTACAGCGAACAGGCTGCTGGTTTCCAGAGAGGTGATCTGCCTTCTTTTGGCTGAACGTGCTATGGAAGGGAGGCAAAAACTGGTGCCAGAGCTATTGGGTTACTAGGGGAGCCTTCCCAGCAGACAGCAAGGTAAAGAGGAGGGCTAAAAGGACTAAAGTCTCCCAAAGAGAAAATGCAGAATCTCTGAATGCAGCCTCAAGCTTAGGTCGCTTCTCATTCAGATAGGCAGAAAAAAAATCCTAGGACCTCTATTTAGTGACATACCATATTGAGTCTCAAAGGCACTGCACATGTAACTCTCCCTCCCTTACACACAAAGCAATCTTTACATAAATCATCTGTAATCAATCTGTATACAATCAACCTGTATACAGCCCTGAAAAAAGCGAATTTCTCATGTGCAATGACAAACCCCTGGGATCCCAGCTCTGAGCAGCAGCTCCAACAAGCGCCAACAGCGAGACCCATTGCTAGCTGCTGCTTGGAAAGCCAGCACACAGTGTAGCGGGCTTCCTTACACATCCAGAAGAATATTTGTGAAAGAACAAATAAATAGGCATAAAGAATGACAGTTCATATTTAGTATTTCAGAGGGTACCTCTACACCTTGCAATCCAAAGGACTACCATGTAAAGGATTTACAGTGCCCAGCTCTGCTAATGACAGCAGCATAACTGGAATAATAGGCTACAGAATCCCTTCCAGGACCCCGGAGAAAGGATCTGACATTTGGTAAACCTCGAGCAGCCAGACGGTTATCACTGCCTGAGCCCATTACAGTGACATCAGGTACCGCATGCCCGAGACTTTTACATTTGGGGATTCCAGCACTAGCATATTCTGCCAGCAGAAGTGTTCATTCTACTTACACTTTAAACAAATATTGCATGAGATCGACCTATTTATTAGTTTACATTTAATTATGTGGTTTTTTTTTTTTAAGATGAGATATCAGGAGACTTTGGGGAGGACTGAGCTCCCCTTATTATTTTTAAGGCAGAAGGTTCCTGACTGCATGCCATGGACACACCATTATTACTCTTTTAATGCCTTATTAGCCTTACAATGCAACAAAAATAGATCTGCTGCTTAATTGAGAAACTTGTTTTCTAAATATATCTTTTATCTAGTCAAAGCTAAAATTATAGAACCAGCCCAGAAATATAGCATTTCTTATATGTTACAAACTACAAGGCAGAGTTATTTCTTACCTGGTCAAAAAGGAACTGCATGCAACTCTTTCATACCATTAGATTATTTGTTTTGATTGGTGGTCTTTGCCCCCAGAATGCTTCTACAGTTTAAATAATTCAAACATTTTTCAGTTTTCCCCATTTAGGTTGACATAGGCTTGACCTGCTTTGGGTCTTAGTCAAGTCCATCTCAGCTCAGTATAGTCAGTACTTAGGTAACTCTGAAGCACCATCTACCTAGCTAAGTGTTTGTGCATGGGTAGAGGATGGGGCTGCAGTTAGATGCCTTGGGCTTCAGTCTCTGCATGTCTGCAAATATAGGCAAATGTTGTGTGCTTCAGTTTCTCCAACACGCAATTCCCTTCATAAAATATATCAAGTTTCCCTAATAAAAAGGGCTCATTCTGGTTTCTTTTGTTAGTACCATCAACTTCCTATTTTATCCAAGCAGTGTACAACAAATAAAGGTGAGAGAAACAGGAGGAGACATGAAGGTTATGACCATTTTACCTGGACAAGAGCTGGAACGCAGGGACTGAATCCCTGAGCCAACAGGGCTCTGCATCAGGGATCTGCATCAATATCAGCAGTTAGTTTGAGAACTGCAATGCCATTCCTCTTTGCAAATACAGTATCAAGTACAGAATAGTTCTTCATTCTTTAGATTTAAAAAGGCAGCAGAGTGCCAGTTGCATAGAACTGTATTGAAGGCAGGCGGGTCTGTTATATTATCTAGCCCATATCCCTGCTTTGTACAGAAATACATTTTGGTAACTCTAGCCTTAAATGCAACAAATCTTAGGGACAAAGAGCGTTTCTACACTTGAAATAATTTCACTGCATAGATCCCAAAAGAGCTGAGCTACCCTGGTAAGCATCAGCGTTTCCTCCACTGCGTCCCACCACCTCAGTGGAGGGCACAGAGCACTACAGCTGTGTTAAGCCCCCTCACTGTTGTCTTTGCCATGCAGGCCCTTTTCCCGTTCGGAGCCTCACAGCAGCCTACTCAAATAGGAGCTGACAGCAGCTTTGGAGCCTGCTGAGGAGCAGGCAGCACCCAGGAATCACACAGCAATTTAGGTTGAAAAGGGTCTCTGAATGTCCTGTCATTGCCTCCTCCATGCAAAGGTAACTTCAAAGGTAAATACATCAGTATGCCCTGAACCTTGACTAGCCACATCTTAAATTCTTTGAGGACGCAGACTGTTCAGGCATGTGTTGAGTGTTCAAGCTGGCAATGAATGACATTCACATCATTGTCATTCACATGACAACATCCCCAAGTGCTTCCAACGAAGGAGCAGAGCGCTACCCTTACAGCAAAGGTACCCACTACACAGGCACTGACGGCCGCTAACAGCAAGGCATCGCGGGCAGCAGCGCAGGACACGGCCTCACACACCTGCAGTGTCACTGAGCACGAGTGACATCAGGAGCGCAGCGCGGCCTCCCTTCCTCCGGCCCCGGAAAGAGCAGCCTCTTTCCCCCGTGACCTGGCTTTGTTTGTCTGGCGCAGGCGAGGCGTCCTGCACCTGCACGAGAGCCGCGGCATCCACGACCTCGGCCTGCCGCGCTGGCAGCTCTCCCTCTGCCTCTTGGTGGTCGTCATCATTCTGTTCTTCAGTCTGTGGAAAGGCGTCAAGACCTCGGGAAAGGTAGGGCTAATATTCTCTTATCTCAATTATACTCTTTGTCGGCTTTAAGTCTACTAATTCTAGAAAGCAAGAGATTAAATCACTGCATCTAGGGAACCCTCCAGGACCAAAACATGGGATAGAGCTTTGTGTAGGAACTTTACAGTTTGGAATACACCCTCCAGATTCAGCCTTTATTTTATCTACAAGCCTTACTTGTTTGATTCTCAAACTGGAAATTTTATTGGCATATTAATTTTTATTCATCATTAGTGGTCTCATTCAGAAAACACTGGAGAGACTTGGAATAGTCTGACACCACGTGCCGCACATTCTCAGCCAACTCCATTCATTTTTTGATCCGTTAAGATGCTTTGCTTTTCTGACATAAAAAGTTGTGACAAGAGGTGACAAGAACTATCTCGTAACCTTACAATTACTCTTTGACCTGCATCAGAAAGCACCCCCTCAGAAAGGCTGGGGTGGACACGTCCAGGAGGTCTAGGGACATCTGCATGGCAGTGTCATTGCACGACATCAGGCAGTGCCTGCACTTACTCAAAAACCCACAGCTGAGCAGCAGGCAGACATGCACATGCAGTCCTAAGTGCTCCGACAAGTCGTCTCTGACAAAATTATCTGCTGCTGATATTCCTATACATGCATAGGCTAATATACATATACATACATATGGATACATCCTTCACTGCACTTTCCCTGGAGACAGTCTATATAACACAAATCAACAGCTTCTCCATAAAACACAGACAAACACAAGGAACTGTCCGCTGAATTTTTCTCATGTTCTTAAAATTCTCCTAGTAGCTGATTGATTTGGGATCTCTGCTTTCTGCAGGTTGTGTGGATAACAGCAACTTTGCCTTATGTCGTGTTATTTGTCTTGTTAATTCATGGCATAACCTTGCCCGGTGCATACAACGGAATAAGCGCATACCTGCACATAGATTTCAGAAGATTACAAGAAGCCACAGTAAGTGCACCCTTCTGCTCTCCTTCCCTGTTATTGCTATACTATTGCTATACTCTACGTGTGCTCTGCGTGTTCTTGGGGCACCACCATCTCGTGAGCATTGATTATTTATTTTCACCACACCTACAAAGCCAATTGTCTTTTACAATTCTTGATTTCCCTGATGCATCTTTTGGACCGAACTGACATTTTAATAATGTTGTTGTCATTTGCAGGTGTGGATTGATGCAGCCACTCAAATATTTTACTCGCTAGGAGCTGGGTTTGGAGTTTTAATTGCATTTGCCAGTTACAATAAGTTCGACAACAACTGTTACAGGTAAAATAATCTATTCTTCCACTACTGCTTCAGAAGGGTATTATTTAATTTGATAACTACAACCAGAATAACTTTTTAGACATATTTATCTTCAATTATTAATAAGGGTGAACCTTGTGTGGACATAGCAACCAACCTAAAATTTGAATCACTGTCTTCCTTACTGAAATTTTAGCAACAGGAGCCTGCGAAGTTTTCTGCTGTACTGCAACACAGAATGAGATTAAATTTAGACTTCAGACAGCTGTGTAAACTATACTTGTGTTTGTCTCTCAAAAGTACCACTAAAAGCAACAGTGAACGTGGAATGGGGTCTTACTGGTCCAGAAACTAAAATCCCCAATTCCAGTTTCCAGAAGAGTTTTCATGCTTTGAGGTTGTGTTTCTGATTTTTTTTTATGTTGGGATCTAATTTAAGAATGCCGTTTAAATCAATTGAATTTATAAGTCTTTTGCTGAATCATTGCCATGGAAATTCAGCCAGAACTAGTCTGAGGCTTCGCATCTTCAGAGAAACTCAAGCATTTAAAAGTTTTGTTGTCATTCTATCTTGGAATGAAAGCAAACATCCTTTAAAAATTTCCCATGAAATAGAAATTCAGCAAGTACATGCATTACAGATGCATTATGAGTTAAGCAATGACAAAAAATAAAGTGGAAAGGTAGAGGAGACTAAATGGACTTGAATTGCTTTGAATGGATCCAAAGCCAAAATCCTGGAATATTTCCACTGACTTAAGTAAGCTTTGTACTCAGCCCAGAACAATTAGGTTCAGGATTAGTCTGACTAGGTGATCTACGAAGGATAACCCTTCAGATAGAAGCCAGTCATATCAGTTCTGCAGTTTTACATTTATTGTCACCTGCAAATAATTCTGCATGACTCTCATACAGAACAAAATTATGCAGGAAGCAAATATTTGGCTATTTTTTCTCCTAAATTAAAGACGTGAAACTAAGAAAACATCACAGGCAATATGTGAAATCATATTTTATTCTTAGCTATTATACTTGCTCAATACTGCTTTATCAGCCTTGCCTTCCCTGTATGAGTAATGTGCAGTTTCTTAAAGTAATTTTCCTATTCTAACAATAAAAGCACACTAACTCAGCAATGCAAAACACATGGAAAACCTGTAAATAACCTTATTTGGTAAAACAACTGTGGAACATGCTGATATCTTAATAATGTTCAAAACACTTTCTTGTAACAAAACAAATTGGAAATACTGTTTCCAGGCAAAGGCCACAGCTCAGCATGATAGAGTCCTATCTACCTCAGCACACCTTCTGTGACAGAAATAGTAATGGTAGCAAGAAGATGAGAGCCAGAAGATCAGAAAATCTGTAGAGTGAGCCCCCAGTAATGTGTTGAGAGCCAGAAGATCAGAAAATCTGTACTTATGAGCGAGCCCCCAGTAATGTGCATGCAAAATGGCCTCAGCTCAGCTTCAGAAGAGATAAGCACTGCCTGACCCACTGACTAAATGAAACCTTTCTCACTTCCATGAGGCCTGAGTTGTGGGAAACAAGGAATACTGTCAGCACCTGATCAGTGAAAAATATCTAGCAATTTTCTTTAAAAATTGGAAAGAATTTGAGTTTATGGGTCCAATTTGGTTCTTCTTGATCCTGCAGCCTGCCCTCAAGGGAACATTTTAGTGAGAATTGCAGGACACAGTCAATTCTTCAACGCTATTAAAACAGTAATATCCAGAAGAGGATAAAACCTGGTATATGGCACCTATGCTGACAGGTAGGGTAACTGATGATAGAAAATCATATTCTTTTTATTAAAGTACTGCTTGGCATCTCTGAAGTTCAGAGGCCTGTCCTGTTCTAAAGGTCCTATCCAACCATATTAGTCAACTAGAGACACCTGGTCTGCTCATCACAACACAGGCTGCTGCCAGAAGCATTGGATCATCAGGTTAAGTGCTTGATTACCATTCTCACCAGAATCTTCCTATCATGATAACATAATCCTCATCGAGCTCTTGAAGTGTTTTTTTCACTGGCATATTCTTTTCTCCATCACATTAGGGATGCTTTGCTGACTAGTACCATTAACTGTGTCACAAGCTTCATCTCAGGATTCGCAATTTTCTCCATATTGGGCTACATGGCTCACGAGCACAAAGTTAAAATTGAGGATGTAGCCACTGAAGGTAGGAAGTGAATTTTATACTAGTTTTACCCATTTTCTTCCACCATTTATTTGAAAATGTTTACATTTGTTTCAAACAAGCTGGTGAAAAATCTCAAAGGCACCTGGAGGATTAACTTGGGCACTAAAAGTCTGTGTTGAATTACCTTCCTGGAATGTGGAGTGTCAGTGCTATTGATTCACCTCAGCTCTACTGAGCTGAGCGTCCCTGGCATCGTGCCCCTCACATGACCACCTTGTGAGGCAAACGGGCCTTCATTGCTGCTCAGGTCCTGGGAAAGACACTGCTGAAGGCTGCTGCTTTTCAAAAGCTCTGTGTGAGCTGTAGTCTTTCCCCTGATAAGAGGTCACCCACCATGTCTGTTCCCATCTCTCCTGCATCATTTCCAAGGAGTCTCCTTCCAAATAGTGGATTACCCATCCACAGCTTCCTTTTGCACTACACAGCTGAAAAATAGCTAGTAAGGTTCAAGGAGTTCCCATCTCAAAGCTTGGAGGGTATGAATTGCATAAAAACATTCGGAAGTATAAAAAGATTGGATAGATTAAATAGTCAAAACTGTCTTGCAAAGTACATTATTGAAATATTTCAGATCCATTTTCAGTATAATTTTGCTCCAAGTGTAATTTTTTAGTATAATTTTTGCTCCAAGTATGGCAAACTACTCACAGACTGGGACGTATACTGATGTGACAGTCATTTGGTCTTAATTTATCTCGTGAAAAGGAACATTTAGAAGTTAAACACTTTGAGTTTAGTAAGCTAAGTATTACTTAGATACCTTTTTTCTTTCTTTCCCATTTCAGGAGCTGGTTTAGTTTTCATCCTTTATCCAGAGGCAATTTCAACACTTTCAGGATCTACCTTTTGGGCAGTGGTATTCTTCATCATGCTCCTTACTCTTGGCATTGACAGTTCTGTGAGTACTTTTCTTCCTAGCCCTGCTGGATTTTTCTACTATTGCCTTCTCTAATACCTGGAGAGATATTGGTCTTAAATAAGGAGGAGTTACATTTCAAATGCTTTCTATACAGTCCTTGAAACCATCACAGAAAACATACTAATACTATTACTCTTGACAGTATATTTAAAAACTCATGTTTAAGATGTTTAGAAAAAGATCAGATAATTTACAAGGCAAGAGATCATATTCACTCTTGCTGTTTCTTTTTCCTTACAACCTTAAGTAATAATAGTTGTTGTTGAACAGGCCTTATTTAAAGAGTATGGTCCAAGAGCACTGCTATAAACTGCTATTTCTGCTACAAATTGCAGTAAGATTCTGAACCTCACTTGGATAAGAGGGAACAGTAACACACAGGCTGGTTTCTGCAACAAATTTTCACACATGCTGAAAATCTATTGAAGACACAAACAGCAGCTGATGATAGACTGATATCTAGGTTATCTGGACAGATAACCTTCTTCTTTAGGCAATCGATGATCCCGAATTTACTGTAAATGCAATCACTATTTAATAATTGCACCAGATTATTTCTGCATTGCTTTATCTCTATAAAACAAAGGCTGAACTGAAGACTATATTGTCTATATTTTCACAACAAGGGAAAAATAGCAAAGAACCAGCAACGAGAAGATTTACTTCATTTTGCAGTTAAATTGATTTGTTAAAGTGATGACTTACAGTATACTATGTATTCAGGATCACAAACTTTAGACATACAGAATATAAGCTAAGTGCCCTAACAGCCTTCATACTGCTTTGTGCTTGCCAAGGAGGCATCCGGACATCCTATAACATTTAGCTTAAAAGGTGCTTAATTTGGGGTAAAAATGTGGTTTTCAAAGAACACTGCCATGAAGAAGTATTCATGCTTAATAGGGTGACACATTTTTACTACTGTAAAGCATAAAAGCCTCTTATGTTCTAACACAAGAGGAGTTAGGAATTTGTTCCTGAAAATGGAAAAACAGGCTTGTTCATCATTATAAGGCCTGAAATCATTTTCCCAGAGCTTCTTGGTACAGGAGAACCAGAAGGCTTTCACTAGGAAAAAGAAACTGAAATTTGAACCTATGTAACAGTGATTTCAATGGAAAACTCAGGAGGTAGATTTCCTATACTAAAAACGAAAAAAGCTCATGTTCAGCATTTACTTCCAGAAAGTGAAGTAAAATTCCACATGGAGTAAACAAAAGTGAAATCATGCTTATTGCATGATCTGTATTTCGACTGTGTGTCCGTCCTGTTTAACCCGGGCTCCTGCCTTCCTCTCCTCAGATGGGCGGCATGGAGGCCGTCATCACTGGCCTAGCAGATGATTTCCAAATTCTCAAGCAGCACAGAAAGCTCTTCACCTTCGGCGTTTCTTTTGGCACTTTCCTACTTGCCCTTCTTTGTATCACCAACGTAAGTACAACTAAAGTGTCTTGATATCAGCAAGCTACCTTAGAAATGCTGCTAAACCCAGAGTAAAATAAGCATCTCCCAGGCAGGCCTATTTCTTTAGTTTTGATAAATTTAGTTCTTAATCAATCTAAAGGCCAGTGTCTTGCTTTGCAGTCTTACCTGCCATAATGCTTCTCTGGTCTTTTTTTTTGCATATTATTAGCTATTAGCCAAACTCACAAACATACATTCCCAAGATGTTTGTACAATCCAGGTGTTATTTTATCATATTCAATGAAACTGTGTTGAACATTTATTCCCGTGTGAGCGATTACAGATCAAGTGAAAATGCCCATCATCACATGGCTCTTATTTGTAGAGCAAATAAAATTTACGAATAGAAGCATTTGCTTTTTATGGAAGTTAAGTTTAGAATAATATACTAGTTTTTCTAAACAGTAACTTGACTATATTTTCCTCAAATTGGAAAGTACTTGAGTATATCATATCTTGTCCATGCTATCCCTGTTATCTAAAGAAATGGACATGCTCCTTCCCGTTCAAATAATCAACTGGGGTAAAAATTCCTAAAGAATGAGAGAAATGCAGTGGGTAGGAGCCTAGACAGGTACTCCTGAACAGGTAGGAGCCTGAGATCCTCAGCAGGTGCCAATGGGGGCAGTTCCACTGATTTTGGGGGAGCTGACACAGCTGGAGACAGAGCCAAGCTCCTCCAGACATAGGCACCCACACAGGATGGAGCTCAGCTGGGATGCACTAGCTGCCCAGCCTTGTCCTAATGCATTGCTTCACCTAACCAAAGAACGCTTTTACATGTACATCAAACACAAAAAACCCTCATGATACCATCATACTAAAATAACGTGTTTCATTTTGCCCTCTGAAATCTTGTGGCTGTATTTCCAAAACATGTTTCTCACATACTCGTATTTGTTATTCACTTTGCTAAGCTCTCATAGCAGAGGCATTCAGCTGAAGCAGGCATAGAACAGAAACAAGCGGGTCACATGAAATGCTAATCAACAAGTCCATGTTTCTTTTCCAAGAAAAAACTGATTCAGTTTTCAGATGAGTCCCCAAAATGAAAAAAAAAAAAAAGAGTTAAATGTTGTTCTCTACTCTTGCAGATATGCACATCTATTCCCAAAAGAGGATTTTCATCAGAAAAAAAGAAAATATTGATTGTGTAGATTAAAATCACCTAGAAAGCTAAATAACTCAATTGCTATTTATGCGATTCATAAAAACCATACAAAATAAAAATAAATAATATGGAAAGCAATTAAACAAGACTTTAGTAAATGCAATTGCAGTTCTGGGTCACAAGCTGCAGAGATGTGTTTTTGTCAACGAAGATGTTCTGGGTTGCTACCTCCCCCAAGCAAAGGCAGCTAACACTGCAGCTGAATATTTACAATAGTTCAGCTATGATACTTAATATAAAGCAGATTTCTGCTAACTAGAAGCTAAACTTCTCAAGTGATTTCATTTGTGACATGGTTTTGACGCCTGTTTTAACTCCCCAATGCCAGGGTGGAATTTATGTGCTCACACTCCTGGACACATTTGCAGCTGGGACTTCTATATTGTTTGCTGTTTTAATGGAGGCAATTGGAGTTTCCTGGTTTTATGGTAAGCACTTCATTTCACACCTGCAAAATCTTTTCCAAAATTTCTACTGCGCTCATAGGCTTGCATGTGGATTTAAAGTAAGTTACTGTGTAAGAAAAGTGTGCCAAGCCACGTTTCACGCAGCGACTTCCATCTGACGTGCACAGAGTGACAGGAATGCAGATGTTCATAGGCCAAATTCTGAGGCTCAGCACAAAGGCAAAGAAAACTGCATCCTGAAGATGACTGCAGAGCCAAGGAAATGCTACCCCTCTTGCCAGGACTTCACAGCTGATAACTTACAGGGGCAGGATTTTGAAACCACCCGGATTAGCCTAAATTCACCTGTTGCTCCTCTCCATGATTTCCACATCCATTTTTTTTTTTGGGTGGGGGGAGAGGCAAATCCCAAACCTACATGCAATAGAAAAACAGTCTAGTCTTTACTAAGTTGTAATCCCTGTATCAGTTCTTTTAATTTGAGACAATCTTATAAACTACTACAAAAGGAATTATTACTACTCCAAGGAATATTATTTCATAGCATGATAAGAAATATCCAGCATCCCCCTAGAATTCCTAGAAATAGAATATATGCCACAAAAAGAGGTAAATGGTTTTATCTTCAGTTTTAACCTATTGTCACACCCTTTTTCTCTTCTTAATAAGAGTTCAAAAGTCCCAGGAGTCTGAATATCCTTTTCCCATTGAAATCTGTACTGAACTAGCTGTCCTGATTCCCAGTATGTTTTTTCTCCCTCCAAGAGGCAGTTCTATTCAGAGACAGTGTTTATTATTAGTGCGAGTCAGCCCTTGCACATACCATCCTGCTGCATTTACCTCCCTCATTCCCTCACCCCATCCGTGCCACATCGCTATTCCCTAGTCACTCCATCCCTCTCAGTTAAAAACTGCTGCTAAGTGAATGTGCTGAAGGAATGATACCCATGTGTAAGGCTGTCCAATCTCCTAAAGCACCAATTTTTAGCTTTAAACTGCTAATTTTGTCCTTCACCATGAGCACAGAGCTAGCAGCTTAGCTTTGTTTTCTGTCAAAATAAGTGGAGGCACCAAATTTTACAGGCAACTTTAATGGATGTGTAAGAGCTGCACACAGAAGGGTGATCATAGCTTAGCTTGGAAGCCGATGTATAAAAATATCGCTGTTCAGTAAGTGCAAGTTATTATCTGCTGCTACTAAAACAGGATTTCCTGGGCTTTGCAATGGCTACATTTTGGATCTGGTTCACAGAGCAACCCAGCCAAGCTTAGTCAGGTTTCATTTGTTTGTTGCAACTTCTGTCCTCCATCATCCCTTCCCTTCTCCAACCATTGGGGAAAATATCTATTCATGTGTCTTAAGCAGCTGACAGATGTTTTTACTGACAAAATATGACCTGTTGCTTTATAAAAACCAACTTATTACAGCCTCGGGTGCTATTGAAACTGTTTTGACTGATTAAATCTGGCAGGAGCTCTTCTACCTTTTTTTCCTGATAGACCCCAGTTGCCTTAGTGACCCAGCAGGAACATTAAGCCAGCCTGAAGGCTGGCTTTGACATTTTGGTACAAACCAAAACCATGGCAATTTTGATATTTAGCTCAAATTAAGCCTATGTTAATTAACTGTGAAGTTTCTGCTTGCAAAGGCCACCTGAACCTGCAAGAGGTGGAGGAGCCAGTTCCAGTGAAGAGCACTTCGGTTAAGGGTAGCCTGCTGGCATCTTGCCTCTTGGGCAACCCCGAGCTCACTGCTCTGATCCATGTGCCAAGGCAGAGCCAGCAGCTCTCCCTGCGATACAAACCTGCTGCTCAACTTCCCATGCAGGAAAAGCTCCCCTCAGTCTCCAACACGAGCATCTCCTCAAATGACTAGAAAAAGTTCAGTGTAAATCAGCAGTGCTCTTTAGGCTCAGTTCTTATTTCAGTCCTCCCAACAAAAATCCTTTACATAGAAAGCAATGCCCTTAAGGTTAATTTATTTTTTAAAAAAAATTGAGATAAACTATTTGACTTTGAAAGAGGAAGAAGCCATGAGCAGCGCCAGCTCGCACGCCTCTTTGCTCAAACGGGCCTGGCAGAGCAGCCAGGGCAGGAAAGGCACGACTTCAAAGTCACACAGCCCACACAACCCAAATCCCAGTGAGGAGTGCGCAGAGCCCACGTTGCTCTTTCAGGAGAGGGTGTCAAGATTCACTTGGCACTTCTCTGGATCTGCTCTGTGCAGCCAAGGAAGGGCTGCCCTGGGCTGCGAGTCAGCAGCGCCCGCTGGCACCAGCTACTGAGAAGCATTAACACAAGCACAACCAGCAGATGAGTTATCCCTCCCTCCTCCTCGGGCTGCAAGACTGTGTCTGCGATCCCGTGTGCCACTCTCTGCATCCCCAGGACAAAAACAGTTCAGCTCAAGAGCAGGTAAACTCAGTGGAGGGCCACCAAGACGGCCAGGGAACTGGAGCTCCCTCAAGAAGGGCCAAGAACGGGGGACATTTTGAGCTTGGAGAAGACTTAGGGAGGCCCTGGCTAAAGATTTCCAGAACCTGAAGAAAAGATTTTGAGGGAGTGAGCCAGGCTTTCCACCAAGGGGCATTAGAAGGACAAGAGACAACAGTCATTAAATTGAAAGAAGAGCAAAAAAGAATTATCTAGCAGGGTAATTGCTAATAATAGTTCTTATTTTCTGATTCACTGTAGTTAATTTGATTTGTTTCATTTAAATATGACATTATTACTATCTCTTACTTTCCAAATTGAAAAAATGCAATATTAGAACAGCATAGAGCATACTGTGTATCACACAGGTGTGCACAGCTAAACCAAACAGGAGGGAAAAGCAACACACACCAACATTGCCTGTAGGGCTCCAGATGAGTCTCACACATGACACTACTTTTTGGAAACATGTCCTTAAAATTTCAGCTATTGACGGCTATTTCACCCCAGGGTCGGGAGCGTGTGTGCGACTGAGCTGCTTGAGCCTACACAGCCAAAGGAGTTCTCTCCTGGTTACTGATTTAATGTCCTTCACATGGTACTATGATTTATCTGTATGAATTACAGGTAAAACAGGACAAATTCTCTGTGCTGTTTAACAGGCAGTTCTTGTGAAGACACCCTGAAGCAGCTTTGATGTTAAGCAATTCAGAAATTACACTGAAATTCTCTTTGTGATTAGTACATTGAACCAGAGTCTGATCATAAACTCTAAATAGATGTTAGTTTTTCAATGAAAAAGCAAGGAGACAATTTCTGTTCAGGGCAGCCAAGCTGCAGTGACTGCAGGACTCACTGGCAGCGCAGGCTTATCTCAGAGTCACAGGGAAGACAGGCAAATACTTTCAAGAAATGCAGAAAGCCCAAATACTAAGTACTGTCATACATAGTTACAGCCACATCTTACTTTGGTCCTGAAAATGTATAGCATTGAAAAGTATGCTATTCAGAAAGCAGTCCCCAAGCACAGATTATTTCTCCTTAACAGCAGAAGCTGCCCATAAATCACTGTTTGAGTTCTGGCTACGTCTGTGTGGGACTTCAAAAAAAACTTATTCTTAGGTTACCTAGTCCTTGTCTTAAACCTCCTGCACAACAAATTCCCCTGCCAGAATGGAAAGTGGAGAATTGCACTGCCCCTGCAGTTCCAGCCCTCTGAAGCTCGCAGGGCCAGTGTAAATAGAATCAAATTCAACTCAGAGCTTTTGCAGGTGATTTCTTATATTTTAATACCTTGCTTCACTGGTTTATAACAACACATAGAAAAAAAGTTTGCACTCAAGTGTCCAAAGTTGGTAAATACATTCCCCTGACTGAATATAAAGGATCAGTCAAGCTGCCCTGTCTATTCAATAACTAATTTAAAGTTAATCTGTTGAAGTAAATAAATCCTACTGATTTGATCCCCAAGAGAAGCCACTCTTACAATAAACTGTTTACTGTATCCCTAAAAAGCATTCGTGTCAAACAGCACTATTTCTGTTTGCCCAAAATGGTTCAGAACTAAAAGAATCTCACTGAAAACATTTCTCTAGTATAATCATGTATTATAAACCAGTAGTCTGACATGACATGTTACCCTAAGCAGAGAAATATTTACCTCTGATCCAGTAGCATGTGAGCCATTGACTTACAAAGGTTTTTTTTTTTCTTTTTGAAGATAATTGAGTGGGAGATTTCTTCTACATTCAGATAGTAGCAATGATCCAATTATAAAAAACAATAGGAAGATGGCCTAGGCTTAGATGAAACTTTCATAAGATAACATCTCAAATTGGGAAATCCAACAAGAATAAAATTAGAAAAACTGGGAAGAAACTACCATTCAAATCAATACTGTCCTGCCCACTGTAAAAGGCATGTTTGCTTTGTATAGTTAATTATAGCCTGTTGTCAGTTAATGTAAAAATGTAATGCAGAAACGCAAGGTCATCTGTGTGCTTCTAAACCCGTAGGATACATTTCTAGTGTATTTCTGACTGCTACATTACATGAGTAGATACTAAGATTCATGCAACAGTGAATTTCAGAAAATAATTTGACGTTAGAGAAAGCACCCTGGACACTCAGAACCAGGCCACCTTGCCTCTCATTGCTGTAGTTTTGGACATGATCACACATAACAGAAGCAACTACTCAGTCTCCTGAAGAGGTGATAAAAGATGAAGTGACATCTGTTAAAAACATTCTGTTGGAAGACTGGAAAAAATGAGGTACACCATTCAACAGAAAAAATAAAGTCTCCTTTGATTAGTTGAGAATGATACCAAACTACTTCTATATTAGAAATCAATTTGTGCAGTAGTCCAGGTTTTCCTTCAGTGTACTCAAGAGTGAGTGCCGAGTACAACTGGTCACAACCACTTTTTATAATTTAACTTCAAAATATTTGTGAAATTCCCCTTTTCAGTAGTAACACGATTTGCAACAGACCTTAAATGCTCGTTAACCTTTAAATCTGAACTATACTGAAGTCAAAGACGCATCTATTCTTTGAAAGGAGACCAGTACTGTTGCCCTGTATTTCTCCTGATTTGCAAGTCATTCGTTCCCACTTTTGGGAGGAGCAGCAGCTGAAGGAGTTGGGTATTGCCACTAACATGTCCAGTTCTGACTATGCCAGTCTGATGTTCACATCCCTTCCCTTTGGGTTTGCCTCACAGGTGTGGACAGGTTCAGTGAAGACATCCAACAGATGATGGGCTTCAAGCCAGGCCTCTACTGGAGATTGTGCTGGAAATTTGTGAGCCCTGCCTTTTTATTGGTAAGCATGGGTAATGATTGCAGCATGGAAAGAACGTGGCTATGTTGCTTCCTACAATCTAGGACAGGTATCGAGATGCTGTTTTATCCCTCCTATTGCCAGGATGGATAGAGGACAACAATTTCTTTCTTTTCTCCTCCATGGTGATATGCTGTATGAAATACTTGGGTGGCAAAGGAGAAGCTAGCTGGGGGTTTGGGCATCTGTTCCTTCACTTCACTGTTCCACTTCAAAGGAAGTAGCTTTTTGCAGGAAACTAGAAGTTGGATTCAGGCAGTGCTTCCTCTAGCCCCCAGCATCCATGGTTATTAAACACAAATGATTCTGGTAGAAAATAAACCAGGCAGGGATAAGAGACTGTGCTGAGAAAGAAAACGGACTCTAAGGCCCTGTGATTTAAAGTAATTAACCTTTAAATTCCAATACCACTAAATTACTGTATAATTTCACTCTCCCCTGATGGCAAAAGGCACGAGAGTGTCATAACTCAGGTTTCACCACCCCTCCTCATTCTTCTTTTAACTGCTATGAATTCCCATTTAAAACCACAACCTCCTATGGCTGACCTCATCTTAGAAACAAGAACAGAGGAGAAGCTGGATTTACAGAGCCTAAAAAGTACATAAAATGATAAGTAAAAGAAACAGAGAAACTTAATAAATGTCACAACTTTATACCAAATCAAATCGGACCATTATTTAGAATGCACATCTCAATTTGAGATTGCTTAAGTAATAAATAAATAGCACTCACATACCATGCTTACATAAGCATGCAGAGAAAAAAATACACTTTTAATTTGAGCTACCAAATCCCAGGTTAACCTTTCCAATTTCCAGTAATTAGATGCTTTGCAGACTCTCTCCCTGGGGTTCTGCAGTTACAGAGAAGCTACATTTGATCTGCTTGTCTATAATGTGGACCTGCTACTGCAAGATTTGCTCATTCTGTTTTTCTTAATGGCTAGAAGTCAATTAGGAATGTAAAGGACCCACTATCTCTTCCTCCACGTGAAGGGATATCCTGGGTAAGCAGCAGCTTTCCAGACACTCAGGATGTCTGTAATGCACCCTGCAATCCTGCAGCACTAACAGATTTGCCCTCCTTTGTGCAGCACCAGCACTGAGTTAGCACAGGGCCGTTCTAAATTTAATAGTTGTCAGCAGCAGACGTTTCTATACATGATGCAGTGTCTCAAATATCCATGCAATGGCATACCCAGGAAGAATACTCCTCCTGGTACTTTGAATGGGTGTTGTACGTTCTCCAACCTGGGTAGCTTTTATCTTTGTACTTAGTATTAAGCTCATCATTCGGCTTTTTTAAAAAAAGAAACAAGATGATTATAAAATACAAGCTGATTAGCATGTGACAAGTGCTTAATGTAAAATGTGAAACAACTGAAAAAAGATAGTATCCTTTCTATTTTCTATTTATGTTTTCTTACCAGATTTTTTTTTTAAAAAAAAAACTATTATTGCAGCGATAAAGAGGGACAAACATATGTGCTGTTTTCACATCAACTTGATCCTTATTTCCAGTCATCTGCTCCTTGATGTGTTTTTTCCAGTAGCTCCAAACCCTGTATTATTGATTTTATCTCGCAGTTCTGTAAGGTGAAAACATTTTAGGAGCTGTTTACCACTAGATTTAGCTTGTCCCCGTCTCTCCAAGCTGTATTACATATCCCACCTCTTGAGACATAACCTTTTATATGTGTGCCTTGCCTCTGAACACAAAATTACACAATATACTCGAGTACACTACCTGATTGAAAATCATTACATTTGTAATGTGTGCTTTAGAACACGTCTTCCAATGGTAATTTATATTTCATTGCTGGACACCAAGATCCCAATTGTGGAGTGACATGTTGGAATAAGTTATATGCAATTACTCCCACTATTTAGCCATTTGAAACACTGAGATGTATTAAATTTAGCTTGTAAGGTGGCTGATGTGAGCAACACAAATGATTCATTTCGTTTAGAAAGAAAATCGCAAAATGTGAACAGAGCATTGGGTTGTTTTGTGCAAAAGTCCAGTTCAGAACAAAATGACCATTTAGATTAAGATCTTCTCCTAGGCTTATTTGTAAATTAAAAGGTCAGGGTAACCACAAGGAAATTTGACCTCACTATGATTTTAAGATATTAATTGCGTTAAAGTTATGCTTCTTAAAAGTGTGGTGATGTACTCAGTATCTAAAGATAACTTAGACAAGCTTTGGTGACACAGCCTCCAGACCAAAATTTCTTCTCAAACTTTGTTTCTGGACCCCCTTGGTTTAATGAAAATCCAGCACACATGTATTATCCTTCTGAACACCACCCTGAGGGGCTTAATATGGAACTTCAGCCTGCAGCTCTTGAAACTGAGGCTGGCAAGGCTGAAAAGAAAGTAAGTTACAGAATCTCTACATTTTGCATCCTTGAAACTCCTAGTTTAAAGGAGGCAGCAAATCAGCTGTTCATCCCACCAATAAACTGTCCAGAGCGCCTAGAATTAGCTGGCTGCTAGAACCAGAAAATGCCTTCTGAGTTTCCGCAGCTCAGGCAGCAAAGCACAGAGCAGACAGGATGAAGGTCAACACCAAAGCTGGCTTCAAACATCCCTTAGGGTGGCTGCCTAACTCAGCTGATGAAACTTTTTCTCCCCTCGGTATCTTCCCATCTCAAAACCATGGTTCTTTCGATTCCTTTAGTTCGTCGTGATAGTCAGCATAATAAATTTCAAGCCTCTGACATATGATGACTACACTTTCCCTCTCTGGGCGAACCGCATCGGCTGGGGAATAGCGTTATCCTCCATGATCTTCGTGCCCGCCTGCATCATCTATAAATTTATGAATGCACGTGGGACCTTTAAAGAAGTAAGTAGAAAGCTAGCAAAATATCTTCAAGGGTTGTACTGAAATGACTAGATATAAATTGGCAGCTTGTTTCTTGGGTGACCTTTTGGATCCAGCTCCCTGATGGTGTTTCAAGGTAGTATTAGTGCATATTCTTCCAGTTTTGAGATAGAAATCAGCTTTCCAGAAAGTACTGCTATAATTTTTTAAATATTATACATATATAATCTAATTGGTAGATTTTTTCCTTTTTAATAGCAAATATGTAAAAGTATCTTCATTTACATTCTCATTAGTGTTTAGTCTTGTACATTACTCAAGTGGGGATGGGCTTCAGCACCACTTTTCCTTTGCCACTAGGACCAGCCAATCCCATTTTGACTCCAGCCTCAAGAAAAATGTGGATTTGGGGAAGTAAGGCCTGTGATACCTTCTTCCTGGCTCTCTATTCCATAGGCCCTTTGCTAAATATTTGCACTCAGTATTTGCATAAGCTTTTTACTGTTGTTCCTTATATTAAAGACTAATACCAAGGGGCTTATAATAAGCTTGTTCTCTCAGTGACCGACTGAGACTCATGACTTGGTGATATTAAAAGTTTAAGTTACTGTTTTAAATAAAGTTCATCCTACCTCTCCACAATTACAGATGTAATCCCACTTCCCAGGGCTGACTTTCTGCTCTTCTTCCCCTGCTTTAGAGGCTGGCTTACTGCATCACGCCGGAGAACGAGCAGCATCTCGTGGCTCAAGGGAGCGTCAGGCAGTTCAAGGTTGGTACTTCTTTCTCCTGCACTTCTCCCTGGTACCTGCTCTTTCCTGCCTTTGGCAGCAAGCCGCAGCTTTGTGGCGGTCTGCTCAGGGCAGAGCCTTCCCAGGTCTGTGGTTCCCTGTTTTTGCAGGGCTGGAGGCTCCATGCCACATGCAAGAACAGTGGGAAGGCTTTGGTGCCTTCCTTCCAGCACTACAGAAATGGCTAAGCAGGGCCCACAAGGGTAGGGATCATTTGTATCCAGTATTTTAGGTCATATCTGACCACAGGGAGACCTCTGCAAGGAAGGGATTTATTTCCAGACCGTCAGGCATCTTTGAACACACCATACCCTCTCCCTCGCACACATTACACAGCAACCTCAAGTAATGTTTTCTAAACCCCAAATGTGCCCGTTAAGGCATGCTCAACAGCTAAATACCCAGTGTTTGAGCTCTGGCAAAACAGCCGTGATGAAATGAGATGCTACTGGATGGCATCCGCTTCCCCCACAGGCCTGGAGTTGATTGAAAACTGTTGGAGACTTAAGCAGCAATGAAAGATGTTATAGGTTTCCAGATAGTTCTTTCCTTTTAGCAAACAAAATGAGCCCACAGAAATAACTCCTTTTGGTAGGAGATAAAAAGGATGCAAATAGAGGCAAACAAGGGCACATGCAGTTATCGGTGCTGAGCCAGTTTCTGCCTTCACAATTGAAGGCAGTTCAAATTACACACACAACCTCAAAACATGACCCAGATTTCACAGTGGTGGTTTGTGTGTTCATATAGGAAAACAAATTAAAAAAAATGCCTTTTGTTCACTTCGAAATCAACTTAAGAACTATAATGGAAAAACACTGTTTAAAGTACGATCATTTTTGTATTTTAAAGAAAATAATCCAAATGTAGATTTATTGGATGCAGAAGGGAAGGAAGAAAAGGCTTCCTGTTCCATGACCACAGTTTCTGTGAGGTTTCGCAGTAGCAGAAGTTCCTGCCTTCTCATTTCCCCATCCTCACCCCCAGCTTTTAGTGCTCTAGCACTTTTAATGCTCTAGCTGTAATAATTTGATTTCAGAGGATGGTCCTGTGCTAATGGGATTCACATCACTGCTCCTACACAGGGCTGCTCAGTTAAACCCCAGCAGTAGTGTCAGAAACAGAAGCAAATGAACTTCACTTAGAGTAGAAGAAACTCTACTTTGAAGCAAATGCCTAATGATCCCTCAAAACCGCATGTCCAACACTAAAGCAACTTGCATCAATTTTTTGCCTTCAAAGAAAAGATAGGAACAGCTTTGTTATTGCCAATATTACTAAAGCATATTTAATGTTTTATTAATCTTAGCTTTGTAAACAAAACACTGACTGCCCTAACTTAAATTAGTCCAAGACAGATGCAACAGTTCTGAGTTCTAAAATGGAACCAAGATATGACTAAGCCTTTTTATTCGAATGTTTCTCACCTCCAACTGGAATTCATAGAAATTTTGTTAAAAAAAAAAAAATGTTGTTTTGAGACCTCCTTGTACTCCACATTTATCAACCAATGTTGATAATAAAAAGTTTGAATCAACAGTGTTACTAAACCATAACTTCTCTTTCCTTACAGCTTCAGCACTGGCTAGCAATATGACAACTGACAGGTTGAAGAAAGAGCCAATGTTAAAAAAAAGTCAAATGTACAATGTACAAAAAAGTCAAGTTGAAAGCTCCTGTGATTATGCTTGGACCAGGCTGGCTCAGAGCTTATTTACTGACTCTTTGAGGGAAGCTACCTGCTCTCTGTTCTCAATGCCTCCCTTCTATTACTTGGCTTCAGATGATCTTTAAAGACTGAGTTTAATTTTTCTTATATCTTTTGGTGCCATGAGATCCCTACATGACCAAAACTTGTGAGCTTTGCTATTGGTAGGAGTGGAGGAGCGGGGAGCAGAGAAAAAAGTCATAAGTTAAAGGCTCTTTTATCCTAAAGAGTATTAAACTTTTCTGACAGTAATAATACTTCAAATATTCATGCCACGATCTGTTTTAAAACAATAATACCTGAAGGCTCTTAGACCTTTAAGGAAAGAGCACATCTCGACTGTAAGAAAAGAGCAACTTTAACTATGTATTAGTGTCATTAGCTTTTTGCCATACTATCCTTTGGGATATGAGTTTGCATCCTTCTGATGTGAAGACTTGGTGCTTCATTTTCAGTGGTTTGTTACTAGTCTCTTCTCTTGGTGAAGAAGGTTGTCTTTGCTGTCTACGTCCATGCCATTTTCTGTGCAGTTTCGTTATAAAGCTGATGAGTTTCTGTTGGGGCTCCCGAGTACAGAGCACAGCTCGGTATCACACTGTACTTGAGGCATGTTCCCTTATGTCAATAATTAAAATGTCATTATCATAACATTCTTACTCTGCAGACTAATTCAGTTAAGTGCCAACTTAGATACAATATTTTAGTTATTTTTGTGCCAAATAAAGAATGTATAAAATACACAGGAATAGATGCAATGATTTTTAGGATAAGCTGATCTTCCCAGAAGCACCAAAACACCGAATTTTGGCTTTATTTTGCTGTTGTCAGCAAGCTGTTATAATCCAGGTTCACCTACCAAAGTGAAAGACTCTGTTGAGCACCTTAGAAGGACGTTTTAGGCATCCTCAGCTCTAAATCTACTCTTGCTCCAGTCTCCAGTGGCATTATGCAAGCTAGAAGACAGAACAAACTCTACATTTGGGTGCTGTTCTTGTTCTCTATCATCTCTATCACTTATTCTTGTGGTATCTTTCCACTGATCACTGAACTCAGCAGTCTGCCATTACTTCTTATCACTAGATCTATACTGATTAGTTTCTCGGCTGAACCCAGCCTGGAGGCTACCTCTGGACCTTACCTCTCAGTATTCTTGCCTGTATTCAATTCAGTTTCTTATCTTCTAAATATACATAGTGCTTCCTTTTTTAAAGGATCATTTAACAGGATTTTTTTAATGAGAAAAATGAGCTATGAGAAAAATATTTTATAAGGCCAACTTAAGTCCCAAGCAATTTTACTCCTTCTCATTTTACATCGATTTCTGTCCAAAATAACAGAAGGGAAATCTCTTCTTCCTTTATTCATACTTTTCCTCCAACAGAATCAATACTTCAGAATTAATCAGGTACTGCCACTTGCCTAAGAGCCTGTGTGACAAAGCAGACAAACCAGTAGTTTTGTTTAAATAGGGCTTTAAATCCAAAGGACCCTGCCTTCTGATCAAGTCATTTTCTGGCCCAGCTGATGGCCAATACCATTTAGAATTGAATTCATTTTAAAAAGAGCGTTTCAAATGTTGTTGTTAGTTTTACAAAAAGTTGAGTACTTCAAAGAACGAACCGTCCTGCCCGACTCCTTATTTAATCCTTTTCCTTGCTATAAACCTGACTTTGCAGAAACACAGCTGTTTCAGTCATGGCTTGGCATGGCTCAAAATTCACAGCACAGATATAATGTTTGAAAGACTTAGGGGCTCTTTAACATGGAGTTTTAATGGCCTGTCCCATTTTACATTGCTTTATTTGTATGTGATCATAAATGCTAACAGCCTGCAACACTCACTTGTGAAATCCAACCCATCTGTAGCCAAACCCACACATGGAAAGTCAAATTTCATCACCACTCTGCCCTAAAACCTGCGCAAAGCTGGTTTCAGCTCTACACAGCACATTGGGGTTTGACTATTTGTAATCCCATCTCCTAAAGCAGCTACCCATTACATTTTTATTTCTATTGCTGTATAGCTTACTATGTTTAGTACTTACAGCTCAGAACTCTGCTACTATACAGTCATTTGTTCTGAGATTTCATAGGAAAAAACCTTAATTGATACAGAAGACAACAGGCCAATCTAAAGAATAGCAAGAATCTTATTACCATGAATAGCCCTAATGAGAAAAACACTTCATAGAGATATACCAGGCTTTAAGTGCAAAGGTGTTGCCCAAGGGAAGTCTCTCAGAAGTAGCAGTGATAGTTTTCCTCCATTCCACAGATGGAAAGGAATGTCCTTAATTCTCCATGGCATAAGATGCTCAACTACCTCATGCCTGCTGGCTAAGTGATGCCATTAGACAAACTAATATCTGTTCAAAAAAAGAGAGCTTTATGAAGACCAGGTTCTACCCTTTCCTCTACTCAGTGACATGGTAAAGACAGCACCCAGTTCTGGCACCCAGCTCCTGGTAGGCACCCGCTTTGAGCTTCCTAATGTACTTCTAATATGGAAAGGACCAAGTGTCCCAAAGATACCTCCTTTTCTCAGTCACTGTGGTTCAAGAGATCACCCAAACAGGTTCTCATCACTCACATCATTTCTTAACTGCACATCTTCCTCAAAGTCCCTCTTGATTCCAAGTCCGTCCAGCCAAGCAGCAACTGTTCCCCTCAGATAGATCCAAGGGAGCAGACGGGGTCTGTGAACTTGATCCCCAAAGTAACACCCAGAAGGGTGTCATTCATCTCAGCCCCATGCCCAGCCAGAGAGAAAGCTCAGGATTAGCAGAGCTTGAGGCCCCTGCCTTTGCCACTACCGTCTCTTTTCCCATCCTCTGTCTTGGGGAGGTTTTAGCCCCTCTGCCCAAAATACTTCCTGCTTCTACATGAGATTTCTCTCGTAGAAGACTGACTTTGAGCTCAAACTTTGAATTTTCAGCCCCTCCTGGAATCCTGATATGTATATGCTGATGGAGCACCTACTCCACTTCCAGAGTGGGAAATTTTGGTAACAAGCCTGTTTAAGATGGGGCATTATCTACTTGCTAGTTGGTAGGTTTAGTGACAAGCCAGTAGGAAGAACTGAGGGAGGCTCATTGACAGCTCTAGAAAATATTGTCTTGAAAGATTTTTGCAAATCAGAAAAAGGAAAGGGCTTTCATACGTTAGCCTCTGTCTCCCTGCTGGTCCTACCACCTTGTCACTGAAATATGGACCTACCTGTAAGAGAAATGCCTTTTTTTTTTTTTTTTTTTTAAAACTTTCTGCTGGCATCCAGCAGGATTATCTTCCAAATACTTGTCATGTTCTATAGCCACATTACTTAAACTCTAGAAATTTAGACTTATAGGACTCTATTTTTCTATGCATAGCAGTCCAAAAAGCACTAGCACTGTTGAGGGTTTGGTTTGTGTTTGAACCGTGAAGTGTCTGTCTTGGGTTCTGTCATGTCCTGCACATACACACTGGCAGCACTTTAAAGATATCTCACCATACTAAGGACTTGGCAGGAAATTCAGGATCAAACACGGTATTTTAAATAGAGTATGGGAGGAGAAACGCTTGGCTGTCACTATATACACATTCCCCAACTGCACGTGCAATGTACGTTGCATGTGGCTTTCCCAGGGGAAGTTCCCTGTAATTGGCCATTCCTTCTCGGCAAGATAAAATACCCTTTCAATGGGATTATTAAAGCCCAAGCATTTTTATATACATTTACTTCTTACTCTATTGTTTTGACATGAATTACGTTTATTTTGCCCTGCTAGGCTGTAGGAAGGGGGCACGTAGAAAGCTATTTTATTTTTAAACATCTATTTCACATTTCTTCTGATTCAGAGTTGTTGCTTTGAGGGGAGTAGGTTGCTCTCATCTGGTACCCCAGGCTGATTCACTACATTTCTAAAGGCACTGACAGTCTCTTTTCCAAGAGCCAAATTACAAACCAGGAATTTCAAGAGATTACAGACTTCGAGTAATGCAAGCCGTACACTTTATTTAAAATATTTTAAAATGAGTCTGAAGGGTTCAAGACATAAGACAGTTATCACAACGCAACGCACATAATCTTCCTGTAGGAACAATGTACATGCATGTCCTGAGTCTCTCAGCAGTAAAGTACATTTTTTATGCTGTATTTTCTCAGTACTAAGAATTTCTGTGGTCCACAGGTTAGCTGATAATGCAAGAACTCAGTATCTCCCTAAGTTCAAGGCCAAAGCAATGTTTCAGCCTGTCATGTCCTATAGTAGCACACAGAGGCCACACACTGGCTTCCTTAAGGAAAAAATTTTGCCAGCACAGCATATTGCAAAACAAAACTTTTAAGAAATTAATTTATAGAAGAGAAAGTCTTCAGCAAAACCCCATTACTTCCCTGCCTCTACATCACTTTTCCACAGAGGATAATATGCATAGTTTGATCTCAAATTCACTATTTGTGTTGTGGAAGCAACCCTGTCCTTTCATCTTTAGGCTCCTCTTTACGCTTCCTTGGGGACATTTCACTGAGCATTTGCCCCCTATAATCCATATTCTTCAAGGACAGTTTCCACTGACAAACAGATTCCACTAGTCAATGAGCAAGTACACAACCTGTTCTTAAACTGGGATAAGTTCAATTCCTGTGTTTTTGTTGCTCCCTAAGCGAGCTTAGGCAGATGAAATGAGCACTGTGCACAGAGAAACTTTTCCAAGACAGAAATATTTCACATATTTTGTCCATTACTTCTATGAAAGGTATCAACTTAGGTCCAAGTTCTTCATCTTGTTATTGATTTGCCCAGCAGCACTACTCATCACTCGACACAATTTTGATGCACCTGTATGCATCAGATATTGTCTGCTAGAGAGGCAGATGTCAGACAGACATTTCAGCTAGAGAATGTTAATGGGGTTGCTTTTACTAACAGGATTTGATCTTTTTCCTCTTGCCATTAAGAATATATTTAGACCTACTTTTGTCACGGAGCAAACCAAACCACACTGAAAAATAAAAGATGGCCAGAAGAGTAGAAGCATCACAGACATTGTGACTGTTTCAATGAAACCATCCAACCTGGGAGAACATGCGGGACACCCACACGCGAGCGCACCTTGTTCGGGCAGGGGAACACCAGGTCAGGCTCAAATCTCAAACAAGCCAAAAAACGCTTTTACATTAACCTACCCTTAATGCCATCCTCTTGATGTTGAGATCCAAAGGAGAAGCCCCAAACTCTGCCTTTTAAAGATAACTTTGAATAGGTCGGATCAAGTTTTGCCTTACAAATAAGAGCTTTATAGGAAGCATTTACTTGATTTCCACCACTGTTTGAGTTCATTTTTAATGCCTTTTTTATAACAGTGACTAGACTCTACCTTAATGGTACCTCTGTATAGAAAATATTTTAATATTTTTTACCAGTTTTTTTATTTTTCATAGAATATAAGTGTATATTGTAAGGCGAGAAATTCAATTTCGATGCAACAAGGTTATCACACTGGACCTATTTCTCCGTTCTAAGATTTTGTAGTCAGCCAGGCTAGTTCTATAGTATGTTGGCCTTTGATTATAAATGTAAGCATGTCATAAAGGAGAATAAGACTTTATCAACAGGTAATGCACAATGTAGCACAATATTCTCCATTGCTGCCTTAATCTCATAAAAGGAAGTCATAGGATTTTAATTTATATTTATAAAAAGCCAAAAAGCAGAGTATCCTTTGACTGCAGTTTTGTGTTGTTAGAGGACTTAAACCAAATAAGCTGGTTTACTTCCAAAGCAAGAGATCACGGTGCAGTTTTCAGGAACAAATTCTTATAGGTGTTCAAAACTTGCCACTAGGAAAGAACATTCTCTAGAGCACCCCAGTGACCAAAAGTGTCCAAACAGCCACCGCATTTTCATGCCTAATTCCATTAATTGTGCATTTTGCAGGTCTCTTTCCTTTTTTTTCCCCCGTTTTGTATGTCTTTGGTTATCTGGGAGAAATGGCATTTCAATTTTCTGAAAGGGAGATACCTACATGCTCACATGTGCAAATAGAAACCACTACATTTCCTATGAATATGGATGTGTGTGATGTGCGCTGGTCAACTATAATTAAAATGCTGATAGAGATGGTGAATGTAAAGTATTGTCCTCATTCCTCTGTCTTTGTGTGATCAGTGTAAATAAGAACTGTTTTAAGCTGTGCTTTAATGTAACATTATTCCAATATTGTGTATAAAGTTATTTAAATTAATAAAAATCTGACAAATATGCACACAAGAATATAAAGAATAAAGAATCTTATGTATCAAGAATGTAGTCACAGCAGTCTCAATTAAAAGCAGCAACAGACATTCTGCTGCATTATCAACACCAGACATTAACATAGAGACCAATTTGCTTTTTTGAAGAACACATCTCAATGTTTAAGGTAGTCATTTAAAATACAACTTAATTTTTAATTCTGAAAGTCTGAATAATGAAATTTTTGAATGTCAATGTTTAATAATACCAAATATTTAAAGCTACAGACTAGTGTTAAAATCAAAGCTGACTCATTTTAGACAGTGTTCCATGAGAATCCTCTAACCTATTTTGCTATTTAACAAAAGCCATTTCACAAAATTCTTGATTTTCACTTTTTCACTTCTCTTCATCCTCCCATTTTACTCCTTTCAGCTTCAGTCTCAGGGTAAGTTCCTCAATGAAGCATTAACATACTATTGGGAAAGTAAAAATCCAGTAATTTTGCCCTCCTGAAAATATTACAGAAACCAAGGATCTGGTTTGTTTTTGGCTAACCATATTGTCACTTCTGTTACTGCTCCTAACTTGCTCTAAAAGAGGGAGGCACTTTTAAGTTACAGCCTTTTTTTCAGCCCCCTCAAAAGAGGGAGATTAGTTACTGATGACACTTGCTGTAATGATAAAGACAACTGCCAGAAGGAGTGACATTACATTTTAACTTCCAAATTCTTCATACACACATGAAATTTCAATTTGGCCTCTTTTACCAGAGCTAATGATTACAACCCAAGTCACTTCTAAAGCACAAAAGCACTGCAAAACCTTAATAGCCTGGGGAGATAAAATTGAAGACAAATGTCAAAACAGTTTGGTTCTTTTCGTAACACAAATCAACAACACTGCCAAGAAGGCAGACCATTACACTCACGTAAAACTAAACAGGATAGAGAGAAAAACAGATGAGGTGTTTGAAATAATAACTACAAGTAACAACACTGTTGGCCTCCAAGTAGTTGAGAGCAGTTTGCCCCCAAGCTACAAGCATAGTGCCATAACTGGCAGAAAACCAGAAATACTCCCTTGCATAATCCAAACCACCCCGTAACTCCAGCAATAAATCAGTGTAGTAATTGCTGAAGAATGGAAAGGGCCTCTTTCCCCAACTGTAAGCAGTGGTAATACAAGCATGTCTATGTTAAGTTTTTTGAGAACTTATGGCAGAGCAATGGCATTTGCCAACCAAATATTGCAATCCTTCACTCATACATAAGATAACAAAAAATCACAGACTACTGTATTTGAGTTTTTCATCTGTCTTTTACAACATGAAGCCTTTTGACACTCTTGGGAAGAGGCAGGGCATGCTACCCAGCCTGCTATTGTCAAACAACTGCATAACACTTTTTCCATATAAACTGATGTGAACTCTAAAGATGAAGATTGAATTTGGCAAGGAGAATAGCAGAAAACAATACCACCCTGCTTTTCTTAGATACAACTTTCCCTCTCTTATTTTAGGTCTATTGCCTATGAGGTTCCCATAGACTCATTTTTCTAGCCTTGCTACCAGATTCCTTGGCAGGCTCTTGAATAACTCATAAGCTGAGGCCCAGGCTTCAACTGCAGTCAAATATTGGAAGCTTTTCACTGAGAAGTGTTCTGGAATAATCAGACTGTTGTCCATTAGAATCCTGAAGCACCAGCATGTAATCAGCCTTCTAGTCTTATAAAAAGCTAAATAGATTTAATTGAACTCAGCACTTGGTCAACAACAAAACCTGTCAGCATGGACCTCATTAAAAGAGCAATGGCATTTACCTAAACATGCACAAAACGGTCACTGAAGGGAACAACCATCCTGTCTTCCACTTGCAGATTCAAAACTAACTAATGTCTTCCACAGTATATTGCTGATATAGCTGAAAATGCACAAAACGGTCACTGAAGGGAACAGCCATCCTGTCTTCCACTTGTAGATTCAAAACTAACTAATGTCTTCCAAAGCATATTGATGATATCCACCCAAAAATGCTTTACGCCAAATGCAAGCAGAATCTGCACAGCTGCTTCTACTCCAAATGGCCAAAGATGAGCTGTAGGCAGATGTATGAGCAGAATGTGATGAGATGTGACAGAAATATACACAGCTAAACCCCTGACTTAAATTACATTGCTGGATTGATTATTTTCAAAAATCACATTTTCAAGGTAAGCTGCCCCTCATGGAAAAGTCATTTTCTTGACTGAAACACTCAGTTTACATGCATAAACATAGAGAGTGTCCTATCTAGGCATTACCTATCTCAAGGCTTGAAACAAGTAAGAACTTCTCCAGTCTCTGGAACAGAACTGTATGTTTGTACCACTGAACACCAGAGTACGTATAGAATACCAACATTCAAAAAACTTTCAATTGACAATTATCATTCAAAGAATGAAAATCAGAAAGCATCCAAGCTTGATTGCCTTGCATCAGGGAAATCAAGCAGAGCGTGAAAGCCAACTAGAACAGAAGAAAACCAAAATACCCAGCATTTGAGAACCAAAAAGGTTTTCCTTTTTTTTTGTCAGATTAAAACAGCTGAAAGCAAGATAAAAGAGCTGTAATGTCTACCCAGCATGCAAGTGTAGTTCACTCAATAGTGCTGCTATGCAAGTAACTATTTCATAGCCAACTAGAACAGAAGAAAACCAAAACACCTAGCATTTGAGAACCAAAAGGGTTTTCCTTTTTCTTTGTCAGATTAAAATAGCTGAAAGCAAGATAAAATAGCTGTAATGTCTACCCAGCATGCAAGTGTAGTTGTCAATACTGGTGCTATGCAAGTAACTGTTTCAGCCTTTGCAGAACTCTGCCTTCTCCAGGAATGAAATCATTGCAAAGAGCAAGTTTTTGGTTTTTTCCTCTCCAAAGAGAACAGGTTCCAAGCAGATTATTCTAGACGGCCTACCCAAAATATGCCACTTGAGTGACAGCAGGTCCCAGAACGTGGGGAAAGTGGGAACTCCTTGAATGTCTTAGTGCACCAGAGCTCTTACCTACCTTCCTCACCTGTGTTGGACATATCGGGTTGAACCTGAAGATTTGTCATGTGTCATAGCATAAGCATGTTAATTCCCAAGTAATGATTAATTTAAAAAAAATGATATATAAACATATCCTTTGAAAAGGAGAATTTAATGTAGGACAATCAAAAATAAAACTGCAGCTTGTGCAGTTTCTTTGGGGAATTTCTATCTCAGATCTTGCACACAGAAATTGTTTGGACTGTTCCATGTCTCCTGATGGAAGACTTGAGCCTTTGTTGCAAATCAAAATCAAACCTGAAGCACATTCCTGAAATGCAGAGGCTACCAAAAAGGAACATACTGATTTCAAGATAAGCAATTTCTACACCAGAACTTTCTTCAGTTTTATGCTTCACTTACAGGTAGTTGGCATTTATTGCAGTCCTAAAGCCCAATTGATTTAAGGTCAAGGACAAGCTAATCCCTGTTGCCATGTTTAACACTAAAAATTTGAATCAATTACTACATACATGTAAAGTCTCTAATGCCAACTCAGATATAGATGCTATTACTCATTAAAAACAAGTTAAGATTTTTTCCGCTCTGCTTTTGAGTAAGTGGATGTATCCTCAAAATTTAGTCTGTTACTCACAACAAACTCAAAAGCTAGAGCACCACTAAGTACTTCTCAGTTTCTCCTTTCACACATCCTAAGACCTAGAAGTTCATTTCTTACACTACAGAGAATTTCCTAATTTCCTTTTAGAAAGTTGATGTCCATTTCAGTAAAGATTTAATTCTCTGATTACAGAAGGAAACCAATATTGAGCAAATACAATATTGAGAAGATTTTCAGAAGGGATCATTTTGTTTATAAGTCGCAGTCACTGAAGTTTTGGGAAAAAAAACAGAACGATTTTAAATAACTATATTAACACCGAACATTTCAAAATGAAAATCCATTTTTGTGATTTCTTTGCTGCTAAAGCAAAAAATAATCAAGCAGGGTATACTGTTGGCCAATAATTCTTTAATTTCTGATCACAAATTGTCCACAAGTGATTTGTAAATCAATACTCGAAGTCCAGGGATCTTAACCAACTGACACACAATACTACATCTGATAAATTCATGAGATTTATCCTCAGAATTAGGTTTTCAGCCTTATCCAAAAAACAGTTTCACTAATAGCGTGAAAGTTATTATTGTTTCTGAAGCCATTTCTACAAGCGACTATTTGGTATAATACTAACAAGTGTAAACATGAAGGCCTGCAAACAGAGCACAAGAACCACCAAAATGTTGGTGCAAGTGGTTATTCATGACCAACCTTGGGAAATACTTGCTCTGCTGTCCCCTTGCAATTCCCACAGCTCTGAGGGCAGCTCAGCTTCACAGTTGGGTTTTTGGCCTTCCCACTCACCTGCACTGCTCATGTTCAGATCTCTATGTGCTCCCTGCCTAGGGAGAGTCTTCTATTCCCTTGGGAACTTCCCCACTGCAAACATCACTACCTTTATAAGTCTTAACTGGGTGAACTAAAACGGAATAGAATTTTCCTAGTGACTAATATTACTGACATGACCATTTCTTTAAACATCTGACCCTTCACCATCTACAGAATATTCATCTAGTTAATGTGGGAATTTCACTTTAAAGAGGCCTTACACCCACTGATTACAACCTCCTTTTTCTCTAAATTGTTTGGCTGCAGTAAATTTGAGTCAAGAAAAATTAAGGCCACATTTGACTTGCTCAAGCAGGTTGTTTTCTTTTGGGTCTAGTGTAATTATTTCAGTAAAGAGAGAAAAAGATCTGAAAAGGAAGGAATATTCATAAGCCAAACACTTCATCTTAACAACTCCAATCTAGTCAGCTTTAGTAAGATTTGTTCTTTAAGAAGGTTGATTTTCATACAGAACTAAAATCTTGCAAAATAACCTGGCCAGCTACTTGTCTTTTAAATAAGGAATCCAAACCATGATTTGTTTATTGCATAAACTGGACAGAGAAAAGAAAGGAGTATTTCTTAAGGGTTCATCACAGCATACTCAGTGCTACTTTCAAAGTTTGATTGTTCACAGACTTGTGACCTACACAAATTATTTCCTTCTTAAAAGACACGTGACCTCCACATTCACTACAACTGCCTGCACCACTGTTAAATAAATGTTACTCTGGACATTTTTCTTGAACACAACAGCAATGCGCTTTTCATCAAGCTGCCTCTGAAGATGTAAAACCAGTTTAAAGGTCCCAGTAGATGTTAGCCACATGTGATAATCTGTCAGCAATGGATGGCTTCTAAAGCAAATCAGCATTGCACTCAGGGTTTAAGGAGATTTCTCCCCATTCTCAAAATCAATGTTTATTTCTTAGATGATTGTTTTTCTTCCTTTTCAAAACTCACAGACCATACATCTTCTAAGAGATAACTGAACTCATCAAAGAAGTTTGTCACAGTAAAAACAGTACCCACTGACTAGTGCAAGGATGCACATATACATATGTACACCTAAATGCACAAAAAGAACTGAAAGTCAGAAAATCTAAGATGAGAAGATCCAGATGTGTTATTCTGACTATTTTGCACTTCCAAGTCAACTGTTAACTAAGGAGCTCAACTAAAAGCTTATCTTGGCTTTTAGAATGGAATGAGGACACATGGGCTAGCACAGATGAAGTTTCAAAAAAGTATTTCGATAGGGAAGATTAGTATTACAGCAGATGATTATAGCAAAGAACATGATAATTAAGCAGAAAGGCAGAAAATTGTTTTAGACTATTTAAACTTTTTAAGCCTTTAAACTATTTCAGAAGCTTAAGGTATTTCAGTATCTGAAATACTGACCTATGCTGATTACAGGCTCCAAACCCGTAACTTTTACTGGAACTAAATGCCAAAAAGTCAAGCAGGAAAAGATCCTAGAGAGCTTCAAGGCTGTCCACGAAGAAAACCTCACAGAAGTTAAAGCAGTTTATTAAACACTGGGTCACAGACTGAATGGAAAGTAACAGGCAGGTGAGGAGCAATCCTTTTAGTCTGTCCAGCAACACGATGGGTGTGCTCAATTTGACAGAGTTGTTCTTAGACTTGAGACTTACCTTAGCACAAGAGGTGACAAGAGGTAAAACAAGGCACAGAAGCAGATTTTAAAGCCATCAGCTGAGACGTGGCTGTTGAATATCACATCTAGTGACAGGCAGTAGATGCAAAGAGTTGTGAAGGACTCCCACAAAGAAGGAAATGCTGAAGGAACAAACCACCGCCTTGTGCAAAGGGAAGGCAGTATTCAACGGGTTTAAAGTTTCCCAAAGACCAAAGGAGAATAAGAACAGGTAAGGACAAGTATCAAGTATGATGATTAAGACCCTCAAATAAGGGGAAATTCAAAATAGCACTGCTGGTTATATATAGTTTTAAGTATGTTTTAAGTTTTTGAAACCTGCACCTGCACCAATACTTGACAAATACATACATTAAAGAGAAGGAAGCTGCAAGCTCCATACCTTGCTTCCCACCCCCAATTACCCCACAAAGAAAAGACAGCATGAGTGCATAAAGATTCAGAACAAAGCTTAAAACTTCTCATAAAACGTCCCACAATCTAGGAAAACAGCATCCACATTTGCAGATGGCAAGTTTGAACCTTAGAAAGAGCAGGGGTTATTTTATCTGTTATGCCATTACCAATTTTGGCTTCAGGATTCGATTGAACTGAACTTTACCATTCCTAAAGGGATGGAAAGTTAAAGAACTGACTTTATAAGAACTTCCTGATTTTCTACTTCTGGAAAAAAATGGACTGTTTTCCAATTTCTAGTTGTTCTACCCCCAAGATCAGGAAGAGACACTTACACACCCATTAGATGCAAGTGCAGCTACCTAGACAGGCCAAAAGTCTGTATCAACACTGCTCTAGCTTAAAATATATTTATAAGAAATCCAGAAATTGCCAACCATATCTTTAAATCACTGTGCTACCCTCTTGGTAATGCTTTGCTCTTTTCCTTTTTTTGCTAGATATGTTATAGAGCAAATAACTCACTGTACCTAGTACAATGACCCTGTATCCTTGAACTGTTTTGTTCTTTGTTTTTAAACCCATTTATTTTAAAACTAAACTTGAAATATTAATGTCCCTCCTAGGCACACAAAAGGAAGCACTCTTGGTTATCTAAGAACAGAATGAGCTGTTTTCTACTCATCTGATTTGATGTTTTTGTCCTTGCAATAGGCCAGTTCAATAGTTCACATTTTCCACTGACTTCTCAATGCTTTTTGAAGCTCAAACGATATTACCCTTTAAGTACACGACACTACTGTCATCAAGAAAGAGGTAGCACAGAAAAGTCACTGAATACAAAGCTAAATTGCAATTAAGCAACTAAAAAGAATTGTGATCAACCAATTCTGCTCCCATTCACCCCTTCCGTGCAGAGCGCTGCAAGCAATGGGTCTGCTCCGACACAGCTCCCGCACGGGTGAGGGCAGCAGGCAAGTTCAGGGCAGGAAGAGAGCGGTGCCGTTTTGTTTTCTTCCAGAAACGGCAGTCCCATTTATGATAAGACTTCAAAAAACTACCACCCTTTACACATGTTTTGCTTTAGGTAACATTCCTTGAAATATCTTCTCTAGGCATCATCTAAGGCCCATCCCACGGACTCTCAAGTTGTTTTGGTTTTATTACAAACATTTAATGACGTGATCCACTTCATGCTGCATTTTCAAAAAAGTCCTTTTACATGTGCGTGCTAGATAGCTTGTGCTCACATACCTTAGAGGAAAATATTACAGAAAGTACCACTGATAGCATAAATTAAATGTTTTTATGGACTGGGTCCTGAGGTCCCTTAATTCATACTACGATGCTGTTTCTGGGCCCAAACCAGAATTATGACTTAAGAACTTCTATTTAATTGCACACACAAAACTATTCCTTACAGATTTTGATCGTGTACACACAAAAAGAATCAGCAAGAAGTTATTGTCATTACACTTGCCTGATTTATCTTCTACTTGTATAGGATATGAACTAGCTTTGCACTCACAGCTCAAATTTGCAAGTCTAACTTACTCCCTTAAAAATCCCTTATTTATTAAAAATCCAAAAGAAAAATAAGAACCCAAGACACTGGGAGACTTTCCCATAGATCTTTTCCTTCTATTTTCAGAAGATGTTATTTAACAGTCTTTGTATGCAAGTAGCCTAAACAGATATAACCCAGTTAAAATAAAGCATCAGCAGAGTATTAAAGTATTTTGAACAGTAATTATCACCCAATTTTTTTTTTCATGGCTGCATTTCCAACAGAACAATAACAAACCCATGATCTGAGCAATAAAAATGAGGAAAGCATCCCTTTGAATTACTTGAGATTTCAAAGATTTTCTACAGCTGATGTATAATCCCTTCAATAAGGGATTATTATACGCTTGAGAAAAATCCGATATTTCAGCATTTCGTTAGCTAGCTGATTCCCTTCCAAGCCATGCTGCTATCTGATGTTACTAAAGGTCACACTCTCAAAATTCCTTAATATTTATTTAAATAAAAGGCAGCAATCTGGCCACAAACCACAGTATAATTGCTGTGACTACGACAGCATAATCCAATTCAGGAGGAAAAAATATTGGTTAGCTGCCTGGTATCAAACTCATTCAGACAATTTCAATCCTAATCTAATGCACAAAACATTAATCTGTCTGGTTCCTGATCTAAAAGCTGCCTTTCTGAAAACCTTGTATTTGATCTTATTTGGATATATTCAAACTATATAAAAATGCCAAAACATGTTATCTAGCCAGAAAAAAAGTGTGTGAAAGCAGACTCGTATTCTAAGTCTCGAACAAGCTTCCATAAAATGTTCCCCCCGATTTACAAATATTAAAGTTACATATAGTCTAAAATTCAAAGTGGCAAAAAGTCTCCTCAAGTGTAATGTAATCCTGAAGCTAAGGTTGCTGTCATGTTTTATAGGTAAAACATTACTGTAGTCATGTTTTATAGGTAAAACATTGCTGTACATTTGAAATAGCACAGAATAATCTGGTGTCAAGCAACACAATAGGCCAATTTATAACACACAAATGCAGGTTAAATGCAGGGCAGAGGAAAGAGGACACTTCCCACATGAGTACTCATTGGAATTTAGACTGAAGTTTCAAACAGACATCTCTGCAAACAGCAGGGGCTTGCTCAAAAAAACTCAGAGCACTGCCTGAAGGGGCTTCTAGCAATAGCACATATTGAACTGCTGCAGGATCATTTAGGGCCACCAAGCTGTGCAAAGAAGCACTTTAGTGAGCTTAGATAACCACATTACCTTCAGTTTGTCTCATGTTTTACTTTAAGGCCAGAGGGAAAGACAAATACTAAATACCATGCAGAAAACCAGTGCAAACCCAACCTTGGGCACTGGAGAAGGTGCCTTGAGTGCACGGGAGACTGTGTCCAGATTGCGCCATGCAAGCCCCAACACATACACCATGAATAGGAAACGTTTTAAAACACACAATCCTGATTTGAACTAAATACATAAATACAC